>CAKNET010000013.1:0-472054 GCA_930272545.1 Sphaerostilbella broomeana
CCCCCCCCCCCCCCCCCCCCCCCCCCCCCCCCCCCCCCCCCCCCCCCCCCCCCCCCCCCCCCCCCCCCCCCCCCAAGTGAGAGTGCCCGTCGTTGTCGGTGTGAAAGCTCAACAACTTCTCTCCAGAGGATGGTTAAATGAGACAAAGGATTGGATTTTTATTACTTCAAAGGCGAATCCTCAACCTCCGCGTTACACAATGGCCGCATAGACATCTTGCATATCAAGGGTACCCTTGCTTGATGCCACATGCTCTTGTAACGTCTGGTGACTGTTTCATCGACGGTGGACATCTATCTGTCCAGCTGCAGCCCTTCAGACCAAAAGCACTCCAGAAATTTCCGATTTGATATCCGAGATTTCCAGGTATCAGGGCTTGGTGATGTCCAGCTGGGTGACTTCACCCAACACCACTACAAGGGCTACGAGTTATCGGTGTGGCGTCGAGACTATGAGTTCGTTTCTCTCACCTCGATATTCCATCGTGAACTCGGCCGTGTACCTAAATGCCGAGAATTTCCACTGACCCATATCTATATTTGCTAGCAGCAACAGCTTAATGATGCTTGTCAACGAGAGACCTGCATTGTCCTCCAATTTGCGTTGATATAAATTAGGTCACATTCATGAACTCGGTTACGACTACACGGTAAGAAGTATATACTCGTGAGTCGCGTAGATATTAAGCAAGCTCAAGGCAAGCCTTGTCCTATTTCAGGTTCTGGGACCGACATTCTCGGATATGAGGATAATAAATAGAGGCCCAGCACGACCACTTCTTTTTTTTAAGCTGCCGAAAGGAGAGAGGTCCACTACTAGTCCTATCACACAATCCGATAGTCGTCACATCCGTAGCATGAAGGCCTCCTCCTCAGGTGTGATTGATATTGACGATGTTCACCACGATAGTCAGTGACCTACTAAGATAGGAAATGGAGAATTTCTGCAAAAACAAACCTCTCCATTCACCCAGTCCAATAGCCGACATAAGAGCACATAAATTAGTCTGAAGTTTATTTCTCCCCCCCAGTCGCTCTCATTTCACACTCAAGTATGTATGTCGAGCTGATGTTGCCGTTGAGGGTTGCGTGACTCCACCAGGGTCGCATGTATGAGGCCGCTGGCGGGCATCGATATCCACCGAGGAGGCGTAGAAACCTGGTGTGCGGTGCGCAGAAAGAGGGTGCAGCCAGCCATGACCCTCCGGGGAGAACGACAGTGCCATGGAGATGGTTCACCTCCATCCCACATCGCCAAACCCAAGAAACAGGATTATCCATCTCCCTTTGCATAATATGACCAGTCCGCTGTTTCGCGGGGACGGGGAATAGCTGTGACAAACAAGTCATATTGCGCATTATACTTATCAACCTACCTACCTACCTACCGCTCTTCGTATTCAAACGGCCATCAAAGCAAACCTCCCTAGAGGAAATGGGCCAAAGTCGTCAGCGAGAGTTGCTCCACAATGACGTTTTAACAGTCTCGTCCGCCCTGCCATTCATTTATAACCAATAGACAAGCTCTACCTTCGATGAGGGCCTTTGCAGCTATTTGCAGCAAATAGGAAGACAGAACAGCATCCCCGCGCAGTAATTGGCCATGAGCACCCCAGCCCATGGCATATCATATCATATCATATCATATCATATCATATCATATCATATCATATCATATCATATCACGAGTCCCATTGCGGTCTGTCAGAAATCAAACGACCTGGAACTCCCATAGGACCAGAAAAAAAATGGAGGTATTAGGGACCCCGTTTTTGAAGGAGCATCACGAGGAAACCTGAGCTGTTTTCGTCCAAGAAAGCGGTGACTAGACATATGATTTGCCTGGGGCCGGCCGATTCGTCCAAGCAAGGGAATTGGTTCTCGCAAATCCCAGGCAGGTAGGTCATCGGGGCGGCGATCCACTCGAGATGATGGAGAATGAAGTGAAAATGACATTGTGGTCGCCGTCTATTCCGCGTATCAAGCATACACGCGCACACATACATACTAGTACATGCATCTCCGATAAGCCCGGCTGAAATCACACAATGGCTTTTTTTTTACAAAGCACCACAACACGATTTTTCCCACCTCAAAGATGAAGAACCATGAACAAATGATCGCTCGCCCGCCGTTTGAGATACATGCATTTGTACATATGTACACAAGAGACCTTCGAGTTCTAACCAGGCACGTGCGGGGATAGACATCACAGAATCTCCACGCTAAACATGCAAGCCTTGGTGCCTCATCACCGCTAGCGCAGTGAACGTCTTATTCCTTCCTTTCCTCATGCTCATCGCGCGCCGTCTTCAGCGTCAAGGGTGGCGGGGGGGAGGCAAGGGTTTTTTTTTTTTTTTTAAACAAAATTTAGACGGTTTTTTCTCAACACCGAAAAGACAATACTAAATAGAAGAAGGTAAAGTGAGGCGAGGGTCTGTCACTTGGTGTGGCACCTTCGCTAAGGCAACACGCGCGCGCGTGTGTGAATGGACCTAGGATTCAACGGCTGGTTCTGTATCGCTTCAACACCAAGGATATATATATATATATATATATATTACCCACAGCAGATCACAGCAGATCACAGCAGATCACAGCTCATAACATATGTACAGCGCTAAAGCAAATCACACCCCCGAAACTACACTACACAAGTACATACATACGTACTACATATCCCCCCCCTAGGAGCTGTCAAATCGCCAGAATTGTGATCGATCTAACCCACATCCCAGCTCCCTTCCTACATCGGGATATCTAAATCCTGCGCTTCCTTCACACTAGACCAGGCCCATCACACAGAAAGATCTGATCCCGCCGGCTCAACCTCAAGCTCATGCTCAGCTCAGCCTAGCTAATCACGACATCGACCGCCTGGCGCCTAATGAAGTGCTTGAATTTTTCCTATCCTAGCGGCTTTGGGGAGCTAATGGCTTCTTCTTCTTCTTCTGCTTCCTCTTCTGAATTCAGCCAAGTGGAAGATCCAACAGGGTACATGTACGGAGCACTCTGAACGCCGTGACTATCGCATGGGGGGAGGGGGGACCTTTCGCGCCCAATATCCATCCATCCTTTACCCCCTTCTCGTGTGATTCAATGTGATTGTGACAAACGACGCCGCAAAAAAAGCCAGCTTCGAACGACATGTTGTTTTTGTTTTTTTAATTTTTCACATGTGTCGAACCAACAACAACGGCAACGCCGTCGCAAAACGAACGAACGAGTCACCGCGCGCGACGCCATCCAACAAAGTGACATGGTTCTGTTCTCTTCGTGATTATCTCCGGAGGAAGCAAGCCGAAGCAGCAGGGGCAGCAGGGGCAAGCTATCGTCGAGCCGGCCCGTCCAGGAAAGCTTCCCCGGCGCGGCTTGACCCTCTCGCACATATATACATACATATGTAGTGTATGTACTGGTATATATAGTATATACATAGTAAAGGTTTCGTAGCGTGGGCGGGATACATGGATTCGCGTTACCCGTCGTCCCGCGAGGGACCGACCGACCGACGCGAACGACGACCAACAGATTGCTGAGAAACGTAGATGTTACTGGGTGGGATACGGGGGCTTTCGTTAAAAAATGTATATACATGTATTTTTTATTTTTTTTGTAATCCTTGCTTTAGAGAGTTGGTCGTGTTTAGCAATTACATCTATTCATTTATAAAAAGAGAAGGCGATGATGATTGTAGCTGATGTTGAGAAATAGCAGAGCCCAGCGTAACAATTCGGAATCAAGTCTTCTATGTCCAATCTGCTAGAGTAGAAGATGGAATAGTCACTACAAGTCATCAAGGGACAGGGCGCCAACGTAACCACACACCAGGAAAAACATGGTCTACAATAAAAAAGTAAAGTCATTCAAGTACAAGAGACACATTCACATTGATCAAAGAGAGGACGCATTATTTATAGTTGTTCCAAATGACTAAAAGTCTGTATTGTTGAAAGGGGTATCTCGTGTGAAAGAGAATTAGCTATCTAAAGACAATGAAGGTATACTAACTACTATGTGGGGTATGACAAAACCATAACCAAGCCATCGACGTCGTAACGGAGGCACGCAAAGACAGGAAAGGAAAAGAAAATGAATAAAAAAACGCCAACGCTTCTAGGTATCCTTAAACAGAGTCCTCGTGTGGAGGAATGACCCAATGCCCGCTTTATGATTGTCCTCAAAACAAATCACATGCTATGAAAACAATGTGATTGAAACTCCCATAATGATTATGATCCAGCAGAAAATAGTAAAGAAGGATGAGGTCGACGATGACGGAAGAGTTGAGTATTAAGATGAGACTAAGGAGATGATGTGGTGGCGACAATGTGATGGTGGTTAAATAGGATAGGGATGAATGAGTTTCGGTGAAGAGTTGGTGGCGTAGGGCAGTCCCTCGGGCCAAGGGATTAGATAAACCATGATGAGAAAGCCGAAATAGAACCGCCGGAGACCCGTGGTTCTCGGTGCATGAGTATGTTGACCCAAGTACCGTTAACCGGAATCACCAGAATATAGTTCGGCGCTATCCCGGCAAAAGGGTACGTTGTATTGTTCCGGTTCCGGTTCCGAGGGAGGCGCCGTGCTAGCGGCCACATGCCCCGTGACCGTGAGTCAGAATCACCGGGTCGTATCGGGGAACACGTGGAGGCGCCTGTCAGATAAGCATCCCGATTTCATCCCCTTGGATGAATCCAAAAGCCTGCTAACGGTGCATGATGTAATGGTTGCTGTGACCATTTAGGCTGCACGCGGAATTCGTGCGCGCGTAGCCGCCGCTTCAAAGCAATAATGGCCGTGAGTGTTTCGTCTCGTCATTTACATCCGATTATGTAGATGTAATCCAAAATGCGTCCGCTCAGCGGAACAGGAAGCAAGCTCGATGCTCCCGTGGGTATATATGTGATTGTCGACAAAGTAATTAGAGGAAGCGGTGGTAGTGATGATAATAAAGGTGATAAGGGGTATCAAAGTGTCCAAATGCCAGCAAATGACCAGTTGTGAAAGTGAAGAGAAAGGTGAAATAAAAGTGAAGCCATCTTGAACTCTTCACTCGCCAATCTCAGAGATGGGGGTCATGTTGGCCAGCTTGGACTTGGGGCTCTTCTTGGAGCCAGGAGAAGAACGGCTCTTCTTCTTAGCGGCCAGCTTGCGACGCTCCTTCTCAAGGATCACCTGGCGCATGCACTCGCGCTGCAGAGCGAGCTTCTCGCGTTGCATGTCCAGGATCTCGGCGTCGGTCAGGCGTGGTGGTGACTGCATGGCGATGGGTGATGAGGAAGTGCTGGAGCTGGAGATGCTGCGGTCATCATCCTCAAAGGGATCCGAGAGGAGAAGGTCATCGTCAGAGAGGAAGGAGGTAGCACGGTCATCGCGATCGGATTCGGAGAGCGACGAGCGGCGTGGCCATGAGGGAAAAGCGCAGTGGGCGTCGTGTGAGCGAAGGCTGCTGCTGGGAGTGATATCGATGGCTGTTGACATGGTGCTCACTGAGCTGTAGGAACTGTATGAGCCCCACATTGTGACGGATGTTGTTGTGAGTTGTAGTTTTATAATGGTAGTAGTAGTAGTAGTAGACTGCTGTTGTATGTTGTTGTTGTATGTTGTTGTATGTTGTGTGTGATGGACAACAAGTTCGCTGATGTTCAGACGTAGATGAATAATACCATGTGCCAGATCGATCTGGGGTTGGGATGATGGTGGTTTTATAAAAATAGTCGCGTCGCTTTTGTGTGCGTCCTCGGCTGCTATCGCTATTGCTGAGCAGGGAATCCTCGGTTGAGTGGGTTTCCGAGTCGGGAGCCGCAGTCCGTGGGGCTGCGTGGGCGTGGCGAGAATTTCCCGTTTCACAAGCCAGATGGGTTGCACACCGCAGGATGGATGGATGGATTCGGGTAGCGAGTGGTGGTGGCAGTAGTAGTGCTCGTAAGCTGACCCAAGCCTTCTTTTATGACTCGTATTGATGAGTAGGGCGAGTAAGTGGTATAAGAGGACGGGCGATAAAGCTCGTGAAGAGGATGGTGAAGATGATGATGATGGTGATGGTGATGGTGATGGTGATGGACCACGTATTAAGCAGACTGCTGCGTCTCGTGTTTGTTGTTGTGTTGTGAATAGTTGAACTCAGGGCACGGAGGCATGCTCTGGGCGAGGGCAGCCTGAGCACTTATACCGACCGACTTTATCGCGGCGGCCACATGTGTGAATCATCTGCTGGGGGGTGAACGTGAGAGAAGGGGGAATGGGATTTGTTTTGAAAAGGGGGGGCGTGCAGCAAGGGCGGACGCACGGGGGTGTGAGCCAGGCATTGCTTTGCCGGGCTGGCGGGATGTCAGAAGAAAAGAAAGAAAGTGGTTGCGGAGAGGGGAGCAGGGAGGAGGCACGGGAAACGGAGAGACACGCCCCCTCCCCCTGGCATGCCTTTTTTACCACCTTTTCTCCCCACGCTGGCTCGGCGTTTTTTAGGTGTTTTTTTTTTTGTTTCTTCTGGGTTGCTCACGGTCAGCCAGTGCGAGGCTCGGACACACAGCTCAGCTTGCCGTTAGAGGGAGAGAAAGGAATCTCAATCAACGAGGCAGAGGGGGGGAGACAAAGGAAGGCACTGTAGCACGTAGACAATACCACGCATGCTCCTGCGTACAGTCACACCCAAAGAAACAGACAAACAAAAATAATAATAAAAAACAAAAACTAACAAACAAACAAAAAGCCCACCAGCCTTCGCTGCCTGCTTGTCTGTCTGCCTGCTTGCCCTACCTTTGGGGGTGGTGCCTTGCCTCGCTGGCCACTCGCTGGCAAGCTGGGCACACACTGTTGCTGCTGCTGGCTGAGGCTGCTGCCCAAAAGGCGGTGTTTGGCAGCCCATTGTCGGTGTTTGACCGCCAAAACCGCCATGCCGGAACCGCTAGGCGGTCTGATTGGGCCCCAAAGCCAGCAAAGCCAGCGCTCGGGGATTCATGGAGAAACTCCCGGGGACGCATCCATGGATCCTAGAGGCTCTCTCTTTTTGCTTAAGCCAGGCTTTCACACAATTCCTCAAAAGCTGTGAAAGCCAGCATTTCTCCAGCTCACCACGCCTTGCTAAAACACCCAGACACCGCTACCAGCACGGGGGGTGAGAAGGGCATTTAGCCCGCTTCTCCCCGGGCCTTTCCTCCGCCAGCAAAAACATTACTACCAGCATGTATGTACGCCCGAGGTTCATTCATTCATTCTTTGCTTCCCCAAACAGGCAAGCAAAGCCAAGTCCCCCCCTTGCTCGCTGGAAAGCTGGGGCGGTGAGCTGCGAGATGCCCAACCGGCTGCTTGGTTCGCTAGCCCGCCAGTCCGTTTTGGCGTGCGCTGGGGGGGGATGGGATATGGAGAGATGAGATGCGTACAGGATTAATACCATCCATGCCCTGGGGAATGGACGGACAAACGGACGGTGTCTGCGACAAAAAAGCAAATTTCGTTTGGGGGCCCCCCAGTCCTTACCGACGGATGCCCTCCCCGACATTCCGTTTTGGCCCCTCGACGATGAGTAAACCAGGTTACAATGAAGCGGCTCGCCAATCTAAACTGGAGCTATAGACAAAACATGTCAACCAGCTGGCTCGCCGTCTCCGCGTCCCTGGGGAATTTCATGTCTTGCTTTTTTTGGTTTTTTAAATGTCTTTGTTATTTGCTACGGCTGTTGTTGTCTCCAGAGTGGGGGACGAGATCTGATAGATCGCAAACGGTATGAAACCGCATTTTTGGTTCCTCGCCTTTTTTTTTTCTTTTCCCCCCCGATCCGTATCATCTGGCGTCAAGAGTCCCTATCGGACCCGTGCGTGAGTGCTAAATACATATGTACATACATAGCAAAGGGCAGCGTTGGTCCGTGGCATCGTAGCAAAACGCTAGAATGGACGGAAGAAACGTGCCAGAATAGCTAGGTTCCATCGAATGTGGAGGCTTGGGATCTCAGCGAAGAAATCGCTGGGTAATCTGCCGTAATCCGCCCGTCCGTCCGTTTTAGTACAGGCATGCTATAGTATTACAGCGACGGAAAAATTTGGACCGCCTAATTAATTATCGTAGGTCCATCTTTGTCTAGACAGGTTTGGGGAACGCGTATCGAGGAGCAACCCGTCGTCATCCACATCATCGTTATCGTGCGGACGCAGGGAAGCCCAGATGCTGATTCTGGAAGCGCAAGGCGCGGATAGACGCAGACCCGTGCAAAGAGATCGAGCACTGAGTGGTTGGTTGGTTAGTTGCTTGATCAGACCTCCCCTCCTCATCAGAGGGCCAAAACGGAACATGACACCCCGCGAGAGAGAGCGAGAGAGCAGCAGCCCTGGAGGCGCTCAATGGATGCCACACGCTGGCCTGACCGCCTACAAATACTGTGCCGTTTTGGCATCTCGGGGGGGCCTTGAAGCGCTGTCGGCGTGTGCACGTCCAAGCACAGCGCACAAGATGCACCGCCATTCGCATCTGATACTTGCCCCAAACGTGCGCAAAGGCCTAAACCCAACTGTAACTCCCCCAGCCCAGAGCCTCAGCAGCGTCTCCTCCACCACCTCCGCCATTCCTCCCTGCAGCATCCCCCGACGAGCTGTCCATACATATGTAGGAGGTTCGCTGTGATGATATGATATGATAAGATAGAAACTGTTGGCTGAGGCTGCTGCGCATCGCCGGGCTTTGATCCTGATGGACGCCGCCTTTTTGTTTGTTTCGATGTGGCTGCCCTCCTTCTCGCAGCATCGTGGCCGCGCCATTGGTTGACAGCTGCGTTAGGACGGTCATGGCAACGCAGCCAGCCAGGCGGTCAGAACGCAGCATTCATCATCATCATCATCATCATCATCATCATCATCATCATCATCATCATCATCATCCTCATACTCCTCCGCCTACTCCTACTCCTACTCCTACTCCTACTCCTCCTCATACTCCTCCTCCCCCCACGCAGGAATAAAGGGCTTCACTTGGGAACGATTGGATTTCGTCGCAGCCTGACAGCGACCTCCGAGTCAGAGGGCTGCAACAAATGGCAGGCAAGAAAACCAGTTTTTGTCGGCTGCGTTTCACACACACGCACACACACTGACACACACAACAAGCTTTTTGTTTGGTTCCCTTTTTGTGCGCCTCACGCTCGGGTGCGCGAGGAGCAAAGCTGCCAGCTGGCGCAAGTCCCCCACCATCTGAATGAGTCATTGCAACTTTATCTATAGCTACCTGCCCAATGTAAGGTGTTTGTCGCGCACCGCCATTTGCCCTCGGCGATTTCTTCTGCCAAACGTCAAAAGATGCACATTCAGCGATCCGTCGGCCGGCGAGCGGTGGGGGCCGGAGGTGGATACCCAAGGCAAAAGTATCTCATAGATACGCACATGCATGCCTACATTATTACATACATGCCTTATTATGGCACACAAATCCGGGGCAAAACGAACACACGCAAACTTAGGTGATTATGGAGGATCTCCCGAGGCTGTGCGGGCTATTCTGGGATGTGCTTTCGGGCGCACAATAATACTAATACCACGAGCCTCGCTCACTCGCTTATAGAGGAGTCATCCCAGGGTCACATTTTCGCTTGGCTCTGCTGTAATACGGAGCAGATAAAAACAGATCGGAAGGGAAGATTGCAACGCAGAGCTTACGGGAAATGAGTTGAGGCTGTGACACTGTCATCTCATATCAGAGCAAAGTCGCACCGAAAATAAACTACCTGTCTAGGTATTCACCAAACTCCTTTTTACAGAATAGATCCCTCCCTTCCCTTCTGACTCGGAAATCCTGCATTCCGGGCGTGAATTTTATTCAGATTC
The DNA here is from genome assembly GCA_930272545.1 of Sphaerostilbella broomeana. NCBI lineage: Eukaryota > Fungi > Ascomycota > Sordariomycetes > Hypocreales > Hypocreaceae > Sphaerostilbella > Sphaerostilbella broomeana. The sequence continues at coordinate 9,812 of CAKNET010000013.1, forward strand.
CAACGCTGACGTCAACGAGTCATCGGTCCGTAACAAACAGCGATGGCGGTGACCAGCGCAAAACGCACCTCGGGGACAGCACGCCCACCACCACCACTACCGCCATTACTCGTAAAAACGTTACCACCGCCTTCGTCATCAACACCGCCGCCAAATGGCTTGCAGTCAGCCACCTGTCATGTACGCCGCGCCGTCGTGGCATTTCCTCAGTCCACGGTAAACCGGGGCGACAGTGACATTCCACTCTTTTCGCAAGATTAAGAAGGAGTATAAGGAAAATTCTATCTCTTGTCATGCAGATTAGTGTCCCAAAAAAAAATTTATACTATACACCCTATCCGCAATGCTGCAGTATTTAGGTATAAATCTCTCTGCCATGCTGGTCATGCATGAAGTGGGTACGGGCATCTCGCTTGCTGCCATCTTGGCCCCCCCATCTATCTATCTGGCCCCTTCTCACGATAACTGACCTTTGCCCGTTTGCCTAGCAGCAGCAGCAGTAGCAGCAGTAGCAGCACGATGGCCGTTATCAGAGCCTACCGTTGCATCGTGCATGAAAAGCCACGCATCAAACAGACAGCTCAACACCACTACTGCTTTGACCGCCTTCAAGCGCGATGCATCTCTGACACACGCCAAAAACACGCACAAACTCCCAAAACGCACACCCCCCACCTCCCCTAAAGACTCCGGCACGTAGGCTACAGTGCACAGTCTCAAGTTAGTGTGCTGACCGGGTCGCCAAAATCCAAGGCAGCAACCAAAACCACCCTTCCCAAGGACAAAGGGACAAAATGCGCTTTACGGACTAACTTATTTGCGCATCCCAGTAAAAAAGAAAAAGTAAAAGCCCCCAAAATCACACAAGCTCCGCCAATCTCCACTGCTCTGGGCCGGCCCGGCTGGCTGGGCAGCGTCTGTCTTGGACCCTGTCAAAACGGCATCGCCGTGGGCTCCACAACCCGCCGTACCGGGACATGGTAGGCTCCTCCCCGCCCCATGTCAATTTGCCGCGATTCATCGTCTTGAACCAGATATCGCTTCTTCTTTCTTCTTCGTTTCAGAGAGAGAAATCCAATCTTACGGTTCACCCAAATCGGCGGTCCACCCCATGTCTTCATCCCATGTAGAACCGACAACGGGTCACCCAGGCAAATTCCCCGGTGGGGAAGATCATTTTAAATTGTTTTCCCGCGTGTCTTCCCTTCCCCCCCCCTGTGCGGTGTACCGGGTCGTTGGCTCACCGGATCCTCTTCCCGTCGCTACCAACAACGCGGTCGTAAAGAACAAACGACAGAAAGATTCTGCTTCTTCTTGACATGGGGCCCAAGGGGGGTCAGACACATGAGGAAACGGCCAAGAGCAGAGAAGGGGGCCCTTGGTAGCGACAGCCGGACGTCAAGAAGGGAAGAAGGGAACAACGAAGCCATCGCTACAAGGTACGCGCCACCAAAAAAAAAAAGGCTGACAGGTGTGATCAAGTCCTCTACAGGAAAAGGACACAAAAGAAAAGAAAAGAAAAAGGGTGTCAAGCCGTTCAATTCTTTAATTCAAACCGTCAAAAGGCCAACTTCCAGCCGCAGGACCTAATGGGGACGGGCGATCGATTAGCTACGAGTGCTAAAATGTTCAGCCGCGAATCCCATCATCGAGAATCAACAGCTGCGAGATGCCATCCAGCCACAATATGCCACCGGCGATGAGATAGCGTCTGGCGACTCCAGAAACAAAAGCGTCTTTTTAACCCATTTTAGCAACAGGACCCTTGGTACATACACTTGCCTGAATGCACATTAGCCAAAAGCGACAGCCGGGAGTTACTAGAGCGGTACGGCAGGGGGGCCGTGAAACCCCCCAGCGACTGCCAGAGGCTCCACACATTTGAGCGAATCTCACTGGTGGCATTTATTTCCCGTGGCTGCTAAGTTCGGGTTGGACTTAGGAGAACCGGAAGAAGAAGAAAAAACAGGGCTGATTTCACATGTTCTCCCTTAACCGTCGGCAAAAATAATCGGCAGTCCGTCACCGCGAAAGAGCCTGACTCGAAACACCACGGGTGCATCTTCGGTTATCCCAGCCCCTATAATACCGGCAGGTCGTTTCAAGTGTCTTGACGAATGGGGGCAAAATAAAAAAATTACCGTTGTAGTCGTTTTGAAATGCCGTTTAATCTTGACTCAGGCAAGATTAGACCAAAACAAACCAACCGCTCATAATCTGCAAGCGCAGTTGTTTTCTGTTATGGGTGATTAGTGCTACGGAGTAATAGTACATGTATTTACTCCGTATATTTGAACAATCAAAGGACGCGACGGGCAAAGAGTGCCGACAGCTAACTAACTAACTAACTAACCAGCCAACCACAATTCCCCGACGTCTCTCTCTTCTTTTCCGGAACTGGTTCCGGCACTTATTGTTGGTGATGTGAGCGGCTTTTGCTTTCCTTGCATCAATTCAATTCAATTCAGGCGTTCGCATTTTCCCATTCCTTGGTATGGCAACCACAATCAAATGGCTTATTGTTCCGAAAATGATTTCATTGTCTTCTGGGTCTCATTTCATTTCCCCCTCGATCAGTCAAAGTCAGTCAAGGTAAGAACCCAAGGTGTCGGGACAACCAAAACCCAAACCTATCCCAGCCCCCGTCTCCGTCTACTGAGAAATTCCTATCACTTTCTCGCAATGGGGTTTTTGACATGGGATTTTGCCCACTTCTAATTAAGACATGACTAGTTTGGATGAAGAGGGCCCTTGTCATCTCCCATTCTGTAGCATTCCTACCAAGGGGGGGGGTTATTATGCCGAAATGCCATTGCCGTCTCCATCGCCCAGCTCATCCCTGCATAGTGGGCTGCTGCTATTTCCACACCCTTTTGGTTTGACAGGTTCGAAAATCAAAACACATGAAATTCGACTCGCGTCCACCCGCTCGCCGGGTCGACCTCTGTGGCGTCTGTCTACATCAGCCACATGGACAGTGACCCCAATGCCCACGACTAGTGTGGCTGACGAGTCAGAGCCCATCCACCTGCATGTGATGGCAAACCCAAACTTTGCTCCCTTGCCCTTCTTAACCGAGTTAACCTGCTGGCTGTGGCTTCGGAAAAGCCCACCGAGGAAGAACCCTCCTTGCGTTCATATGCTTTTACTTCCGTTTTTTTTTCTTTTTTTTTGTGTGCATTGTGTTAGTTTGTTTGTTTGTTTGTTTTTTCACATGTGGCGGTATGCTCTCCCCAACTTGTAGTTGCTCGCAAAGCCAACCACAAAGCGTTCGCGCCACTCGCAGTCATTTTCACGGCTGCCTGTCCGGCCGCCCGTACGCCACACCCCAGAATCTCCCTCTGCACTACGGAGCATTTGTGTGTGTGTGTGTTTGTGCGTGTCTCTCTCACCAGTCGGAAGGGCCAGTATCATTATTTGCTTCTTTGGACAGAAGTGACAGGCGATAGCCCGCGAAAGCAAAGCAAGGAAACATGTTCGCATTTGTGTCGTAGCATCCATCATTACTCGCTAGATATTGCCAACGGCATTCTTGTTGGTTCATTACCTTCGCAATACCTCCCAATCGGGGAGAAGCAAACAGCTAGCTGCACCTGTCTACTCATTCGCTGTGGCATTTCTTCTCATTATGCATTCTCCTCCCCGCAACCACCACCGCCGCGTCCTCCGGCGGCCGTCCGTCCGTTCAGACCTATCGCCGTCAAAGAAGACGGCTCACAACTCACTTTTTTTTTTCTTTGCAGTCTCAGCTGTAGGCATGTCGTGCAGATTAAAAGATGAAATTCAGCTTAAACAGGGTCTGAAACGCCCCTTCCTTGCACAGATTTCTCTCCCTCATTGTGAAATCTTACCTGGGACAGACACGGGAGAGCAGCGGTCTCCCCGAAAGTCTTCGGGTACAATCTGGCGGGGACAATATCGTTGTAGTTTCCTCATTGTTTAAGCTGAGTCGCAAGGAATTGCAGGCCCAACCGCCCGTTTGCGGGGGAAATTAGACGAGCGGCACGTAGGTATGCAAGTAGCGATTGAACACCGGGGCGCTGGGACGCGTAAACATGTTTGCGCCATGGTGTTCGACATTGGTGGAGAGCGAGCCTGAACCACACGATGTTTGCTTTACCCCAGGTTTTGGGGGTAAAGTTCCTATACTGTATTTACAAGGCTTCCTCCACCCAAAAACGCGTCATTGGTCTAGGGGTTAGGATTCAACTCTTCCATCCAACGCGAAAAGTTGAGGCCCGGATTCGAGTTCCGGATGACGCATTTTTTAATCATTGTCAAATGTTTTTGCCGAATCTTCTGAATTGCTGTTCTTTATCCCTCAGCTGGAATTATGACACTGCATTGACTAACCGAATCGATAACCTTTTTTGGTCAGCAATTCGCAATCGTGATTAAGTTTGTGATAATCTCCCCTCGCCATTCCCTTGCTTCGATTGGCGTCGCGCAAACTGTAACCTTGGAATTGTGCTGAAAAGAGAGCTGTATTCCCCTTGCTTAGCGCTAGGCCGTGATGGGATGCGCGCACAGAGTGCGGGTTGGGGGCTGTATTTCCTTGCGTGGATTACCCTGTATATATGAATTTTCAGCTGTGACCATTTTTAGATCGGTTATCACAGAGATTGACATGCTGGGTACGGAGTAGATGTGTTGTTGTTTGTGATTGATTAATTTGATGCTCGGTTAGCGTTGTGATATAACTTCACGGTATTGGGAATAGGGCAAGATAATGGTGGCTACGACTTGAGATAGTAAATGAGTAAGAGAGAGAGAGCAAACGCCTTGACATTTTAGTATCGTTAACAAAACTTGGGACTTTGTCTTCTGTTTCGTCGTACATTGGAAACTCTTATACTCATCTAACTGGATAACCTGCATACTAGTTGTCACCTGTGAGCAGCAAGTATTGACATTTCTCTTAAACAACAGGGCTTCATTGGTCAGGATCCCCAAGAGTGACCAGCTTGCTCCTTTCATACACGCAAAGAGATAGACGAAAGCCCAACTAATATTACCGGGTCTTGAAGACACGGATGTCGTTGTTCTTATAATACCCAACCATACTAAAAACTTACCTACCCTAGTCAAACACCAAATATCACCATATAAAGACACACAGAAAAGGTCAAGACATCAGCAGCAAGAGATTGAAGATTGCTAACAACTAGACTTACAACGTAAGTAAAATGTCTAAATAAACCAGTAGTGTATTCGTCAACCATGGTATTGACCGGTTGAAAAAAAAAAAGATGATGAAAAAAGACCGATGATCTGAAGACGCCCAACACCAATGCCATAAATCCAACACATAACTGCGATCCTCCTATTTTCTAACTGCGCAGAGCATCCAGTCGGTTCCTCATCTGGTCCATCATGGCCTCTGCGTCCTCCTCGTCCTCCTCTTCCTCGGCCACAGGTACCTGTGGCTCGGGAATGGGAGCTGCAGGGAGAGAGGGTTCTTTCCTGTCCTTGAGAATTTCACCCAGTACCTTGTCGACCTCGCCCTCGCCCTCTTCATCCTCCATCAGCACGTCCATGTCCTCGGGTAATGTGTCTTCCACCATTTCTTCAATAATGCCAGCCTTCATCAGTTCTAGGCTCAGGTCCCGCATCGTGCCAGACAACTCAGGCAGCCGGATCAGACCGTTGACATCTTTCATGATGCCCACACTGGCACGTATAGAGCCCTCAATCTTGCGGACGGCAAACGCCTCATTCACCTGCATCTGCACCGAGTTGAGCTGTGCCTTGGCAGTGATTAGCCGCCCCGACGTCTTCCGTGTGCGGACGAGCTCGCGCGCAAAGTCTCGCACTTCTCTCTGTGCCTGCTTGGCTCTGGAAGGATCCCGCTGAGAACGTTTGTCGGCCTGTAGTATGAGGTTTTTGGTCTTCAACTCAGCTTGCTTGGCCAGCGCAATGTCGCGGTCGAGTTTTCGGATGTTGGATCGGATGAGGGCATTGCATTTTCGGACCTGGCTTGCGAGTCAACAGGGCTATTGTCTAGAAAGTGCTGGGCGAGCCTACGAACCTGTGCCTGGGGGTCTGGCTTTGCGAATAGGGACTTGATAGCCTCCATCGCTTGTGCTCGTCCACCAGAGGACGATAGGTAGGTAAGACAGATCACAAACTGGCAGCGAGTGGACTGCTTCCTGCGCAGTGCAAATACAGAGCAAGGCGTTGAACTGGCTGCTATTGCGTTTGCAATCTCAGATTCAGGTCGAGGCGAACGCTGGATCACCCCCAATATTGGAACCCACGAGGCTTGAACTCGCAACTTGTGACGTGGTGAGGCTTGGTCGCCTCTGAAGAACAGTCCGAGGCTGACGGAAACGACCCCCACAGTCGACTGTGGCGCAGGAATGCCCAATTGTTGAGGCTGGTGACAGCCACAGCGTGGCTTCGGTGTTGGAGGTGCCTGAAAGGACGCAAGGACGGACTCTTCAGGGTCGTTAGTTACCCCGCCATTAACGCCCATGCCGCCCCAACCTGACTGTCTTCGTGCAAAACAGCATCAAGCTAGTGGATGCATATTAATTTTTTTTTTGTTGACAATGATGTTGATCTAAGGAAGACTTGGAAAGATATGAATAGATCATGCAGAAATTGATTGGGAATAGTACTACGGACCCCTAGAATGGGCATCGCCTAATACCTGTGGACAACCATAGCTGGGATCCTTTGTAAATATTGGCATTGTCTCCCAGAGCCCACAACTGAGTGGGGAGCACAGAGACCTGAGTTCGAGGAGCTTCGTTTGTAGACAAGAGTTAGAGAGATACCTCGCCTTTGCGTATTGGCCGTGTAGACACACAAGTACCCCCAAATCCTGCCCCCTCACCAGCCCTGCCGCTAAATCTTTTGGCTTCTGACACCTTCCATACGCACAATACCTGCGATTACCGCCTGCCTGCCTTGATTGCTTCCTAGCCTTTATGCCCTTGTCCACAACAACCTTATTCACAGCTGCAACGGGATCTCGCTCAAGCATCCACTTCCTCAATCAATCAATCCCATCGCTCTCTCGCAGCAACATTTCACCTTCCTCCCACTCAACAAAGCCAGTCTCTTGAAACCAGTTCCTCCCCCGCCGCACAACCTGACATCATGGCTGAGACCTTAACTCCCGAAGGTATGTCTATCCGTCTCTCTTCGTAGCTGCACCTAGCTTGCACGACTATCTGCCTCTCGGATCATGTCTCGGATTCGAAGTGCCTGGAGACATGCTGTGCAAACCCTCTCTCCTCCTTCAATATCAACACAGCAAGATCTCCCTCCATGGCAAATCACCAAGCTAACTCCCCCGCTCCTGGCAGTTCTCTGGGCCCAGCGCTCCTCTGTCGCCGACGCCGAGATGAACTTCATCTATCTCACCATCTCTGTCCCCGACGTCTCCAAGGATGATCTGAAGCTGGAACTCAAGCCCACCTCTGTGACATTCACTGGTAAATCAGGTACACTGAAGAAGACGTATCATGTCGAGCTGGAGCTGTGGGGCGAAATCGACCCTGAGCAGAGCCACGTCAACCACACTTCTAAGAACATTGAGACCAAGTTGCAGAAGAAGGAGCTCAAGGAGGAATACTGGCCCCGGCTGCTCAAGGACTCCAAGAAGCTTCACTTTCTCAAGACCGACTTTGATAAGTGGGTTGATGAGGATGAACAGAACGAGGCTGCTGAAGACGACCTGTCCAAGTTTGGAGGCATGGGTAAGTCTTCTCCATTCAACCGCGTGCCACTTTAAAAAGCAGGCCGTGAAAGATCAAAAAGAAAAAACCCCTAACTCTTACATTAATAGGTGGCATGCCCGGAATGGGTACGTCGCTCTGAATTCTGACACTAGCACCCCTCCCCTTCCCCCTCCCTGTATCAAACTATCACGAAAACGTGGAAGAGTGATTTGGACTGACTGATTTTTTAACAGGTGGTGGCGGCGATTTTGGCGGCATCGACTTCTCCAAGCTCGGTGGTGGCGCCGGTGGAATGCCCGATATGAGTGCCATGGGCCTGGAGGGCATGCCTGATTTCAGCAGCTCTGGCATTCCGGAAGATGAAGGTGATGACGAGGATGACGATTTGCCAGCGCTCGAGGGCCACGAAGAGACCGCAGAGAAAAAGGAGTAAGGAAGTTAATGATGAAAATTTTCAGGACTGAATTAAGGCAGACGTCGCATCTGACAGGAAGTCACTCTTGGAGTCTGGGATTAGGACCGTGATATCTGAAGGGAAAAAAAAGGAAAAAAAATTAAAGCTCAAGTTACAGCCTGCAGATTTTGACAAGTAAATGTTCTATGAAATGTGCAGGAAGCTGAACACATGGAGACATAACCACCCAATTGGCCTCGTAGGTTGACTAGGACTGGCTGATGTCCTTGGGACTTTGCCCTCAGAGAATGGAAACGTTGGCGCTGTAGCCGATGTCTCAATTCTTGCCACTCGACTTCTTTAACCTTGCGTTGATCCTTTGACTTTTTGTCCTTATGAAGCTAAGACGGGACCGCACATGCATACTTGTCTTGGTGATAAAGGCTACCAACATCAACAGGATGCCGGACGACCCTTGGTTCTAATACAACTTCAGGTCCTGTAACACACCCTGATGAGGCACATATAGAAAAGCCCAGTAGTCTCAAACTTTCTTTGTCCATTCATGTGATACGTACGACAATAGGTGAATATGCTAGCCACACTTTTTGAGAATCTGCCTGTGTCGCGAGTGTTTGTCCCGTCCCGCATACCAGCTACGACTCAAACAGCTACAGCTAGTAACGACCCAACAGCAACGTTGAAACTACCTAGGTACCATAAAGTGACTATCCTATCCCGTACCACCCTAGACCAAAGATGCGGCAGCCGTCAACTGTGCCTCGTGATGCCTTTAGCCAGCGGCAAGAGAGAGAGAGGGGGCAGGAGGGAAGGAGGAGGGAGGGGGAATCAACATCCCCTCCACCACTCGCATGGTCACCTACATACATACATACATACAACTTATAAGGAGGACCGCTGCTGCTACTACCTCCCAATACATATATGCAACATACCATGATTTATATGACAACCTCGGCGCGTAGCAGCAGTAGTAGCAGTAGCAGCAGCAGCAGTGGTGGGATCTTCCTTTATCCATCACACTGATTGGCCAATAACAAGTTTGAGTGTTGTGGATAACAAGGTTGGGCAGACATTACAGAACCAACATCAATAAATCCATCACTCATGGGTAAATGACGAAAGGGGCAAATACCTAAGGTAGGTAAGGTAGGTAACCAACATGGTTCCCGAACCAACAGCACACACACACGCACACCACACACACACACCATGGCACGATTAAATTGCTGTAGAAAAGTTCGGTTGGTAGGCGAATAAATGAAATAAAACAAACAACACAGAGATAAATTGGGAGCTATTTCCATTTCATCCGTCCCGTTCGCTGGTTACAATTCAAGAAGCACCAGGTTAAGCTCTCTCTACTCATATACAAACTACTGACGAAAGAAAAAAACACCTGATCAATAAACACCCCCCGCTACCGTACTCTTTATGTCCCACACGACAAGTCTATCATCGATGGATCAACCAAAACCTACAGCATATACCGCGCTCGACGCAGCCAAGGCTTCAAAAGCTGGAGCCTTCCTAACCGCATGGCCTGCCGATGAGCCGTATCATCACCCACCAGTTGAGCTGGCTCTCAGATCGCGACGGTCTTCATGCGTTACCACGGGTGCAGCCAGCTCCACGTCGTCCAAAACATAGACGTACTCACGTATCGTACCCTCAAGAGATCAGACTTGACATTATTGAATGGGAATACACCTTTATCTTTCACATTCACAGGCGGTTAGGAGTCGACCGAGGAGGAACGCACGGTTTGGGCTATTCGCTTATTATTATTATTATTGTACATAGTCGACAGTACCGATCCTGCCTGTCTCTGTTTGCCTGCAGGAGTACGCGATGGAGATGCCTGCGTTATCCGATGCTGAATATAGCCCAATTTTCTCGCTCTTGGCACACAACACCCCCCTGCGCGGCTAGACGATCTGTGTTCTCAAAAGTATTCGTTCAAAGCAAATAAAGCATTCGCAGAGAGTGTTGCATGACAACCTGAAAAAAATCTCGTGTTTTTGTTTGTTTGTTTTGGAGATTTGTGATCCGCTGTTAAATCGAAAAAGTTGTTTTCCTGGTCTGAATGTTCACTTTACTGAATTGCTAATTAGCGACTGAGTGAGACTTCAAATTTGGATTCGTCATACCATGATTTCATCCTCCATGGCCGCATCACCGTTAGTGGCAGCCGGTGCAGCCGGCGCAGCACCGGTGGCGGTGGTGGATTCATTGTTAGTGCTGGTGAAATAATCCGCCATCTCAGAGTCAAGCTCCTCGGCAGTCTTCTTGGCAGGGCGAGCGTTACGGCCACGTCGCTTCTTGTTGGCAGCAGCGGCAGCAGCTCCCTTGGCCGCGATACCTTTGTTGCCAGCGGTAGCAGTTTGCTTCTTGCCCGCAGCAGACTTGGGCTGAGCCTTGGGTTGGCTGGAATCAAATTAGCATAAAATACTCCGCACTAGTGAGTCCAACTTCGAACACTTACGCCGCACGCTCAGCCAATGTCTTCGGCTGGGTGATGACCTTGTCTGCTTGTGCAGCGCCAACAACGATTTCGATCTGGTTATGAGTTAGAACCTGCTGATTTGTATTCCACAAGGCGAGTCGTCATTCGTTATTACCTTGATAGGGCGGCCATCAACGAGTAAGCCATTGAGGTTCGAGAGGGCCTTGGAGGCACCATCGGGTCTGGTGAAAGTCACGTTGGCGATTCCTCGGCTCTGCGAGTTGGGACCATAGGAAAGCTCAACCCTCTTGATGGGACCAACAGATTGGACAAAGTATTCCTAGCAAGGGAGGCAATGTTAGTGAATTGGAAGCGTACGGTTGCGTGCGAACGATGAATCCCACATCGAGCTAAGTCGATCCAATCCGGACGAATCGTATCTACCACCGGCCACCGGTACAGCTAGAGGGCTAGCGAGCAGAGCAAGAACATGTAATCCATTTCTAGTTTCAAAGCACCACGAGAAGGAATTTCTCCCACGAACCCCGAGATTGGGAGCAGCTGAGGGTTACAGTGTCTCCATAGCAGACCACCCAGCAAATCCCTAGTTGATGTGAATGACATTGGCAACCCCACAATCCTGTCTGGCCGAACCATCGCCAGGTAATTTATCTCCCATGTTCGAGTAGGAGAATATAGACCACTGCTTAAATAACGAATTTCTTCGCTGCTCTGGCTCACTGCTCTGCTCGCTCAACCAACTTGTGCTAGTGATGGTCGCTCAAGGCGTTAGCCAAACATGATAATGCGTTTCAGCACTTGTCATGGAGCGTTGCCACGATCCCACGTTGTCATGGCGATGTTCCAAGATATGCTGACCAGGCATCTCTGATTTACTTCGCGAGACCAGGGAATTCTCAACTTCCACTCATTAAGCAGAGCCGAACACACTGTGCACTGCAAGGAAGGAGATTCGGGGCAATTCAAGTGTCTGGACAACAAAGGTCCAACCACGTCGGAAAGATACCGTATCGAGAAGGAAACAAGCACGGCGAGAAAGAATACGTCGAACAAAGTCCGGAGGTGCGATGCGCCTCAACGGAAACATACCTTGATCTGTTTCTCAGTCACGTCCTTGGGCTGCTCCTAGTTAGCACAATGCACCCTATACATGAGAAGCCTAGAGACCTACCAAATTGCTGACGATGACCTTGCTGTCACCACTAGGAGTGGCAGTCTTAGCTGGGACAGCCTTTGAAGCACCGCCTCGAGAAGCCTTGGCAGCATTCTTCTGAATGCCACCGACAGGAGCAGTGACGGCAGGGCGTCCCCCAGTAGAGCGTCGCAGGGAACGACGACGGCCGGAGCTTCGGCGTTGGGCGGTGACGATCTCGTCAAGAGGCTTGTCAAGCTTGGTAGACATGATGTTGGTTGGTGGTTGTATGTATGCAGAGAAAGGTAATTATGGTCTAAGAATGTGCCGCGTGAATGCGTCGGCAAAGGCTTATCAAGCTAGAGAAAGTAGTTGTATCAACCGCAAGGATGGCGCAAAATGTAGATTCGTAAAGAGAGGCGTTGAAACCAGTGTGACTGAGATGCGCGAATGTTACCGAGTGGCACAAGGGACAACAACAGTCGGCGGTTCTGAGGGTCTGAAGATGGTTCGCGCGAAGGCAACCGGCGGATTGAATAGGGTCGAAAGAAAAGAGCGAGTCGTAGAGACGCGACGCGATCTAGAAGAGAAATGAAGACACTTGTTGGTCGGCAGAGTGCGAAGGCACAGACAGATGTGGTGTTGTGGAATGAGAGATGGAGGAGGAGAAAAGGGCGTCGTGGCGGAAGAGTGGACAGGGAGCGAGATAAATTGGTAGCGCGAGCGCAGGAACGCGTGTCAAAGGGGAAGGGCAAAAAGGGTTGGAAGGCCGCCGGGCCACAGGAGGAGCCGCGCCTCAGGTAGGCTCTTGACGTGCTGCGTGCTGCGTGCTGCTGCGTGCTGTAGTGGCTATGCACATGTACCCACAACAAAACCATCCGCGACTGTTTCAGCGGGAAGCATCCTCGAGGTACATACGCTACACAACACAATCAGCCAGCCTGACTGTCTGGCCAATGCATCCATGGTTAGGTAAGCTCGTAATACGTCGCCCACCCTGATGCAACTTCAGGATTTTGTACTAAGAATGGCAACACGTTTGTTAGTTGGCCTCAGCATGACAGCACTCGCAGGATCAAAGGAGGCTTGCCTTTGTCTGCTTTATGATCTTGACAGCGATGCATGAAAAATGTGGTCTTGCGACAGATTTGGATAACGCCGCTCCTGGCTCTTCAGCCCGCGGGAAAGGAAAACGTGTGGACGGACACGATCCAATGGGGAAATGTCGTTGAAGCATTGCTCCTATTTCAATAACGTATTCGTCATCGTCAGTCCTTAGGACGAAACTCGAAAAGCCCCCTAACTTGAATGTGGTCGTCGCATTGCCCCCCCGATCGATGAAATGCGGAGGATCCCCTTATACGATGCTGCTTTTTACTGTATGGATAATACTGAAATCTTGAGCGCCATTGAATTTCCACTTATGATGCTGTCTATCCGACGAAATTCAACGAGTACCATGCATCTTCCAAATCCCGACTTTAGTTGACCAGTGCCCATCGCTGGTTAATTTCGACCACACTCTCTCTGTACTTGCTGAAGCCCTCGAAGTCCTCTAGAGCATACCCATAACTTTGTTTATCTCGCCTCTTGACTCTGAATTCAACAGCCTGCATTTATATCTTCAAGGCCTCGCCTACGAATGCCGTTCCCTTTTAGCGCTAATTTCCCATTCGTGACAGTTTCACGCCCCCCGCTCGTTTCAACAGATAGCAGAATCATCGAAAGTTCCGCCTTGATGGCCGAGTAATCATTGTGTTGTCGTTCTGGTAATCTCATGATGCTTTCTCTTCAATTGCCGACTTGCCCGAATTGACCTCGACGAAATGATACACCACGATGAGGAGAACGGAGACGATACCTAGGAAAACGGCCAAGTTATAGAGCTCGCCGTCGGAAATCATTTTGGCGACGTGGTAATGAATCAATCGCAGGAGACAAACTTGATGATGGCTAGAAAGTGCATAGACAATCTACGAGTTAGCGGAATTTTACAAATAAAAATGGGATAAATTCCATATCATTGAAATTTCTTACCAGGATCGCCAATCTGGGTGCTGCGACAGACTTGCAAGTTGACGGATTTCTTGGTGACCAAGCCAGGAGGACACCTGTAGCTCACTGGCTATACGAAGCAAATGGAGGCGCTCCAATGTCACGGCATTGTTCGATCTAGCCCGTTCTGGCTTGCAGCACTGGTTCAGTCCCACCACTGAAAGGCAAAAAATGAAACGGGGCTGCACGTGACCTTCTGTGACTTCATCCACCAACAGGTCTGGGCAGCCCACCCAAAGTTGTCCCGACTCCTGTTCCAGCAGGAATCATTGTCACGACTGACAAAATCTACTCTGGGTTATTTGCCTGAAGCCGCTATCATTTGGCAGGCAAAATACTTAACATCGACATCATTCTTTATCGTCGATCTTATTTGATACGGGGTTTTCAGTCGCAACGACGTTTCCCCAAATACCCCACTACTACCGCCCACCATCCGTCGAATTTTGTTAAGTGCACACAATGCCACCGAAGAAGGAGAAGCCCGCTGGGGCCGCCAAGAAGGCGTCCGCCTCTAAAATGGTGGAGGACCGGACTTTTGGCATGAAGAATAAGAAGGGAGCCTCCGCTCAAAAGCAGATCCAGCAGATGACAAACAATCTGAAAGCTGGAGGCAGTGCTGAAGAAAGAAAAAAGGCAGCCGAGAGAGCACAACGCGAGAAGGAGAAGAAGGCGGCTGAAGATGCGAAGAAAGAAGCCGCAGATTTGTTGAATCGACCCGCACAGATCCAGAAAGTGCCATTCGGCGTGGATCCCAAGACTGTTTTGTGTATCTTTTACAAGAAAGGAGACTGTGAGAAGGGCAAGAAGTGCAAATTTTCCCATGATTTGAATATTGAGCGAAAGACGGAGAAGAAAAATCTCTATACCGATACCAGAGCTGAGGAAGAGGAAAAGGAAAAGAAGAAGCAAGAGACCTCAGCCGACTGGGATGAGGAACAGTTGCGTAAAGTCGTCCTGTCTAAGAAAGGAAATCAGCAAACTTCTACTGAGAAAGTATGCAAATACTTCATTCAAGCTATTGAGGATGGAAAGTATGGCTGGTTCTGGATCTGTCCTAACGGAGGCGACAAGTGCATGTATAAACACGCTCTTCCACCTGGGTATGTATCTGTGAAGTCCTGCTTTGTGCTTTGTTATCGTTTTTTTTTTACACCTCGATTTACTGACGGATAATGCAGTTTTGTCCTGAAAACAAAAGAACAAAGAGCAGCAGAAAAGGCACTGATGGATAAATCTCCTTTGAAAACCCTCACCCTAGAAGACTTTTTAGAGTCGGAACGACATAAACTAACTGGGACCTTGACACCGGTCACTCCAGAGACATTTGCTAAATGGAAAAATGAGCGCCTTAGTAAGAAGGCAGCTGAAGAACAGGCCCGCAGGGCCAAGGACAATACCGGACGAGCTCTCTTTGAAAGTGGAAAATGGAGGGACGAAGATGATTCAGAGGATGAAGACGACGACGACGATGATGCTTGGAACCTCGAGAAACTTCGCAAGGAGACAGAAGCTATACGACAAAGGAAGGAAGAGGAACGGCTGGTAGCGATGCATGGAGGAACTGGTGCAGCTAACAGCCCAGCGGGAGGCGAAGATACAGTATCAGGGGAAGCATCAGCAGTGGAGACTAGCGAGAATGCACCCGCGGCTTGAATGCCTGGCGTTTATCTTTATGGTTGAAGGAATTCCAAGCCCTCTATTGATGCGCAAACTGCAAGAGGCAATTCCGAGCACCTGCTGGAGCAAAGCTTTGGTAGGGCCATGGTGACGGCCATTCTTACCAATAGTCGTTTACCTCGGACGCCTAGACGCTGCCGCTGCAGTATTATACTCTACTAGCCTACTCGCCTTTTGCGTTCACGCATCAGTCTTGCTTGGGAGAGACAATGAGAAAAGGGGGACTTGGAAGAGTGTTGGGAAGAGTGGCTTTGTTATGCTGTAGAGGCCAAGCGGAGCAGCTGGGACAGGAAACTACTAGATCATGAAATGCCCACTTCGTAGTGTTCATCCTTACTCCATGATGGGAAATCGGTGTAACGTTTATTGGCCGCTATGCAGCTCGATTGGAAGTGTTGGCGTCTTTGCACGGCATTTGTGAGACCTTGGTGGTTCGTTGCAATCTTCCATGTGGGGAGAGTGATAGCATGTCCTCAGTACAGCAGCCGCCACCGACAAGGCATTTTTATCATCGAGCGCGATACACTGCCGTAGCGTAGAGACTATATGCGGTGCGACAAATAACTTTGTTGATGCATTGTGTTCGGTATAATACCAGTCCATCTCTCCTTGGTTGTCACAAGGGCTTGCCTTGAGTTGGTCCCAGACATGGAGGTCTGAGGGTACGAGGTACTTTGTACCTAGCTGGCAGGGTCGTGACTCCATCGTGATAAGCTGTCCTCGACTATGACGTCCTTGCTGTGGGTAAGCCACCTACCTACCCGTATGTTGCACCTCCAACCCACATGGCCAAAATGCATAGCTGGCGGGAAGTGAGAGGGGGCGCATTTGATGCCAATTGAATGCGGTCTGTGTGATTTGAATTGTGAGAAATTCCAGCCTTGTCTATTCAATCGGAATATCTTTGCACGTTTTATTTTATCTTTATTTTTATTTCTTCCACTTTTGCTTACGGATGTAAACATGTGACACCAGGTGCTGGAGATGCTGATGTGATAGTGAACGAAGTACCTCGAACTGCAATTATCAAGCTGCAACCATGTGGGGCAGCGCGATGAGTTGCCCTCGCAGTGACCTCACTCGCTACCAAAATGCGGGCAGCGCACTAACGTCTGGGAGCTTCCCCACAACGGTCCCCCAAGATGGGATCTGATCAACTACACCAAAGAATGATGGGCACAATCCGAGGGGCCTCTGCTTGTGCTTAGCCTTCTGGCACCCCTCCTCGCCCGCACACCTTTTTGCACTCTCATCAACCTTCGCCCTCTCTCTTCTAGCACGGGCTTGCCATCGCCATCGCCATCATCCTCGTCGTCGACATCCAAACTCCAACACGACGAAGAAGCTTGCCCGTTGCACCCTCATCGTCCCATCGTCTCCCCCACCATCTCTCCGCTCTCATCCGCTCTCTCCAACTTCTCGCCATTCTATCGTCTGGGGCTTTTTTTTCTCCCCCAACCTTTGCCGATCATCTCTCGTGCCCTCCTTTTTTGTGCGCCTCACCCCAGACGAAATCTATCGACCTCTTTTATCTACTATCCAGCCTGAGCTGTCCTTCTCTGCCGGATACCGTCCGATTCCGGCAAAACCAACCTTCAACCTCCCAGAATCGCCGTCTGCGTACCTTATATATATTGCTTCTACGACAGGAACAACCCTGAGCACTGCGTTCGAGGCTCTTGATGGACAAGAGGCTTCTGGCTGCTGGCCGTGCTGCGATCCGCGCTCCAGACTTTGGTCTCGTACGAGGCCGTAGTCTGTACGCGCTGTGACCGGACGCCAATTCGCCAGAAGCATGACCGCTGAGACCAAACGTGGTCACCAAGATGTCCCAGGTCGCTCCACATCAGCCGTCATGCCTCACGCTGGAGGACGAGACAAAGAGCGGGAGGTCGAATGGGTTCCCAACGCCCTCATCAAGCGCTACCGCATCGAGATTGCTGCCAGCACATCCAGCGTCTTTTCCACCCTCGTCGCTTTTCCGCTCGATAGCGTAAAGACACGCATGCAGACATATCAATATCGAGGCTTCCTGGATTGCGTCAAGCATACGTATCGCACTGAGGCGCTTGGGGGATTCTTCAGAGGCAAGTGTTCCGCCGCTCCCGCCGGTTCCCCAAGTTCCTGTTGACCCGGTGTGTTCTTGCTAGAGCTGTTGGAACGGAATTCACTTTATCAATTGCGTCCTTGGCCAATGCTAACCCTCATATTCAACAGGCGTCACAGCTCCCATGGCTAGCATTACCCTTGTTCGAACTGTCTCGTTCTCAATATACCAGCGAGCAAAACACGTATATTCCGACTGGATCAAGAAGAATTTCGGCTTTGATATCCCTCGTCATGTAAATAAGCCAGGCACATATCCGAATCTGTACTCAATAGCTTGCTTTGGAGCCGCTGGTGCCACTGCGGGATCCGCCATTACATTCTTAGCCTGCCCGTTCGAACTAACTAAATTGAGCGCACAAGTCTCTGTGTTGTTGGCCGAGCGAGCTACTGATTGTAAGCGGAGTCGTGAGGTTGCTATGAGTTACCAGAATAAAGGAACCTTGAAGACTATGGCGAACATCATTAAACATCGAGGACCCTTTGGACTCTATACCGGATTCCAGCTGCATCTCTGTGCGCATGCCCCCCCTCCCCCTATTGCATAAATAACTGATACCTTTGGCTAATACATTTGATTAGTGCGAGATACCCTTGGAACAGCAATCTACTTTATGGTTTACGAGAGTGGAAAGCAGTTGGGAAACACCTTCGCTGGTGACAGCCCCAACAGCAACAAGCTGGCGGTTGTCGCAGCCGGTGGTCTCTGCGGGCTGGTATCCTGGGCCATGATTTGTAGGTGCTACTTTCCAACCGTTGAGACTCGTGGGAGAAAAAAACCGGCGTCGAAAGCTAATGAGTCCATCTCTCCGCTATCCTAGATCCGATTGACTCCGCAAAGAGCATCTACCAAAGAAACTCACTCCTCTACTCTCGAGGCGAAAAGGTCGAACCAGCCCCCAAAATCGAGTTCTTCAAACGCCACATGTATCGTGGCCTGGGCGTCTCCATGATACGCTCCTGTGCCGTCAACGCAATCTTCTTCTCGTCGTTTGAGCTTATCAAGAAGCGTATTAAGAAACTGGACAATGAACGCAGAGTTACCTGAATGTACAACAAAAAAATCTTCGAAATCTTCGAAATCTTCGTATCACCTACCACGACGGCTATGCTATCATCAACAACATCATCACCACCACCATACATCATCCATCTACCAAAAAAGCCAAACCTCACCATGACAACAACAACAACATTCCCTCACACACTCTCACAACTGGAGATACGGGATCAACTTCACCAACTTCTAATATATTTTTTTTCTTCACCTTCCTTCCAACCATCTAGGAACACGGGGACTACATGACAATTCGGGGGCGTTAAAATCCTTTTTTTTTCTTGCCTCTCTGCGTTTTGTCAATTTTCTCTTCAATCTTTCATATTTTCCTCAGCTTCTGCTTCCCTATCATAAGCAAACCTGACTGAACTGACTGACTGGCTGAATGAATGACTCAAAGACTGGCCCTCCCTCTTTCACGCATTTCTTGCTGACGGAATCAGGGGTCGTGAGAGAGAGAGAGAGAGAGAGAGAGAGAGAGAGAGAGAGAGAGAGAGAGGAGTGAGTGAGTCTACTTCAGAAATAAAACAAATACCAAATGACTGGTACTACACTACTACACATATGACGAAGTGCACAAAGAACTTATTAAAAAAAACACCACATTGATAATGATGATGGAAAGAAAGCAAGCAAGGAGAGGAGACGATATAGTTATAGCTTTTGTTCATCTCTTTGTTTTTTAATTGTTTTTGGCAGTGCGCTCTGGGGAGAATGTATCATCAAAATTTCAACTCATGGTGCGAGAGGTCTTGTTACCTTGAGATAAAAAATTACAAACATACAATCAATATAAGCGAATTTTTAAATATCGCCCGCCTAGTTCTTGGTTTGTCCTATTAATTAGGTAAATGCACGTAGTGCTGCTCTAATTGTTGTGACAAGACGTGACAAATGTCTAGGAGACATCCCAACCCACCCTATTCTAGATCGTCACTCTCAACTCGAGTTAATCTGTTAAAATGTACCGAGAAAAAGAAGAACTGAAACCCCCCCCCCGAATTGGCCCTAAGCCAGCCATGCCAGCAACTCTATCCCGAGGAACTGATTAAGAGCAAAACAATACCTAGATGTACATAGTCCTAGATAGAGAAGGCAGATCAATAAACGGATCGACCTGGTATGATCACCCACCCCGTATTTTTGCCGGGTCTAGTTTCGCCTCATTGGGTGGCGTGTTGTCGTCATCACTCTATGTCCTCCTTGGCCACGTGGGTCATCACAATCTCTCGAACCCTTTTCCAGTCATCTTCGACAAGCGTCACCTTCTTCTCAGCTTCTTCTAGACTAACAAACTCTTCGGGAAATACATTGGCTTTGAAATCGAAGCCTTCTTCTCCGTGGAGCGCGGTTTCTACAGCGTCGGAGAACTTCCCTGGATGTATCGTAGCGAAGGATATGTGAGGCATGCTGGTACCCACTCGAGCTATTGACCGGTGTGTTGATACCACTCCAACGGCGGCATGGGGATCCAGTACATATCCGGTCTCTTGGAAAGTAGATTTGATGGCGCTGAGAGTGTCTTCATCAGCGACCTCGTCGCATTCGAAATGGCGTCGTGCGTGCTTCAAGACATCCTGGTACACAGGACCGAATGAGCCCTTTAAACGAAAATCTTTGAGCCACTGGGCGACCTCTTGGCCAGCCTGCTTTTGGTTCCAGATGTTGTCCATGCCGGCGCTGGCTGCGAACTCGTAGGCGAGGTACCACAGCAACCGCTCAGTATTTCTGGGGATGAGGATATCTATGCCCGAGCTCAGAGTTTTCTTGGTGCCCTCAGAAGGCCATCCGTTTGTCGATGTTGATGGACTAGAAGGGGTAGTTTCAAACTTGCCAAACCTTAGAAACCGGCCGAGGATGTTGTTCTCATTGGTCGCCGCGACAAGTTTCTCAATTGGTAAACCCATGCGCAAGGCGAAATACCCAGAGACAATATCCAAGTCTCCTGTGGGCACAACGAATCGGACCTGGTCACCTAGTTTAAAAGATGAAGAACTTTTGACTAGTAAGAAGTATGACGAGAAGTAGTAGACGATGTGAGCCAAAACTCGAGCCCAATTGATGGAGTTGTAAGTGCTCAGATTTAACGTCTCTCTGGTATCTGGATCGGCAAACATGGCCTTGACAATCTCCTACGAAAGCTGGGTTAGATTATTAATTCAGACTTAGGGGAAAGGTCCAGTCGACGAAGGGGGGTGCTTCGGGGGCTGATTCAAAGTACCTGGCAATCGTCGTATGTTCCTGCTACGGCCAAGTTGAGAACGTTCTTTTCGGGACCTGTGGTCATCTGAGCTTCCTGGAGGGGAGTAATTCGTCCCTGAGGGTACAGGTTGACAACGGAAACATCTTCCTTCCCTCGGAAGCTGTGGATGGCCGCAGAGCCAGTGTCACCGGTAGTAGCACCAACGACAGTGAGGTGATGTCTGTCTGCCAAAACTAAGTGAGCCTTTTGTCTACGCAGCGAGAGAGTTTTTCTTGTTATGTGTTGGCAAGGTAGATAGGTAGTAGGCAGGTAGGTAGTGATAAATGGTCATGGTTCCATACCTTTACCGGATTTGCCCTGGTTCCTTTTCGCAAGGAAATACTCAAACAGATTGCCCAAAAACTGAAGGGCAATATCATTCAAAGCATACGTCGGGCCATGAAACAGCTCGAGAAGATGGTGATCTTGGTGGAGATGGACAAGTGGCGTGACATCTGGAGATTGGAAAGTTGAATAACTGCGGTCAATAATATCCTTCAGATCGGCGTGAGGAATCTCCGAGGGCGAAATGTAGAGCGACATGATCTCAAAGGCCAGTTCTGTGAAGTTGAGGTCTTTCCAGGACTGCCAAGAAGTTGCGCTGGGAATCTCCTCGGGAAGGTAAAGCCCGCCATCAGAGGCAAGGCCGTTGAAAATAACATCTTCAAAGGACAGCTGCTCAAGAGTTCAGAGGCGTTAGTGACTTTGGGTAAGATGTTGAGAATAAGGAGAAGCGTTGAAGGCAGAATATGTGCGGGGGACAGCTCCGTCTCCGTCTCGTTGTTTTGTTGAGAGGGTGGGTGGATGGAATTCGGAGAGCATAGAGAAGAGGGCAAGAAAATTTAAAAACAGACGACAATGTGAAGCATGGATAGGTAGGGAATATAACACCTCTCTAAGTCAGTGGGGGATGATTCCTGCCTACCTCAACGTCTTCGCCACGAGTGCTCAAGTAACGGTGTGACGCATTTTGGTCATTGGTGCCCGTTGACGCCATGGCGTGCCTGCAAATCCACAGCGGCCCCGGATTCTCGAAACAGTTTGTGGTGGTGAAGTAGGAGGAAGTGGCGAAAGTTGTAGGTTTTTTTTTTGGTCGTAGTCGGCCTTATCTGCAGGTGGAACTGGGGTCACGGGTATGAAGAAGAGCGCAAACTCGCCGACAACGAGTCACTAACTCAGCGGTGATGAGGGGACCTGGAGAGGGTCTTGAGAAGGACAAGACTAAAAGGTACCATTTCCTGCAGAAGGGCAGGCAGGTGGACTTTTTTCTTCTTCTGCTTCTTCTTAACCTCTCTCTGGTCGTCGTCCGTCCGCCCGTCCACAGCGTTAATAGGGAGCTCTGAACAAGGCAGCAGATCAGATGCCGTCGCACTTGCAGATGCGGAAGCGAGATGAGAAAACGCGATCCGCAATAATAGTCAGCAAAACCAACGCCGTCCGTCAGTCTGCTAGTGAGAAGATGCTGAATAGTTACGGCTGTTAGGCAGCCTGGGCAATGAGAGAGAGAGAGTGAGTGGACCTATGAAGCAAATGATTCCACTCCCACACCCCCCTTCTGTCTCTCACTCTTCCCAACAGCTTTTTTGGGGCCACATGGGATATAAAAATAAAAATGACAATAAAAAAAGGGAAACCGGACATTAAACTAAATTACTCCTGTCAGACAAAATCAACCCCCGGCAAAAATAATTTATAAAAAATAAAAAATAAACAGACATCAAATGCTAAAAAAAAATAAAAATAAAAATAAAAATAACCCCCATTGTCGTGTGCAGCTCATTACCGCGTTCGTCTGGTCTACGGGGCATTATTAGCCCTGGAGGCATATGCTATGCTAGCGCCGTCCGTGGTTAGACAACTAGAATACATAGAAGGGCTGGCTCACTGGCGTCATTTCGCAGCACGCCAGCGCCACCAGTAGAACCTCGCAACCCTGGAGATGCTCCCAAAATAAATCCCACTGTGCTGTAACCAGTAACAGCCCTGAAGGCCCCTCTTCCTGTTTGTGCCTAGTGCGGGGTGCGGGTGGGTGCTTGTTCCGGTGAATCTGGTGAGAGTCTGGCTGGTCTGGTGGGTGGTCGCCCAGCTCCCTCCTTGCAGCTGCACCCTCTCCAAGCCTTCGAAGCCCTCAAAAAGCCCCCCTTCAGCCTTTCCTGGACGCTTTTGGCTCGCATTATTAGCGTTTTATTGCCAGAAGGGAATCCATCCATCCATTAATCTGTCTGCCCCCTCCACCACACCACAGACCGGTCGTGGTGGCGGCGGCTACACCCCTGAGTCGCTGGACAACAACCCAATTCAAACTATCCGGCACGACCACTCGACTTGACCAGAGACCAGAGCCCAGTGCCGCTCGAGCTGAAACTATAATGACAATGTGAGAGGCAGCGCCATCTCTCCTCGAACCAAACAACGACACAACTGCACATCTGCGTCTTCAAGAATGCCTCATCGATTCGATAGTTGATTCTAGTTTGATTCTCCTCGTCGCGCCGGCTGCGGATCCCGGTTCAACGTCATGCCTGCCCGAATTTGCGGTTGGTCGACTTGGATGGCCCCAAAGGGAGGGGAGGGTTGATGGATCGCTAGTTACTGCGAACTGCATGCGCCTATTACCTTGACAAGGGTCCCGTCTAGCTGTCTCTTAACGGCAACTAAGAAAGCGGTGCCGGTCCACAGCCTTGCTTTGTTTGGGTATGCCTCCCATGAGCTACTCATCCAACTCGTCATCCAATCCCGCAGAATCCGTAAATAGGCCCTCGCTCGTGTGTGCGACGGGACGGCGACGGCAACGGCAACGGCAGGGGCCAGTGGCATCCCCGTGTGGGTGGTAATTTTCTCTCTTGGCAGACACTCTCCCCATGCAGACGTGCTACGATTGGAGCCTGTCTTCTGCAAATCCCCACGAGACAATGTCCAGGTCGCTCGCAGCCGCGCCATAAACAACAACAGCCAAGACCACTATTTGTGATGATTCTGGCTTAGTACATCCAGTTTGTTCAACCACCTTCCCGGATGTCGAGGAAAACTCCGAAATGGAATGGGACTAGTGCTGCAGTGTAATCAGCCTCCCACGTTTCCACTCTCCGCTATAATTGATCAACCCACCACCCACCCATCCCATGGGCTGGCTGGCTGGCTGCGCGTAGCTGCAGGCTCACTCAGAATGCATTACACAGACACACATAGTCCAGCATTGCGCGCGCGAGCGAGCGAGCGAGCGAGACAAGGGTACTGCCCATCAAATAGCTATGCATTTGCTTCAGTAGTACTGCGTCGAATTACAGGCACAGCAAGTGTGTTCAGACGAGCCAGTAGTTTGCCAGTTACTATTGCCTCTTGCATGCAATGGCAAGCGGCTGATGATCCCTTGTGAACCCAACCCGAAATCCCAGCCAACCAGATCTGGCACTTATTAATGTTTTCGAAAACTGTTGGCTCTCTCCTCGTTGAGCGACCTATGTTCACTTGCCGAAGTCGATCAGTCTTGAATACCAAGTCTCCGCCAGATAGCCACGTCTAGCTAAAATATAACAAATGCCGTCCAAGCACATGTTTGGTACGTCATGACTTTCTAGGCTGATGCAAGCCCAACTGCAAATAGTGCAGACTAACGGTCAAGGGACGATGAAATTTGATTGAACATGAAATATTAGCTGTGGTGTTCTTGCAGATGCTCGGCATATCAAAGATATGACTAATAATAACCAGTCTCTGTCACACAACAACAAAGAACAGGTGGTAAAGTCGGCCTAATTCAAGTCCATAAGCGATAGTAGTAGACCCTCCAGCCGAAATTGACTTGATAGTACTCTGAGCCTTCTCTGTGGCATCTCATGTATGTGAACACGATGGCATGGGAAATTGCAGCTGAAATGAGGGACTGTTCAAGAAATATTTGTATGTCTAATCATGCTTGTCCTTGTAGTTCAGGGTTTGCGCAACGACTTCAGCAGGGGCGCAATCCTCGATCGCTTGCTCAGCCCAACTCTATACAAAGGTTTGGAGCCTGCAGTTGCCGGTGGTTCTCTTGGAAGCTTTGTCTTGTCTAGTTTACCCTCTGCTCCACGAGTTGCGAGCGGCTGGTCAATGTCCTTCTTGCCAGAGGTTGAGCCATCTTGCTCAGTTTTTCCCTCGCTTCCCTTAGACACAGTCTCTGCGACGTTGACCTTTTCACTACCCAAATCTGATAAATTTTTGTTCATAATCTCATCATCATTTCTGCTCTTTTTTGGCCTACCACCCACTGACTGTTTTGTGGTAACTACCACCTCATCTATCGTATCAGCTGTGGGTGTGGAAGGACCAGCAGCGGCGGGTGATGGTGGAGCATTCTTTTTGGGTCTCCCACGCCTCTTTTTTCGAGTGTTTGTAATCGGTGGTTCATCTGTTTCGCTCAGAGGCGGCCTTGCTATTTGGGGCTCATCAGATTCTGACGGTTTCTTTGGACGACCCCTCCTCTTCTTGGCCTTTTCAGTGACTTTATGTTGTATGACCGGTTCAATAGTTTCCTGTTCAGATTGAGAATCTTGGACTGGGACCGGGAGTTCATGGATGGTGGGTTTTGGGGATACTCCATCTTCCGCCCCGTCACCAGGCTCCGCGATATCGTTTATTTCGTGGAGAACGTCGCCCCCATGATTTGCGGCTATATCAGCTAACCCTGGAGGTTCTATTGAGATAATATCGGGGGACGAATTTCGCCGTCGGCTGCGTGTTTGGTACTCCCTTTTTGGGGTATTTGTGGCTCCGCCTAGATCTTCTGGAGCCAAACTGCTGAAGTTACGAGGTGAAGGTATTTGACTTCTCGGTGTGTTCATGTTTGTTGCTGTCCCACTTGAACCGGCCGCATAGACGGTTTGCTGTTGTAGGAGCAAGTTGTTGTATCTTGCAACATGCGTTGATGAGTTGATGTTTGTTGCTTGCGTACTTTCTACCTGCAAGGGAGGTGGCATGTAGAATGGTGAGTCGCTCTCAATTGGCAGGGTAGGGAGCGGGATGCTTGATGCTGCTGTCTTATCTACTTCCTGCTCTCTATCGTGATCATTGCTGAAAGGAATCGGGACAAGGGTGACATCGTTGCTTGTCTGTGAAGAGATATGAGGCTTTGCTAACCGCCTCCGTTTCCTGGAGCCTCCCTCGTGATCATCATGCGCATCTGAGCCACCATTTGCCACTGTCTCTCTAGTGCTATCCTGGTAGTTATTCTTGAGAACTGGCTCTTTGGCCCTTGTCCTGGATGCCTTTGATGACTGGCCTGATCTTTTAGAGACTTCTGGACTGCTGGGCACGTCCCAAGGATCCACTGCCTTTTGAATTCTTCCTGGAGAGGTGACCTGAGTCAGTTCACTTTGATTATCATAGGTTTGAGCTTTCTGGAGCTCTGAGTTGTTTCCCTCTGCAACAGATGTGAGGGAGGAGTGGTAGAACCCATTCCTAGTCCGCCGAAACGGAACATCAGGCACAGTCACGACGGAACTTTGTTCCACATCATCCTGTAATAGGCCCTCCTTTAGGCCGTGGTTTTTATCAAAGGCAGCGTCATGCTGTTCATTGTAGATGTTTTGGAAGAAAACTGGATCTGTTGAGGCTGTTGCAAGACTTGGATCTGAAGACCGCGTTGGTGCTGTGGTGGCTGCAGCAGGGACAACGTGATCATTCGTCTCACTTTCCTCATCAGAATCAGCAATAAATGCTCCAACCATAATGAGACTGAAGTTGATTTTAAATCCAGAGATTTGAAATTTATTCCCCTAATCATGTGCGAATGTCTTTGAGCCAGAGGTCAAGAGAGAACGCGATACAGACGTTGGCGACGCGAAAGCACGTGATGCCATTAATCATGAATACAATGTACCCAGGCTAGCCAGGGTACCTCAATTCCACAGCACGTAAAAATGACAACACCCACCCACAACCTCACGCAACTAGTCAATTGGAATCATTTCAATCACCCAAAATATTATCAATTCTAATGTAATCTATAATTAAAAAATGTTGTTTATAAAATAAAATAAATTACCTATTAGTGATATAATAAACTTAACATATACTTAAACTTAAAGTATAATTATATCTTATCATGCTTTTTATTTATTGTTCAAACTCTGCCAGTTGCCTATTGATAAATTTACCCTATAACTTCTGTATGCCTCTTGTTAAGAAGCTGTACGCGGTCCATCATTACAGCGTGCATGAGTCCGGTTCCTAAAATTGACTTCCGCTGTCCCTTCCGCTGCCCTCTTCATCACATTATCTACCTAGGTAGAATTTGTGCTTCTATGTTTTTATATATCTACTACCCATTAGAACTGGTTCCCGTTATCATCTGCCATTACAAGAACAGTCGCAAATTACAGTTGGGATACCGCACGAGAGCAAAACTTTGTTGGAAAAGTGCTTCTGCATCGCTCCCATAAGCAACATAGACGCAACTATCCAGTCAGCGTCGACTGTTGTAGTGTAGGAAGGCATAAACGAATCGAGAAATTCCGGATCTTTGATGTTCTCGGCATGTAAATATGTCATTCATTGCAAAAGTGCAGAAAAGTCCTGGGCCATAGTCGACCAGAGTCAGCTTCTTTGGCCTGGGTGTGAGACAGAAATGTGACCTAATTTTTAAACGTTTTTATTTATACAAATGCCTTGTTGCGAGAGAATAGCGAATCACACGTCTTTAGGTGTGATGGTAAGATGGTAGTGGCCGTTGTAGGCAGAAATGGCGGAATGCACAAACCCATTTCTCACACCAACTATGGGATTGTCCTGCAACATGTGACGTTTAAAACAGCTTTGGATAATCCTTTCACTTTCTTTGAATCGTTTAGGGCAACTTTCTACCAGTAAATCCTCTGCAGTCCTCATCTGGCCTTGGTGAGGGTTGATCGAATTGCTTTTGGGGAGCTTCAGAATGGAGCTTCCTATGAGTGGGAGAGGAAAGTCATAGTACTGGGATAAGTACCTACCGGGTAGTAATTTAGTTAGGTACCTAGGGTAGTTCATACCTCTTGTTATGTGTGTTTGACTAAAGGCATATTGATATTAGAAAAAAGGAGTCTAGAATTTCTACTAGATACTATACTACTAGCTGTTAGTAGTCTAATCAGTAAAATTATTTCCCTTGAACTGACATACAACGTTATACTTGAGAATAATTTTAGCCCACTTGCATTTATTGTTTATCGTAGAAGCCATGATTATATATATTGTTTATATACGAGCTCAATAGGTCATGTTGAACATGAGCCCAAGATCATCGTGGTGGACTTAACATTCACGCATAGTACAGAACTTGACTGCGAAGGTATTTACCGGTATATTTACTTACCTACCAAGGTATGGTCGGTGCTAGAGGGATTATGAATGAAGCGGAGGCGTAAAATCCATGGGCCAACCGCTCTGTGAGGTAGTTTCTGCCTTGATCTTCAACGCTAGGTACTCGTACGGACATTTGCTTGAATAAGAAGATACTTCGGAACCTTGTCAATAGGTACCTCAGGCAGTACCTATATCACCACTTCCTGCCTTATTTATAGAGATGGCGAGTAGCAACTGTCACTGCGACAGAACAGAAAGAGCGCAGGCTCCAAAGCACCTATCCGACTGCGTGGCATGGATACCTCACCTCACCTCCCTCAAACCACTTCAATGCTTGTTTGTGACCCAACTTCTTCATCTCAATTCCATCTGATTTCTGACCACACCAGGCTATTAGCACACACTGCCTTATTCATCAGAGTCAACCGCCTAAAGAACAGCTAAAATATTCGCTTGAGCACCTTCACTTAATCTGCGGAATGTCAATCTTCCTCTGTTGTGGTGTGCGACGTCCATGCAGGCCATCCCGCATTGGACCTGACTTACCCTCGAACAAGGACCAAACTCCTCCGAAGCTGACAGAAGCATATCCACCTGTTGCTCAATATAAAAAATCCTTAAAGCCCCAAGCCCAGTCGCGGGATATCCTCATGATGCCCTCTGCCATTCTTTGTCAAGACCCGACCGAGCTCGCCCAGCTTGTGGTAGACGATTCCGAGGGCGAAGGAAAACGAGACGACACCCTGACCAATTCAAATAGTGCGTTGAATGCTGTTCGATCAAAACTCATACGACACATATCCCAAGAAAGCGAGCCAAGTCATCAAGCAAGACCAGCCGCAGGTTACAGTCAAGAAGAAATTGCCCGACGAGCCGAGCTCAGGCGTTTCAGGCATCAAAGAATCCAAGAGGAACTTAAAAGTGAAGAGAGTAATGATGAATCGAGTAGTACTTCTCATCGAAGTACCCGATATCTATCTCCCCTTATCGATGTTGGGCAGCCCGGCAATGGGCCTCGAGATACTATTGAGTTCGCTGTTGACGATGGACTTTCTGATATATCACCGTCCAAGCTACCAATTGTTTCAGCCGAAAATGAATCTTTAGGTGACATATATGACGTGAAAGAAAGAAGTACCACGAACAATGCTGCTGCGAAAGTCACATCCAAGGCAGATGGTGAAAATCACAACCACTCTTCTGAAATGCTGCCGACATCTGACTTGCTTCCCGAATCACCGCAGGGCATTAACGATTCAACTTGCCATAGACCGGACAGAAGCTCTCATGACTTCTTGAGACATGCTAATGCAATGGGGGTTGACAATGAGTTCGATATTCGTCACGAGGCTCATACCACGGAAGAGCAGTCTGCGCTAGGCATCTGGCTAATCGCACAAGGATTACGATCAAGAACAAACTCCATTCGAACCGGAGACAAGGAGCTTACTGAGAAAATCACACCGAACCAGACTCCCTTATCCATAGTAGAGCCTGGAGGAATCGACAGGATTGCAGACCTCCCACTGCAAGCTGATAGTCAAAGTTTGGTAATACCACGTATACTGCCAGAGCGCCTCGCAGCTGTGGTACAGTCTCAACATCAAGCCGATCAGGATTCCTTCGAAAGTGCTTCATTTTCGAGTGCTACTGATGAGTTTGCAAAAAAATCTGGAGATGGACCAAGCGGCCCAATATCGGAGTCTATCATGGCTGAGTCTGACGAACCTTCCTCGTCCGTTTTCACTATCACTCGGCCAGTCGATAATAGTTCATCAAACTACCCATCTGTCCTTCCCAGCTTTCAACCTAGCCCAAATCGCTCACAATCCAATTTTCACTATCTTAGTGTCGAGGATCTCGAAAGTCTTCAATTATCGCCCTTTAGTTGTATGTAGCAATTCCTCAGAGCATCACTTGTACTGATTTATATTTAAATAGGGCAAGGCAACTTCTCCGTAGTCAGAGGAGCTCGTGCTTCTGAAGGGAAGAGCTCATATGCAACTGCAGAAGATGATATTTCCTATTCCGACATCAATGGGAGCAGCGTTCAGATTATCAGACCCTCTGATCAAGCAGCAGGCAACTCCATGTCTCCCGCCTATTCGGAAACCGCAAGTTTTCATCAAAGAGAAGCGGAATTGCAAACAATAGAGAAGAGATTTGGCCAATCCTTCACTCGAAAGAAACCATTGTCAAACGTTGGTAGCCGCTTCAAGGAAGAATTTCACCTTGGTCCCTCTGGAATCGGACGTCCATCTCTAATGGCAAAGATTAATTTGTCTGTGTCAAGACGCTCAAAACACGGTCCTAGCAACTTACACGAGACACAACCCAGGAGCTGCTCAGCTGGCGCTTTTTTATTAGACCCGCGACCTGAAAAGAGCCCTGAAAAATTATCGAAGCAGGCCTATCATGGGCCACTGTCACTTCATTCTCGTAGACATGGTAGTATTCTATCGGAAGCTACTGCCAGTCACCGTGCACTAAATAAGAAAGGTGTGTATCGTCTATCACTTATATCAGTTCAAGACGCTGCTTCAGAGACATCCCGCTTGACACCTCAATCAGATGAACTCTTGCCAGACGAGCCAAGCAAACACTCTAGGGGTATCCTTCAGCAATGGTCAGCGAATTTACATTCCGTATTATCCGGCGATGCCAAACCTGCACAAAGCGGTCAATTTACTTTTCCAAGGCGGCTAAGCAAGCCAACGCAGTCATGGTCTCGGCATTCTTCTCAATCCCAAGGAGAAAGAATGAAGATTCTGAGCTTCAAACAAACGACATTGCCAATAGAGCGCGATGCCAGCAAATACAGTTCTGGCGATTTGCCTTCATCAGAAGTGAAAAAGCCTCTAGATGCAGCTTCATCTCACACAGAATATGATTCTGCTTCTCTACCAACAAAGTTGGGAAAAGTTGTGAGGTCGGGATTGAAAAAGTTGATATCAACTCCGCAGGCTCACCATGTTAATAGTAGAGATCTTGATGGACCATCACAAGATATTTCCCCTACTATTGATAATGCTGAAGTTCATGAACGACAACTAATGTTGAGGAATGCCGAGCCTCAAACTACAACTAACACCCGGTCCTTGCCGTGGGATACCGCAAAAGATCAAGCTTCGTCTCTAGAGTCAGAGTCTCCAACTGTGACGGTGAGATACAGGAAATTCGTTCCTTGCACAAAAAGCTCTTCTGCTGGCAAATTGAACGTGGAAAGTTGGACTCATGAGGTCTCCCCAGGGTTTGCAGAACCAATTGACCAAGAGCATTCGGACCTGCATCAAATTGACAGCGAGTTGGCGGGAGATGTCTTTTCAACACCATTGAGTAAATTCATGACTGAGGGCGAAGGTGATGGGCAAACGGAGACTGTACTGAGCCCTGCCAATATCAGAAGTCAGGAAATACTTCGCCGCTGGAGATCTTCGCTAGATATCCCCGAATCTAAAAAGGGGCTTTTATCATATCCTGCTAGACCTTTGGGGCAGTCCCTCAGCATGGGCAACCTCAAAGACTGAACATTTCATGCCACAGATCTTGCGATAAATGGAAGCAGGACAATACAGCTATCTTTTATCACGGAAGAATTGCGCTATGAAAGTAACCAGAACAGCTTTCTTATCTGACCCGCGAATGGCTTGAAATGAAGTAGGGATCCAGTAACATGTTATGCATAGAGATAAGGATACGCCCATACAAGGGCGATAGGAAAGTACTCATCCTCAACTATTACCTTCAACATTCACCTTCTTATCTCAAGTAATATCCATAGAAATCGCTGGTTAGGCCATAAATAGAACACATTTTGTGTCATTACCAGACATGTATATAACATGCTTGATTCATTCTTGAGTTGCAATCGCCTTAGAAGCTAACTTTTTAGGTATATAATGCGAAATGCTGCAATCATATCCTATACTATACTAGACTACCTTTGTGATCTGATGGCTGGTCCTAGACGAAACTTTGATCTTTTGTGGAGAGATAAACTAATATATCTCTTGCAATACTGTTCATAGTATGCTGAATACGCTGTCATTTGCAGCCTGCAGAGTGATTGATGTGTTTGGTATAAGATTTACCTCTCCTTAATATCACTCTCTACACGGCCAACTCCTTTTCGTGAATTGCCGATCTTTCCAATCTTTGCCTCTCCTCCTCAGCTTTCCGCAATAGTTCCTCCTTCCTTTCGCGCAAAGCGATGCAGAATTTAGAGTGGTTCCTCAGAGTGGTTCCTTTCCATATGAAGACCAATGGAATGACGCAAAGGCCAGCACTGATACCCCCGAGCAAGGCGAGAGTGCCAGAGATACCCAGGTTTCGGAACATAGTATTTGTGGCGAGGGGAAGCACAACGGCGAGAAGAGAACGGCAGGTAGATGCGGCGGCGTTAGCGGAAGCAGCATATATTTCATATGCGTCGGTGAGGTAATTAAGCAGGGCCATGAAGATGAGCACGAAGCCCATGCCGAAGGGTATGCCGGCGAGCATGGGCACGACGAACGAGATAGATTCTTTGGAACTGAAGCCAAGCCAGAAGAGGGAGCCGGCAAAAAGAGGCCCACCGAGGAGGGCGAGAGGAAGGCGGCGATATTCTTCGCGTTTGGTCCAGGGGGCGTTGTTGGCGATGGCGCGTTGGAGGATGTTGTTCCAGATCCAAAAGATGCATAAACTAATGAGGGCACCGACTCCAAGAGTTAGGTATGTTAATCCTGTGATACCAGGCGAGAGATGGTATAGGGACTCGAAAATGATGGGAAACGCCTGGAAAGACATATAGAAGAGGGTGTAACAAAATGCAAGGTAGGTACATGTACTGGAGACGATAGGTTCGAAGATTATCATGCGAAGCGGACGGGCGAGTACGACAGTGATGAGCTGAGAGAGATCCTTGGGCTCAATATCGCGAGGGGCAAAGATGTTTGCACCGGCTGGATCGTTGTTCTGGATATGTTGCTGACGGAGCTTCTTTGCGCGGCGGGAGAGCAGGACTGGACCGAATGTTTCGGGGAGGAAGATCGTGATGAAGAAGGTTACGCCGGCGATGATGAGGCCAATCCAAAAGACCCAGCGCCAGCCTATGGCTGGAGTGACGAAGCCAGAGATGATGGGTGAGAAGAGAGGGCCAAATACGGTGCTCTGTGCCAGACTGTTAGTATTATGGTGTTCATCAACTCAGGTGGAACAATTTCAAGCGTCAGAGTAAAGAAGAGCCAAGCAGCAAGACATACTACCAAGAAAATAGCAAACGCTTTCCCTCTTGTGGCAGGGTTATTATATATATCTGCCATGATACCGGCCACAATGGCAATGGGCGCACTCGCAGTAATACCAGACAAGAACCGAAAAACCAACAAGCCGGGCCAATTTGGTGCCACGGCACATGCCATCGTGAATATCGAAAAGAGGGCAAAAGTCGAAATGGTGAGGAAACGGCGGCCGAAGTGCTCGCTCAGAGGTCCCCAAATAAGAGGCCCCAAGACATATCCGATTAGGTAGACTGAGACGGGGAGGACATGCTGCTCCTCGGATGTGACGCCAAAGTCCTTTGTGATTTGGGGCACAGCCATGCTTGGAAGGGAAGAGCCTAATGTTGAGTTGATGACGAGAAGACAGGAGACGGCAAGGATGCAGCCTTTCTTTGTCTTTGGGACAGAACACTCATGTTAACGCTGCGTACGACGGAGGGTGATGACGATGAATGGATGCAGATTACGCACACTTGACCAGTTGTATGGGTTCTCTGGATCATTTGGCTCCCATGATATTATGACCTGGTCAGGCCGGCTCCTTACCGGTGTTGGAACCGCAAGACCGTAGTTTCTGGCTTTGCCTTCATGTCTCGTCGGTGCCTCTAGGTCATCCAACTGGAGATTGGTATTGGTCTTTTCTCTTGCACTCTCAACTACAAGCCATTTCGATTAGAACATGCGCACACGGCGAGAGAGAATAGGCAAATACGACTAGGCACTGAAACACGTGCCCTACTTCTAAGTAAGAGAAGTTGACTCACCGTCTTTATTCGGCGCTGAGGAATCTGCAATTGTCTCACTCGATTCACTGGCAGGCATTCCGAAGAGTGTCTGAAGGATCACCAAGAACGGGAAGAGACACTCGACTGGTTATTCACACATATGAAATCGCCTTCGTTCAGGAAGCTGGCTTTTTTTTTTCCTCAACTGAAAACCGTTCCCAGAGAAAGAAAGAAAGCCTGACTGCCTCCTCCGAAGAGGATAAATATAAAACATGGAACCGACATGGATGGCCCTGTTGATTCTTCCTACCGCACCGTCCTAGACGCCAGCGCATCTCCACTCCGGCAAATAATACCGGTGATAAGCACCGCGAATATCATTCCAATCCAGAGAACCAATAAGCCGGACACGGAAATTGAGTGGGGTCCGGTTGGGATGGGTAATTGTATGTTGTTTGTGTTGCTGTAGTATGTGGGAGCTCACGCGGCACCGCACAACTACTTCAATAGATGGTCGCTCACTCCTGTGGCGGCGAAGGAACCCCTCTCCTCGATATCGTTCGTCGCATCGGCACTACGGGATTGATCTTACAATATTAGTTTTCAATTGCGAATAGCCGGGCCGCAATTACTCAGTGGGGGCCGTTGGGTGGACTAGGGCTGTGATTTCAACCAAGGTTGATCTCGGCCTCGGCCCAGTCAAGATGCCTTGTTCGGACAAGGGTGAATGCAGGCAACTAAACAAATTCTGCGCGCGGTCCGGATAAAATAGGTTGTCGATGATCGCATAGGCTCAGCAGAATCTACCGAGTACGAGCATTTGACAGGCAACATGGAAGTTCTTGGTTGTTGGGCTACGGATAAAAGGCCCTACAGTTTGAGATCACTCTCTTGATGCGGATCTCGCTCCGTCACTGTGTGGGACCTCCCATTCAATTTCCATGGAGGTGTCATCCTAAGTTGCTGCTAGTTTAACTGTGGTTGAGACGAAGGTGTAAGATTCTGTGCTTATGACTGCCCAAGTGGACTCTTAGATTCGAGCTAATGATGGCATGTGAGGTTAAGTCGGACTGTGATCGGACTATGAAATGGTGTTAGCTTTAAACTGTGAGAAATTGATGCGGTGTGTAAAGCTGATTTATCCAATACAACAGATGTTGAATCAGGTTTCCAGTCAGACGCTGGAAAGATTCGGCCAGCTTGATCCGCCATTACGTATGTCAGCGGAAGCAGTATTGAGAATCCGTGTAAGTGCTGGAATACCATGATGGGTCCGATAAATATTCTCGGTAGATCTTAACCTGTTTTTAATGATATTGATAAAGGCTAAGCGTTAGATTCGTGTAAAAGAAATAAATTTTCCGTGTACTATAGAGCAACTATTTGGTATTGTGTTTGATGTATTCATTTGCAAGAGTACCTAGGTAGTTGGGGAGCACTAGCCGTCCAGATTTGGTGACTGCGGCATAAGGAGATGGAAAGAACATGCACGTGAAAGACCGAAACTCAGGTTTCAAGGTTGATTTGCTTGCCGAATCTAGCGTACAGCGCGACCTTGAGCTGAGTCATTTCTTCGCGAATAGATCCCAGCTTCTCCTCCACTTCCGAAGTGTCTTCCTCGACTCTGGTGGACGCGCTAGCCAGCATTTCCTGTGCTTGTTCTAATGGCAGATGAAAGAAGGCATCACCAATTTTGTATCTGAGAATACTAATGAGCCACGAAGTTGAAGCGAAGATAGATTCGTTGGCTTACTGAATTTTCTCATCTTCATCAGCGAGCTCCAGCTCGGTAGATATGTCATCGAGTTCTTCCCTCTCCTTCTAGGCGCGGCAGTCAGTTTTTCTATTGAAGCTTCTAGTCTGTGAGTGCAGAGTTCCGTACACTTTTAACCTTTAGTTGCTCCTCTAGCTGTAGCTCTCGCTGGTGCAGTCGACTGAATTTGTTGATCTTATCTTGATCCTCTCGTCGCACCTCGACCTCGTCGCCCGTTTCGTCTTCTTTCGACAGCTGGAGTTGGTCAGCTCCTAGAACTCAATAACAGGATACGATCGATGAGTTTTACCATCCGCCGTTGCAGTATTGACGCCATTTTGGGCAAATTGTGTGAAGACGAGCTTGAATGCTTGATGTCTTTAAAATCTGGCTTGCGACCTGACTAGGTTGCAGAGCTGCCATAGAATTGTAGAATGGAGGGGTGTCGTGGTGGGGACACTGTATGCAAAATACAGTATATACAATATACGCACTGTATTTGTAGCTTTTGTCAACAAAGGAACTTGACGTCAGATCGATAGCCTCGAGTTTCTGCTGTAGGCAGTACGCGACTGTTTTACGGCATCACGATTTCCCTCCAGCAAAGCATCATGGCGCTCGGTAAAAAACCATACCCCAAGGCGACAATTAAGAAGATCATTAAAGCCCACTCTGGGCTCAATATTAAAAAGAATGCCGATATCACGGTACGTCTGCAACTGACGCGTCTTTCCAACAATGCTAATGAATACACCAAGATTTTTCTCGATTATTTACTGTTCATGGAGAGGTAATTTAGCATCTTTCAAGATAATTTATCCAAACGGCCCAGAATTGACAGCGATGTAGACTGGTGAAGGAAGCCGCTATCCATTCGAAGCGATCGGGAGATCGGAGCTTGTCTGCCAGAAGTGTTCACAAAGTAACGAGGGTACGTTTGGGAATTTCAATGCATTCTCCGAATTGATATTAATGTCGTAGCAGGATTCCCTTGCTAGATTCAAGGGTTGAACTGTATTGTTGGGAGGTGGAAATCATCAAAACCGACGTGAAGTCCCTCGACGACGCAACCTAGAACACGCAAAGCTTCCCCCGCCAGGTTCGATTCAAAGATATGTCTTTGGGAGAAGATTGCGAGGGAACTGTCCATCATCGCTTCAGCAATTCGACGTGCTGCAGGTAGACTCGTTCCTCTAAGATAGAAACGAAGATGCTGGGTTGGTGGATCCTCCCAGGAGGCATTATCACTAGCAAGTAGCCGGCAGCGGATGCATGTCAATGAGCAAAAAGCCCTGGCTTGTTATCCAGCATTGCAAATGGATGCGTCAATGCGAATGGTTAAGCATACTTGCATTGCCTTCATCTGTAAATGAGGTTCTCAATGGGCGCAAAGCACTATCCGCTTCTGGATTGATTATGGTTGACCCGCAAATGTGTTTGCCTGTAGATAGCTTCGTCTGAGAAGATAATTCGTTACCATATCAAATTACTCTGTGCTTGTGTATTCCTTAGAAATTGATATTGTCTCGTGTTTGAGTGGCCAGCTGCTGGCCAGCTGTATTGTGCAAGGAAAAGCACGAATTGCTGCCTGAGTCCTTCTCTTTGGTTCTAGAATATTTTTGTGCCACAGTGACAACTGAGTAACTGCACCACCTCACACAAAAACGCAGGGGTACCTCCTATCTCACTACGCCTTCACCCTGCTAGAAATTCGGCACCCAGCACCAACAAACATCCCCACACAAACAACTTCGGACAACAACCTGCATCTCCAACCTCCAAGCTGCCTAAGCATCTTTTTTGTGCATCCTCAATCCGCCCCATTCATTGTTAATTATTATCTTCAGCCTGCCACGCGTTTGCCATCCGCCTATCCGCTGTACTGACCTTCGTTGGGCGACACGAGACCGACGAAGCGACTGCCACGTTGAACAAGGAGCTAGCAATTCTACGTTTTTCTCGCACCCATAACTCAACATGGCCGCGCCGCCTTCTCAAACCACCTCCAAGTCTGCCAAAAAGAAGGCGGCTGCTAAGGCTCTGGAACGCACAGAGTCTCCAGCTCCTAGCGCTTCGTCTGCCGCTGCCGACAAGGCAGAGTCACAGGACGACTCTTTCGAAAGTCCTTATATCAAGGAATTGCAGAAGTAAGATAGAGGCGGATGCTATGGCTTTATTTTGCATGTGAGCGGCTGCTGACAGCATGCAATAGAAACATCCGAAACACCAACAAGAAATTGGTAAGTTTCTGTTTACGCCCGTACAGCCTCACACCTCGCATCTTAACGCTAATTGAATTCTCCCAAGGTCAATGCTTCCAAGACGGATGCCCTTCTTAAAGAACATGCAGGAAAATCACTTGACGAACTGGTAGAAGACAAAATCATCAATACCGACCAGAAAACTCAGATCCTAAAGAAGCCAGCACTCCAAGCTCAAGTAGCCCAGTTCGAGGAGCAACTAGCTCAATATCAGAAGGTCCATGAGCAGTACCAGGCACGAGCCGCGACTGAGAAAGCCGAATGGGCAAAGACTCTGGAGAAGGCCAGGGAGAGCGCATTAAACGAGGTCAAGGCTGAGTTCAAGAGCGCTTTGAACACTCAGCTACTCGTCCTGTCTCAATTCCTTCGTTTAGCGGCGTATCGACGAGAGGAAGCTCAAGACCCCGAGTCAGACGAAAGCCAGGCTATTGAGGGAGTCTTGCTAGCTATTTATTCTGGAGATGAAGGTGCGGTATCATCCATGCTCAAATTGATCGAGGGTTCCCAAGATCAGATTTTGAGTGTTCCCGGGGAACAGCTTCAAACTACATGTATGTGCTTTGCTTTACACTTCACCTTACCAATTTTTCAAGCATGGCCGCTGATCAATAGAAAGATTCCACGGTCAAGTCACTTGCACAGACCTACAAGGCTCCGTCCTATACCGAGGGTGCATCGGCTGAGCCTGCCTCTGACCCGACAATTGCAAATGCCGCTGCGACTGAGCTTGATTCCGGTGCCAGCACCTTAATAAATGGAACTTCAACAGCTGAGCCTCCCTCGAACGGCCTGGCCAATGCAAACGTCAGTGATGACGCTGCAAATGCTGTTGCTGAGAGTCATTGGGATGCAACCAACGACCTGTCTATTTCACAGGAATGGGTTGATGTGGACGTCCCCCGCGAGCCTGCTGAGACAGAGAGCAGTACTGAGCCCGTCCCTGCCGCTACTGCCAACAAGCAATCGTGGGCTGACGACCATCCGGACCCTGTACCTGAAGTGAGCCCAAACCCATTGTTATAGAGCATAGTGAGAGACGCAAAACTAACATTCAGCTTCACAGGCTGCACCTGCCGCAACCGAAACGAATGATGGCTTCCACCAAGTTCAGCGTAACCGAGGACGACAAGATCGTGAAGGCGGCAGTGGCGGTCGTGGACGAGGACGAGGTGAATGGCGTGGCCGTGGCGGTCATCGAGGTGATGGTCGTGGTCGTGGCCGCGGTCGTGGTGATCGCGGCGGACTACCCTCTCGTGGACCTCGCCGAAATGAGGAGTCGTAGGTGTCTCACACTTCGTGGGTAGACCCAAGTGATGCCTCTCGGCGTAGGTCTTGGAGGTGACTTGTACATTATGACATGATGGCGTTACCAGGTTTTTCAACCGAGTCGGTGGAACTCATTTATGGCGACTTAGGCATTGCATTGGAACTTTTCAAACGGTAGGTCTCGGATTCATTCGGCGGAAAGGTTTGGAACGGGCTCTTTACTTAGGTACCGCTGTGACACCTTAATCACTCGAAGAGTGCGGCATGATGAGGCAGGCGATCGGTATGCATAGGAAGTAGCAATGTACAACAGTGCCCACGAACATTATGGCTTCAAAGCCCGAGTTGAAGGGGGAAAAAGTGATGCATGGCCCTCATTACAATTTTGATACCTGTCAATAAGGCCAGAACCTCACCCAGCAGCTTGAGCCTGGGGTGCTTCGCTGCTGACCCCACTATAGTCACAGCCTTGCATGCAACCCTTACCCTTATCAGATTCTCTTCAACGCCACCTGGCCTTATCCTAAACTAGGTTACCTTCATTCTTGCCAGCCTTGCAGTTGTGTCAGGTCCCAATTCAGTAACGTCACAGGTACCCTCTTTTGGGTGAAAGTTGTCCTCTTCTGAAGGGCCAAGACACAGCAAGCCCACCAAGCCATTATTAATTGAGGCCACATACATCGTCTAGCTCAATTTTTTTTTGGGCTTGGGCCGGCTAGGAGCTGACATCTTCTCTTAATTGTTCATACGTCCAGTAATTGCATTGCACACCGCCAATTTGTTACTGGATTCTGGTGGCTGCAGCTGCGCTGGGACGAGCTGTGCTCAGTTTTCTTCTTTACTATTCAACACGATCCCCAACATGGCACCCCCACGGCATTCGCCAGTGCTGATGGTCCTTGGGGCCATCTTCTTCCTGTCGTCAAATGTCCTCGCTGCTGCTGCTGTTCTTGGTGTAGATCTGGGGACTGAATTTATCAAGGCTGCTTTAGTCAAACCTGGCATTCCACTGGAGATTGTCCTTACCAAAGACTCGCGACGCAAAGAGACTTCTGCTGTTGCCTTCAAACCGGTGAAAGGCGTTGCGAAAGATGGTGAATTCCCCGAGAGAAACTATGGCGCCGACGCAATGGCAATCGCTGCCAGATTCCCTGGAGAGGTCTACCCAAACTTGAAGACCTTGCTTGGCCTGCCCATTGGAGATGCTGCAGTTCAGGAATATGCGTTAAGGCATCCCTCTTTGCAGCTGAAGGCACACGCAACTCGAGGAACCGCTTCATTCAAGAGCAACACCTTGGTTGCGGACGAGGAAGCTTGGATGGTGGAGGAGTTGCTGGCTATGGAGCTTCAGAGCATCCAGAAGAACGCCGAGGCTACTGCTGGAGGCGATACGTCGGTTCGATCAATTGTTCTGACTGTATCTCCATTTTATACAACCGATGAAAAGCGAGCGCTGCAAATGGCGGCAGAGCTAGCCGGATTCAAGGTCTTGAGCCTGGTTAGCGATAGCCTGGCTGTAGGCCTCAACTATGCCACTAGCCGTCAGTTCCCCAATATCAACGAAGGAGCCAAACCGGAATACCACCTGGTTTTTGATATGGGAGCTGGGTCGACAACTGCATCTATCATGAGATTTCAGAGTCGTTCTGTCAAAGATGTTGGCAAGTTCAACAAGACTGTTCAGGAGATTCAGGTTCTCGGCAGTGGCTGGGATAGGACTCTCGGAGGCGATTCTCTCAACTATTTGATAGTCGATGATATGATTAAGCAGTTCATCGAGTCAAAGGGTGCGCAGAAAATTTCAGCCACTTCCGAGGGTGTCAAGTCCCATGGACGTGCCGTGGCTAAGTTGGGCAAAGAAGCCGAACGCCTTCGACACGTTCTTAGTGCCAACCAAAACACGCAAGCAAGCTTTGAGGGATTGTATGAGGATGTCGACTTCAAGTACAAGATCACTCGCGCCGAATTTGAGACCATGGCTGAAGGTCATGTAGAGAGAATCGGAGTTGCCATCAGTGACGCTCTCAAGATGTCTAGTCTCGATATCGCTGACATTACATCGGTCATTCTGCATGGTGGTGCAACTCGAACCCCCTTCGTCCAGAAGGCTCTCGAGAAGGCTGTAGGCTCTGCAGAGAAGATCCGGACCAACGTCAACTCCGATGAAGCTGCTGTGTTTGGCGCTGCCTTCCGGGCCGCTGAGCTTAGCCCTAGCTTTCGAGTAAAAGAAATCAGAATCGCAGAAGGCGCCATGTATCCTGCTGGTCTGACCTGGGCTAATAGCAATGGCAAGGCACAGCGCCAACGGCTTTGGACCGCGGTCTCTCCAATTGGTGCGCCTGCCAAGGAATTGACCTTTTCGGACTTGGATGATTTTTCCGGCACAATCTTCCAGCAAATTGGGTCTGAAGATAGAGAAGTCAAGACTTTCACTACCAAGAACCTGACGGCTACAGCCGCGGCACTCAAGGAGAAATACCCTACCTGTGTGGACACTGGCGTACAATTCAAGGTTGGAATAAGGCTCCGCACTGAAAATGGTGAAGCAGAAATTGTAAAGGCTGCCGTGGAATGTGAGGCTGAAGTGACTGAAAAGGAAGGCTTCGTTGATGGTGTCAAGAATCTTTTTGGCTTTGGCAAGAAGGATCAAAAGCCATTAAAAGATGGAGAGGACAACACCGATAAAGAGACATCTGACGACTCTGCGGAATCTAAGAGCGAGCCTACCTCATCCT
Organism: Sphaerostilbella broomeana; assembly: GCA_930272545.1. Taxonomy (NCBI): domain Eukaryota; kingdom Fungi; phylum Ascomycota; class Sordariomycetes; order Hypocreales; family Hypocreaceae; genus Sphaerostilbella; species Sphaerostilbella broomeana. The sequence goes on from CAKNET010000013.1 coordinate 51,969, forward strand.
CGACAGAATCTTCCTCTGCCTCAACTTCTAGCGCTGAAAGTGAAGATGCAGCTCAATCTACAGAGGAAGCAAAGGCTGAGGTCAAAACGAAACAGATAGTCTCTATTCCTGTTGACGTCTCCGTCGAGAAGGCCGGCATTCCCAAGCTGACGAAGCCGGAATGGACAAAAGCTAAGGACAGGTTGAAGGCGTTTGCTGCTTCTGACAAGGCAAGACTGCAGCGCGAAGAAGCCCTGAACCAGCTTGAGGGATATACATACAAAGTGAGGGATATTGTCGAAGGCGAAGCTTTCATTGCGATGTCTACAGATGAAGAACGGCAGAAGTTGGTAGAAACGGCCCGTGAGGCTAGTGACTGGCTGTATGAGGAGGGAGATTCCGCCACTAAGGACGATTTTAGGGCTAAGCTGAAGGTGCTTCAAGATCTCGTTGGTCCCATTCAAAGACGGGTTGATGAGGCTGCACAACGACCGGCATTGATTACCGAATTCAAAAGCGTCTTGAACACTACGAAAGTCTTCATTGACAGCATGCGTCAACAAAATGCTGAATACGAAGAATGGAAGGCTACAGCTTCAATCAAATCAGCAGAATCGTCAACATCTACCGCCGCTTCAGAAAAACCAAGCGATGATTTTGATGGTTTAGAAGACGAAGACAATAGCACCAAGGATGATGCCAAGGAGGATACACCCAAAGACAACGAGCGTGAGCCACCTTTGTACAAATCCGAGGATATTACTGAACTGTCGGCTCTCTACGACTCTACATTGGAGTGGTTCAATGATATCGAGAAGCGTCAGGAGGCACTAGCACCTACCTCGGATCCCGTTCTGGTGGCGAGCGCCATTAAGGAAAAGCAAGAAAAACTAGACAAGTTGAGCTTAGACATTGCCATCAGGGGCATGAGCCAGTTCAACAAGAAGAAGCCTAAGAAGCCCACTAAAAGTGAGAAGAAGAAGAAACAGACAAAGACAAAGAGCGCTGAGGATGCAGGAAGGACAATCGAGTTCCCTGAGGGAACCGAGCGTCTGTCAGTCGAGGAAATGGAAGAGATGATTCAGAAGATCTTGAAGGAGGAAGCTGAGAACAGTAAGGAGGATCAAGGAAAGGCAAAGCAGGGACATGATGAGCTCTAGGCTTGCGGTGTCATATCGATTGATTGTTCGCGTATATACCTAGATCATTAGACACAGAGCGGAAGGCAGAGAAATGTGAATTTGAAATTTACAATAACAGGTATTTATTTTACTTGCATGAGACGCGTGGTTTGAGATCTGTCTATTCAAAGGGAGTATGCTTCCTTCAACAATCATGTAGTGTCCTCCTGTGCTACTAGAGAGAAGACAAGCACATATCCATTGGACTGTCATACAGACGTAAATGCGCCGTTGGTAGTTTGCTTGTTCCGGGACCCAAGAGCATGCGGTCGGCAAGGTAACCAACCAGACGAGGTGCGTTACTCAAGAACAAAACACGGGTACCTGCTGATAACAAACTCAAACTACCTACTATACAATACATGCCCTCTGTTGTTTGTGAAAATAAACCCCACGTACTCGTCACGGGCATGGGTAGAAATAGGCTAAGATATGTGCTGTATGTGTGGTACATACGAAAGCGGATGACACCTTCGAGTTTCGAGTTTCGGCTTCGAATCCAGGGAGTGTGTAATGCTGTATCTCCCTTATTTATGGTCAAGGCGACCCGATTCCGAGGGGCATTTAGATGGATATAATATGATATGGGTAGGCGCCTATTTAAGGCTCAGTTTGGAGAACAAGAGGCTTCCAAATTCCATCCATCTCTTCAGTCCATCTTTTTGCTAGTTGGCGGTTGCCGACAGCTGTTGTCACGTTCCTTCCCCTTACAAAACGTCTGCTCGCCTTTTAGGTCAAGTGCCTCCTCTTTCTCTCTCTCTCTTTTCTCGTCTAACCATTCTTCCTCATTCCAAGCTTCTCTTTTCTTCCCTTCCCTTCCTGTCATCATTGATCGTTCGTTTCTTATACACTTCTGAAGTCCATGGAAAGCCGCAAAAGCGAGAACCATGTGGAACTTCATCATCTTTCTCTCACTCACTCCCCTGCTGGGGCTAGCGGCTACTATTAGTCCTTCAAGGCTTTCCTCGGCTCCCAGAGGCTTCGCTGTCACTGTGGACCAGAAGAACAAAGGATCTCGGGATTTTGTTCGTGACTGGGCAGCTGCGCGGCACAAATGGGGAAGCGGAGTCCCTGAAGAAGTCTCGTCCATGTTCTCTCTTGCTGATAGCTGTAAGTAGCTATTTATGGCGTCTGTCTACGTAGGTATACAAGTTAACAAGCGGCTAGTTGGTCGCGTTGATGTCGAGCCCATAGGAAGTGACGACATCTTCATCGCTGATATTAAGATTGGATCTCCCCCACAACCGTTGAAAGTGGCATTGGATACGGGATCTGCCGATTTGTAGGTCTGCAAAATTAGAAACATGCGTGCCAGCTCTTCTAATAATTTGCCAGATGGGTTCAATCAACCGATACGAAGTACCGCATCAACCAGAAAGGCCCTTGGGCTCCTCGATATCATCCCAATTCTTCCGAAACCGCTCATCTTATCAATGATGCAGCGTGGGCGGTACAATACTGTAAGTCCATGACTGGGCAAACTGTTAACTTTATGTTCATCCCCTAACCAGGCTCATAGTGGATGGGACAGCAGCCGACGGTGTTGTCTACCGTGATACCGTCTATCTCGGCGACTTTGAGGTTGCAAATGCAACAGTACAGTCCGCAAAGATGGTTGCATCTCGATTCGAACGTGAAACCAATCTGAGTGGCATCATGGGCCTCGCCAAGCGGCTGCCGAACAATGTTGAGCCGCCAACCCCGTCATTCCTTAGTCTTCTAAGAAACCAGTTGGACGAACAGGTCTTCACAGTCGATCTGCGAAGGAACGCCTCGGGCCGTTTTGAGTTTGGATATATCAATGATACCATTCCCACCGAGAGCCTTAGTTGGATTGATTCAGATCCTAACAGTCCGCACTGGGATGTTGAGTTCAGCCTTACAAGCTGGGGTGATGAAAGCACTCCCTGGTATTCACACAAGTTCATGGCCACCATCGACACCGGTACAACGCTGATGTTCCTACCTGATGTTCTTGCCAGTATGTATTGGTTTAATGTCCCCGGTATGCGTTCCGATCCCAGGTTGTCTAGCGCATATACATTTCCGTGCGTGGTTGCCAAAGATTTGCCGGATCTGATGTTCAAACTCCCGGGAAGTGAACACACCATCACCATACCCGGACCCTATCTCAATTACGGTCCCGTCGAAAGCGATCCTTCTTATTGTTGGGGGGGCTTGCAAAGCGCAGAAGACCTTGATGTGACGGTCTTGGGAGATGTTATGATCAAGGCATTATTCATAGGGTTTGACCTGAACAAAAACCGTGTTGGCTTTGCCAACAAGGTCTTGCACGATGTGAAATAAGAAATGAATGGCGGTGGGCATGTTTTTGATGAATATGTCGTGACAAAGATAAGTCACGAAGGATCGGTGTATTTGCAATTCAACCTCGTCTTGGCCTCCTTTGCTTCAGAAGGCCAAGATTTCACATGTAGGGATCATTGAAGGAAAATGGAAGAAGCATGGTTTGCATTGCATTCATCCTGGACGTGATACATGCACAACGCACTCCCTAGGCTACCGCTCCTTGGAGCAACCAAATGCTCTCCCCGATTGCCGTAAATTCCCGCATCCAGCCGACAAAATGTCCCCAGCCTTCCTAAAGTCATCCCGGAAAAAAAAAGTTACTCGCATGAATTAGTAGTGTTGTATAGCTGTATGAATTGGTATGTATGATTGGCGGTGTAGGGAGGCGATTTTGCCAACGTAACCGAATGCGCCGTTGCAATAAGACAAAATAACGAAGCTGCAATTTGCGTGCTGTGCGTGTAGATAATCAAAGTCTGACATAATAATTTGCCATGATGAGCCTATTGAAACGCCGAAGGAGGGAAGAGCGTCGTCTAAACGAGTGACGAACAGAGCAGGACAGGCAGTCAACAGATTAATTCATGGTGGTGTATTTCCTGAGCCGTCCTATTCCTAGTTGGTGTAGATTGATTTGGTAAGAAAAATCTCTTTATAGAAACGATCGAAGTTGGTATCCGTGGGCACGTGTGTCCAGAACTTGTAGTACCGCGCTGTTCCCCTCGGGACAGTGACGGTGGGGTGTGGCATGCTAGCACAAACAACAAGTTGATAGATATATTCTCGCTCTTAGTCGCGGTCACCATCTTGGAAGTGGAGTCAGCGGGGTGTGTCGTCCAAGTCGGCTCGAGTTACAACATAATATTCACCTTCACTGGCCCCGGGGGTAGGGGGCATGTTGCCAGAGCTGGGGGCTTGCTGGGCGGCGCGTGCTGTGCCAGGTCGTGATCGCGACTTACTGCTGTTGGCGTCGTCTGCAGCGGCTGCTGAGAGGGACGAGCTCTCCTGTTTGGGGGCAGCGGAAGCGTGGGCAGCTTTGTTCGTGGTCGGGGGCGTGTGGCCGGCCTTGTTGAGGCGCTGCTCCATTTCGCGGAGGCGGGCCTCGAGAGAAGCGAGCTCTTGGTTCGTTTTCTCAATATTTTCCTGTCTGTTTTATTTTAATATTGTCAGCTGTGGGTTGATTCCTGTGAGGGAATGAATTGGCAAGATGGGAGAGAGATTGAGGCAAGACAAGAAGAAAAAGGATGACCTCTTGGGAGAGGAAGTTGGGCATACCTCGAGTGGAGTTGTTGCTGAAGCTCAGCCTTAGACTCGTCCAGGCCAAAAATGTCCTCGAGCTCTAAGGAAAAGTTTTGTGCAATTGTTCTGGTGACGACGACATCAGTATAGCTATTCGATTGCCTCCCTGGCGGAGGATCGAAGTCTGGTAAAAGGGTGGAAAGACGCACGATTGGGGTCGTCGGCCGCTAGGCTGCCAGTTGCGGTCGAGCTCCTCGTCCGTGAAGGGAGGCATTGCGGTGGATGAAGTAATGGCGGTCGGGATGGCGAAATGGCAGAAGTCGAAGAAGCCCAATCAAGGATGCGGACTGGAGCAGCTGGTCGTGGCGATTATTGAGATGCTTGCTGTAGAAAGGATGTAGAAATGATATCAAAGGGGATGATGAAGGGGGGTGTTGGATCGCGACGGCGGCAGCAGCAGCAGCAGCAGCAGCAGCAGCAGCAGCAGCAAAAGAGACGGGGTTCTGCAATTGATGAATGAATGTTTTGTCTTTTTTGTTCTCTGCAAGCGTTTGGAATCCCACTCTCCCCTGATAAGTGAATAGCGGAGCCAGGAACAGAGACAGGCAGGGAATGAACAGGGGGAGCAACAGGGAGCTCCAAATGTAGGACGGGCAAGGGGTGGTTGTGGTGGTGGTGGTGGGAGAGTAAGTCAGAAAGTACAGCGTTGGCAGTAGATTGGTAGCAGGCTGGTGGTTCAAAATAAACGGTAATAATAATGTGGGGCGGCAGAGGTGGTGGCAGCGCAAGTGAGGACGGTATTTCGCGTTTCGTTGGTGGCCAAGGGGTTGGTTAAGCTTAGGTAGGTATCTACGCCGTTAGGTATTAATGTAAGGTGAGGCCCCTTTAGCAGCTGAACAAGTACGTTGTGGTTGTGGTTGTGGTTGTGGTTGTGGTTGTGGTAGTGGTTGAGACAATGGTATAGGAGCAAAAGTACAGTGGATTGTAGGATAATGCAAAGCCGGAAGCGGTATGATATAAGTATTCTTATCGACGGATGGCAGTTAGCCTTTCCAGGTGCAATAGACGCTGCCAAAGGTGGGTTTTTGTGTTTGATAAACGATCGGTGGCGGTTGAGTTGCTCTAAATAAAGGGGGAAACGGGACGGTAGGAGACAGCAGTCTTGGGTGGCAGCAAGCGTGCTAATAATTAAAAGGCCAAAATGATGTCTCTGAGTTTAAAATTTCGACATGATACACAAATGATCAGTTATCAAGGGAAATAGGGACTAGACACCTCGATACTATTACTACGGCGGTAGTCAGGCGGGCGAGCACTGTATTATCCTCTAAACACCTGCCTGGCGCGCTGATGCTAGCGGGCATCAACCAAGTCCATTGCAAGGGATGGAGTCATTTTCATTCCCATGCTGCACATGCGATCCCAGTGCGTGCCCACCGCCACTGACCAAGGAGCGATTCCCGCCAGGGACCAACAAGAGCTCGTGCCGCCAGGCCGTCTGACTAGACTGGGCCTGTTGGATGGTTTGGGTTGCTTGGAGCATCCATATCCATTCAACCACCATTATAGCGCTTCTGTTGTGAAGATAAGGTGGTCGTTCGTTTCCGCTAGCAGGACAGATGCACCCAGTCATTTGACGCGTAAGGATGCTCGCAATCACAGCCGCTAGTCTTCAAATCCAGCCAGGTGCCCGTACCTTGCGGGTGTGCATCACGCTGTTGCTCCAGCTCGGCTACTTTGCCCTTGCTGTTCGCCTTTTTGTCAGTCACTAATATCCATCCAGGCGATCTCACAGCTACGCTACCATCAGGTGGTCCATCTGTGGAGGGGGATGGATCTAAGGGGGCCAGGCGTGATTAGAGGTGGATGCACCCAGTCGGCTTAGGAGAGAGAGAGGGGGGGGAGGGCTCAATAACCATTTTGGAGAACCCATGACATCAGAGTTTAATTCTGAGCGCCATTAGCCGAATCATTCCCCAGAGCGGGTGAGGCATGGCGGCTTTATTAGACGACTGGATGGCCAAAGGCAGCTGCACGCGTCCATTTGCCGTGGTCCGGAACTTTCATAGCGGGTTTGACTGGTTGCCGCTGTTCTGTCAATAAGGAGACCCCGCCTACATTATTACGGTGCCGCTGCAGGTGTTTAATGCTCGAGCTTATTGGAGACAGATGCCGAGGCGACAGTGGATGCTGCAGCGCCTACGGAGCAGCATATATGGGTACCCAAGTTAAGGTACCTTCTTGTACTCCATGAGGCATGTACGTGGTGCCCACAGGTACACATAGCGCGGCAAGGCAGATAGTGGAAATGGCAACTACCAAAACTGCGGATCCTTTTTTCTCCGAATTACGGTGGGTAGTTGGGTGGGCCTAGGAGATTGGCACTCAATGCTCCAGGGTTTGGGTTTATTATGACGGCCCAGGGCTACTAGTCCCAGCATACCTATAGGTAGTTCGAGAGATTTGATACTGAGTTCCACCGTAATAACTCGGTTGCCTTGCAAAAAAAAAATGAACCACGAACGGCTCGACGCGCTTCAAATAACCCTGTATCAAGCATTAAGTCCTCCTACCGAGTGGACATGCACGGAAATGTCCCGTTAGATTTATCCAGATGAGAGATCAGAGCAGGTTCGACCCGATCAACAAAATGCATGCAAGTAATCAACACCATTGGCACTAGGATATCGGCACCAGGGGATACGATTTCATTTCATCATATAAGAAAGTACCTACCTACGCGCGGGAGCCCTGTTTTTGGTCAGTGTTTCTATTACTTTTTTACCTGGCAATGACTCCTAAATTGCGCTTATCAGGATCGTGGAGTAGTTTTGCTGATACAGTCACTGATTAAGTGACTTACTAGACCCCTTATAGAGTGCTTCCCCTTACCAAAAACTGGCCTCCCGCGCGCAGGTACCTAGGTAGGTATAGGTAGGTTAGGTAGGTATGCTATAGCAAGTTGCGCCTTCTTTCGTTACAGATATTTCCCCTTAGCTCTCTAGGAGATTGCTTTCCCATTCAAGTTGTTCCCATAACTCCTTCCATATTGATACCTAAAAGCGCCCTCCAAAATGAAACATAAACAAACCGGCTCCGGCTATCCAACTCCATATTTTCCCGTTCCTCTATATTGCCGTCTAGGCACGTCGTCTCTCGAACGGTATTACAACGGTGCAACGTGTCTTTGGTTGTGAGACTCCATATCAAACGCGGCAATATGGCGCTGGCTGACGAGATGACCACCAGCACGCCTACTCCCTCGAAAGAACGAAAAAATAAGCCACCAGCCCCACAAGGGGGCCTTCCATGATACGCGACGAACGACGAACGACGAACGACGACAGGCTACATCCACGCTTCGAAAACTGCAGTCTAGGGTCATGCTAGCTTTGAAAACACTCGCAATATTTTGGCTTAGCGACTTGCGGTTCAGGGGAGCCTTTAATTAGACGCGGCAGCAAGAAGCAAGGCATGCATTTGAAGGCCCTGATCGGAACTTGCCTCTCAAAGCATGTTACTTGCTACCCATCTGCTGACTCTCTGTCTTGCACTCGAAATCATCAGTCGTGAGCATATGTCATAAAATGCTAAGAAGCATGTCTTATCTCAGACGTTCTAGGTTGGCACCAGCGGCCACTCGATCGGCCTATCGCACTTTTCGTGCTCCTTAACCCAGATGTCGATTTTGTCCACGTCCCAGCCACTAATACGCTTGTCTTTGTCCTCCTCTTCCCTCTTCGTTGGATGGCCATGTTTAATTCGTGGGCTGAGTCCGCAGATGCCTCGATAGAATTGATATTGCAGGCAAGTCCCATCAGCGGAGCAAGCCGCTTGGCAGTCGTCTGCGCTCCAGTGAGCTCGGCTCTCCAGCTCGGACAGGTTATTCGTTTTGGCACGTTTGATGTCGTCTTCGTCATGTTGCCCTGACGATGGATCCAAGTAGATGACTTCGTCGCTGAAGTTATCCCAGTCTAGTCGTCTCGCTATCATCTTTGGTGCGACAAATCGGTGATAGAGATCCTTGAAGCGAAGTGGAAATTCAAACTCTCGGTCCCGCTCAAACGCGTCGAGGTCTGACAACTCCTCGCTTCCCACATGATGCATTGTGGTGATGGGTTGGCACCACTCCTCTTGTGAGTATGGGATCGTGTAAGGCTTCTCGCCGTTGATATATGGCCACTAGTCGGTGACACCTCCCAGTCAGCAATTGCAATTTTGACTACTAACGCTCATAACGGATCGTTTCAAGACAATTTCCCTACGTACCGTATTGTTGACTTCGATGCCCGTTGCATCCTTCAACGCCTTGGCAAACATGTAGTCACCGCAGCATACCTCCTTGGTGTCCTCATCCCAGTGATTGGCGACATTCGTCTTTCCCTCAAAGAAGTCTCTCATTGCCGTTTTAGAGACAACATAACCGCTACCACCGTGGCCAAAGGGGAAATCGCCCAGCATAGCAACACTACCAAAGTACATGGGCTCTGTGGGATCAAGTTTCTTCAACCATTCCACCAGATTGGGCCATACCACATACGTGTCGGCATCCACGAAAAGATACCAGTCGTAGTCGGGTCGCATCTTGAACGTCTTTTCTGCAATGTGGACGTTCTTGTACTTGTCCAGCGCCCAGCCTTCGGATGCAGTGTTCTCGTCCTTGTTGCAGCCCTCTTGATCAGCAGCACATTCTCGCTGGCGGAAATAAATATTAAAGTCTTGATTGCCCGACTTTACCGAAGTCAGAACATTATCAAGGCTATCCAGAATCTCATAGCCACCAATGTCCTGGCCCATATCGCTGAAGATGAGAAACTCGGGCAGGCACCTCAAATTGGTGATGGCTTGGGTCGGAATTCTGGCAAAGGCTTCGGATGCCCCTGTTTTCATGATAAGGAGAATGTTCGAAGTCTCTGGGAAGCCGGCGCAATCGGATTCGGTCGTGCTTGTAGGGTTGCTAAGCGCAGGACCAGAGATGGTTGCAGTCGCTACGGCGGTATGGTTGTTAGAAGCCGGCGCTTTGCTAGAGAACTCATCATTCTCTGTCTTGTGGGCATCCTCATGTGAATACGGCCTGTCGACAGTGTTGAATGCATCGCGACAATATATTCCGTCTATACATAAGCCTTCTAGCCTCCTTGAGGCAAGGAGCAACGCGCCAATAAATATGACAAAAGCAGCGAGAGAGAGGACGGACCGTCTGGACAGCATGGTTGGTCCAGAAAGCATGGTAGCTAGACAGCAAAAGAACGTTTGGTTGCTGAGAATGCCTCTTATCCCGCAGATGACTCGGCAACTATGAACTCTCTATCGCATCACGATATATCGAAAAGCACCAAAGCCAAGATCAAATTAAGGAGCGAAAAATGGAGGAGAAAGGAATAACTATCAGGGTGTGCCCAGTAACGGACACAAAGCGCAGAAGACCGTTTCATTCATCCATTTAGTCGCTCCAGCGAGTCCCCCTGAGCCGCCTTATTTCTCGTAGCGGACTAAGGTCACCCAGTGAGTGGTCAGATGTATTGCGGCTACGGCTTTTCGAGTTAGGCCTACCCTGTTTAAAGTGCGAAGCGGACGCAAGATGAGGAATATCTTGGTTTAGTTAGTTGCCGGCGACTACTCGTTCTGCTGAGCGTCATGATGGTGTCGCCATAATTCAGCCACCTAAGCCGGCAAGGGGTAAGCGTATGCCTGTTCTTAATCGTTCGCCCGGAAGGACAGGAAACCATGAAGGGTATGTACGGAGTATAGATCAGACAATCGGGCTTACCATTCTAATGCAGCACAGACCGGGATATAGCTTGACGTCAAGATTAGCACGTTTCCAGCATCCGCAGTCACACACATCGCCATCGCTTCAGTGAGACATTGAAGTTTCTCCGTGCGGGAGGAGGGCGATGAACTGAAGGAAACACTCCGTAATAGTCAACAATCCGAGGGTTTCATCGTAACTTGGTCTGGGAATTTGGACAGACCAGTCCTCTAGTGTTATACGACCTTAAAGGGATTCGGCATTGTCCAGGGTCGGCCAGGGTACAGGCATTTGCGATGGCTTCGAATACGAGGAAATCTGCAGGACACGGCTTACAGTGAGACAATTAGAAGCTAGCCGAATCCGGTATTTTGACTCTTACGCCGCTTTAATTGCATGCCTATAGACTTCCTATAGCGCATTACAGGATGCCACAGCATATTATAGCGCGTGCATTATAGTAAGGGGGGCTTATAATGTGCCTTAATATGATTTTCAATCGAGGGTTAGGGTTAGCAATATCGCCTTAAAGCAGCATCTCACCATCCTCCCACTTTAGATAGCTTCAGAATAAGCAGCCCGACAGGGGGCAAATACTTTTTGCCTCCCACTGTAATCATGGCGTTGGCCCTTCCTGGTCTTTTGGGCAAATATGTTTTGTTTGAAACAAATGTGCCTGTTTGTTGGACCGGCTGTATGGTGGTTAAATTAAGCCCATGTCTACCCCAATTCTAGACCCATCAGGTGTCCGCGATGCCCCTTTGAATTAATTGGCCAAGGCCTTACTCAGCCTGGGGAATAAGTGCTGCTTAGCTCCAGGGCTACTTTTCAGGCGGCAACCCGGCCAGGGTCTTGAGCACATGATGACCACAACTCCTGCACGAGGATGAAAGGCATCAATTATTATATATTACGCCGAATATTGTCCTTCGGAGTGATAATGTCTAAGGTAGGTTCTCCCAGCCGAACTAATCAAATTTCCATCGACCTTTGGCAACACTCCTCTTCTAGGCCAGACAAGTGCTAAAGCCATCCAAGCGTATTTATTCTTGCTTGTTGGCCAAGTCAGCAACCCCGTATTGCATTGCATCTTTTGTTTGCGGGCGTTATTCAGCCAATATTTCGCACCACCTGCTGTGGCGGCTAAAGCCGTCGTTACGCTCACAGCGGCAGCGGACCAAAGTTCCAAATTTTAACACATTTTTACCATTGATACCAAGACAGTTATAGTTATACAATAGGTACTCGTTTACGGCGTCGGCGTTGAGACATTTGAAAAATCACAGCTCGTCATGCTTCTTCGAGCCCGCCTTCTCTGGAGATGCTCCATCCCATGGCTGGACCTTGCCTTCTGAAATGGCCAGAATGAACGCATCCACGTTGTCAGGCGAGACAGCTCCCTTATATGGGAATACTTGTCCGTTGTGAAAGTTTTGCACGGCCAGTCCTTTGGCCGAGCGGATTCCGACGTTTCTAGCCATTTCGGGATACTCGGTTGAATCGACGGTCACGAACTGGAGGAACTCGGCGTATTTCTTGGCTGTGCGCTTCATGTTTTTGACGTAGCTCTCTCGATCGGAGTTGCTGTTGCTGAAGTAGAAAACCACAGACTTGCCAGACTATGTATATCACTATGTGTCAGTCCGAATATGGAAGTAGACAACAACAAAAACAAACAAAAGCAAAACACGAGGCTACAAAGTTGCAGCTAAAGCCTTACCGAGAGATGCTTCAGCTCATTACGGCGTGTAAGCTGTGGGATGGCTTCAGCAGTGCAGTGCTCCAGCAACTTCTGTAGAGAGTCGACATTGTCAAGGTCATCCACCGCCATGTGCTGCGACCCGTCGGGGTTGTTGTAGCACCACACACTGCTAGGAGCGTCGACAACGGTTGCTACACCGAAGGAGTACCGGTCATGATAGTCGTTGGCAAGCGCCTTGAAACGCGACGCTAGGTTTTCGTTTTCGGTCTTGCTTTGCAGCTGCGCGATGAATGTGAAGTCGTCGCTGTTGGCGAATTCCGAGAGTTTCTGAACGTCGACGTCTTGTACAGCTGGGCGGAGAGCTCGCTTCGCAAAAGCTATGATGCTAGTCAAAAGTCAGACATCATCAATATTATGATGGTGAGGTGAAATTTATATATATATATATATATTGGTGATACTCACGAGGCGGCTCTTCGTGGCCCACGGTATCGAGTCAGGAGACCATCGCGTTGGTAGAGCCGGACAGTTGGAAAGGATACGACGTCCAGCTCGTTACACAGCTTGCTGGCTTTGTTGCAGTCGACAGCTATTGCCGCTTCGATATCGGTTTGTACGGTTTCCCATTCCTTCAATAGAGCTGCGCTTGATTCACTTTTATTTTTCCGATATTAATTAAAAATCATTGTTTTTGGTGCTTCATCAAACAAACATAGTAGTACTCACATTTGTGGCTGTGTGGCAAAAAGACACCGTAGATAGTTGTCAGCATCAACAAAATAATTCAGCGTGTGTTCAATCTCCCATCATCATCATTATCATCATCTCTTACCATAACGACTATTTTTTTGTCCCTCTTTCATTAGCTCAAATCTTCTAGATATAATCACAGCGATGCAATGGCTTTATTCCAACTCACAAGCAACAAGCGAGTACTCCTTCTCAGCGATATGCGCCTTCACTTCATCATCCCCGCTCATCAAGGAGATGATGCTCTGTGCGCAGCTGGCCAGCAGCCCGCACGTCACTAACAACTGGGAAAGCTTCGCCATAATCCGATCTGATGGCCTCCCCGTGAGAAGGGGCTCTCAAAGAAGAATGAATTTGAGACTAGAGGAAATCAAAGGTAGAGAAATCAGAGGCTGTGTCTTCTATGTCTCTGTGTCTCTCTCTTCTTTGTCTTGGACATGTGTGCTGCGTGTCAATGTTATGAGCAACTCCGTATTTGCATCCGTAGCGTGAGTGATGCAGGGGGTTGGATGTTTCAAAATGACGAGCACCGCATCCCGCTCCTATTTGTGTATGTTTCATCGTCTCTGTCTGAGCTCCTTGGTGGCGGCCACAACTTCGCGGGGGGGGGGGGGGGGCCCATCTGAAACAGCAGGGTTTCAATCTCACGTTTCTTCAATTTTTATCTAAACTGTTGTTCATTTTCATATTACGTTGACTTTCCGGAAGAACAAACTATCTATCTCTTCAACGACATCATGGTGAAGTCGGGCAGCTTATATCGTTGGTTGGCTTTGACGGTGATGGGCGCCACAGCCGTCTCAGCCACGGATTCATCGGAAGCACAAAAGAAGCTCAGCAACTTCAACTGCGAACACCCACCGTATAAAGTGCATCTTATAAGCAAATCGCCCCTGGTGATTTACATTGAAGACTTTGTGACCCCCCAAGAGCGGTTGCACATTCAAGAGCTGGCGTACGTGGTCTTGTCCTGTTTACTTACCCTGAAGCTGCCCTTTGACTACATGTGTACCTGGCACTACTAAATGATTTCCTGAAATTCCAGCCAAGGTCACTTTAAGCACTCTGCAGTATTGGGGACGACTGGAAATTCAGCAATCAAGTCGGTTCGGACGTCTCAGTCTACCACGGTTGATCGAGATGCCGTAGTGCGATGCATTGAAGCTCGAGCTCTCGAGTTCCAAGGCTTCGATATTCCAGAGACTCACCTCGAGCCCATCCAGCTCGTCAAATACGGAGCAACAGAGCGTTACCACTTCCACACGGACTGGTTCACCGACCCGTCTTACACCGTTGCGCCTCTGGGCGGGAACCGCATCAGCTCCTTCTTTGGCTATATCAAGGCCGACAACGTCACGGGCGGAGGCACCAACTTCCCCATGCTGGATGCACCGCGGGATGAGCGATGGTGTCGGTTCCTGGACTGTGACGAGGAGTATGAATCTGGTGTGACCTTTAAGCCGCTGGAGGGCAATGTGGTGTATTGGGAGAATTTGCTGCCGGATGGAAAGGGGGATCAGAGGACGTTGCATGCTGGGTTGCCGGTGGTGAGTGGGGAGAAGATTGGCATGAATATTTGGACGAGGCAGATGCCGTTATCGGTTGAGATCCGAGGTGTTTAGTATTTTGGCTATTGCTTGGTAGTTGATGAGTTGAGAATTTATGTCTAATTCTTTATGGTCTCTCTCGTTGCTGGGGGAAGAAGCAGTTTGCTTGATGAGGAGGCAGGTGGAAGTGCTGGACATGAGCTTGCGATTTCGGGATACGCCTGAGATGGATCTATTAAAGCAAGAACGAATCTGTCACGATGAGGGAGTGATGGAACCCAGATAATTTCTTCAGCTCCTCTCTCTCTTGTCCTTCTTGTGGTAGTTCATTGTGGATTTCCTTTCCGTTGCTTCAATAGTCAACCGTCTTTCGCTCACTATCACACGCAGTCGTTTAAGGCGCCCATATTTTGGAATTAGAAATATCCTGAAACAAAAAACAAAAACAAAAGATTCCTTCCTGTCATCTACCTCATCGAACGAAGCCTTTTCTCAAGCTCGAAATCCATTCTTTCAAGACATCCCAGAACATGATGGCGTCCAAAACGGCAGACTTGCCTCTCTCCAAGCAGCGCACTACCTACCATGACGACAACAACAACAACAACAACACAGCCATGATAGGGGCCATATGCACCATTGCTATTCTTGCTAGTCTGCTATTTTGCGCAGCCGCCGGCCGAATTGGTCAACGTCGCGGTCACCACATCAAGTCCGTCCCCCGCAGACTCTGGCGATTCATTGTCCGCAAGCTCCCAGCTCCTTGGCAAGAATACATTGAGAGGCGATGGGTCGTGCTGGAAGGAATTGAAGTGAATGACCAGCTGGATTCGCAATAGCAAGGTGGACAGGATGGGGAGCAACAGGGTGAGCGGCGAGCGCCACGGGTGGTGATTACGACGACGCCGCTTGGGGAGGTGTATGTTGTGGAGTGAGAGGGGGGTGGAAATCTGGAATGGTAGGGAGTCCTTGGCTGTGATGTTTGTTCTTGTTGTGTTGGAAGAGGTGCTAACTTAGAATATGGGGATGTTTAGCATTGATAACAAGTTGAGGTTGATGGGATATAGGTTGGATTGCGTGGGTTTGAACAAGTTGTGGTCTCGATTTGACAGGATGGAATAGGGCTATTTGATGAAGCGAAATCCGGGGTTTAATTTTATTTTTGGCCCCTAGCGCCTTATGAAATAGCAATTGGCATTCGCGAAGAAGTTTATTCCACCTGATTGCTCCCTATTTCAGGAAGGACGACATGTGTGAAATGTGAAGCTACCAAAGTTGCGAGATGAGGATGATTCTGCCATGCTATATCACGTGACCGCATGCACCATCGTCATACTGCTGGTGATGCGGCTGGTGTAGGACCATCACGATGGCCACGCGAGTGAGAGACGCTTGTCGAGGACGTTTTCCAGGGTCCAAAGCATGGACATTGCTCGCGGCCCCAGAAGAGCTCGCCATGTAGCTTCAGCAGCCACCTCGAACCAGGGCCAAGGGCAGCAGGCCCAATCCCAATCCCAATCCCAATCCCAATCCCAATCCCAATCCCAGCCTCAATCTCAATCTCATCAGCAGCAGCAGCCGCAGCCTCAGCATCTGGAAGCTCCTTCACGGCAACATCGTCCTCAAACAACGCCTGATAATCACCGGACACCAGATAACCAGCACCGTGGTGGCTACGATCCTGCTCCTCCACCGAATCCGTTCCGTCTTCATAGATGTTAGTGTAATCCATTGCTTTTTTCTTCTTCTTCTTCTCTCACTCTTAATCATCTGAATTACAAGTGGCCAACGCCCGCCCCCTCCCCGTAGAGATAATTCCGTTCCGAGGATTTTGGCCCTGTCTCTCTTTGTCTCTCCAGCTGTGTAACTTGGCCGGAGTATGATGCCTTTCTGAATTGGAAGGTTTTTTTTATATATAAATCCGTCGTTTCTATCCTTCTAATGGATGAAGTTGCATAAAAAAAAAAAAAAAAAAAAAAACCAATCCACCTTAAGTTGGCAGTTTTTTTCTTTCTCTTTCTTCACTTCCTGACTTCCTTTCTCTTACACTCTGAGGTCTTCGTCCCTCCATTCCTTCCTTGTTTGTGAAACACACACTCTCTTTATTTCTTTGTGGCAAAAACACCAACTGCATTCGTTCATTTTTGTTCTTCTTCTTCAACGTCTACCATGTCTTCTTCCCCTTGGACTTTCTCCATCTTTGAGGAAGATTCTGCAACGTTGGAAACACCTCCTCCCACTCCAACCACATCCCCTGACATTAAAGCTCGTCGAAATCGTCGTCCCCTTGCGGAGTTACCTGTTGCTCCTGGTGGTGCCGTCTTGTGCCACCGAGAGCCAACCCTGCGGCAGTACCCGTCACCGGATAAGGAGAACTTTGACGCTGCTCTTCACTGCTTCTTGCGGCGCCGGGTCTTCCTCGCTCGAGAATTCCAGCGGATTGCTCGAACCATTTATTATCTGCGGGCACTTGTGCTTCGTCGAATTCGCCGTGTTCAGAATAGGAATCGTCACCATCAACCAATTGTTGCTAACATGGGCCGCCCAGCTACTCGAGGTAATGCCGATTCCCGCCTCAGTTTGCCGTTTGATACGGATGGCTCAGACTCAGAGCCTGATCTCAGTGTCTTGGGGATGACTCGCCGGGGCATGGCTGCTGCTCTGGAGAGGCAGATCGGTGCCATGCCGTATGATGACGAGGCTCTGTCTCAGGGCCAGTACGAACTTGAGGATACGAGTGTTGAGGAACAGGTTGAGGCGGAGGCTCATGAAGAGGAAGAGATTCACGAGGAAGATGAAGAAGAGGAAGAGGAAGAGGAAGTTGAGCCGCTGGTGGATCCTGCAACGCTTGGTCTCAAGGAGATTTCTAATCTTGGCAAGTTTACTGTTAGTAGCCACAAGCCGGGCAATGGCGTTGAGGAACTCCGCAGCGATGACTTGAAGCTCTACTGGCAGTAAGTTTCACACCTGGGTTTTATGTTTGCTTTGGCGGGCCCCTGCTAACGGATATTTTTTATTAGATCGGATGGCCCCCAACCACACAAGCTCACCATTTACTTTGTGAAGCGGGTGGGCATTCGTGATATTCGATTCTATGTGGACCATAGTGAGGATGAATCTTACACCCCAACCAAGATTACCTTCAAGTCTGGAACCAGTGAGAACAACTTGATTCAGTTTGCGTCTATGAGCATGGATAGTCCGGTGGGCTGGCAGCAAGTCCCCATTGCTGGCACTGGCGGGGACCCTGATGGCAACACTCTTGTGTCGTACGTGCTGCAAATGCAGATTCTCGAAAACCACCAGAATGGCAAAGACACTCACCTGCGAGGGATCAAGATTTATGCCTTTGACGCAGACGCGGTTCAGCCTGCCGAGCCAGAGAGCAACCGCATGGAGGATATAATGGACACGAGCGGACACATTGAGCAACGCGATAACCCTCGACTGGAAGACATTGCCCAGGCGCTGGCTGCGGCAAGACTTGAAAGTGGAGACTCGGGGTTTGCAATCCCCGACTTTATGCGAGATGCGGAGATTCGATAAACGACTCGGGGGACAGCTGCGGGCACGAGTTTATGTTATTGAGCGTTTGTTTTCTTCAAGATTTGTACACAATTGGGAGAGTCATGGACATCTGTGGAGTTGGTTGGACAACAACGGGGGCACCCGAATGGACAGGTGTGGTCACAATGATGGGATAATATAGACATGACCGGTGGATTTGCGTTTTGAGAATGAATTTGCTCCTTGAAGATTTCCCACTAGAGATGAGATAGCTTAGGCCAACAGGAAGCAAGATAAAAAGCACAACTTTGTAGATTGAGGTTCGGTGCAAGGTCTTGTTGAATGGATTGTGTGTGGGTTGACATGGCTACTTGGCCGTGGAATACAAGCGGCAGTTTGACCGGTATTTCAAGCAAGAGCACATATTCTATGAGTCAAGGAGCAACTATATGCATTATCTCTATAAGCTCAGTATAGAATTCCTTATGTATTTAGATTGAACCTCATGTCTCCCTAGTGAGTTGTACAACGAATCACGTTTTCCTCACTCGGCTGCGGCGTCCAAGGCTCTGATTTTCCGTATTGACTGCCCAGGTACCGTAGTACCAATGGACTGTCCCGTATGGATCTTATATAAATTAATATAATTACTTGTCTTGGATGAAGCATAATATTGACGACGCGGATGTCGGGTCAAGGCCACAACAGGTAAGGACCCCTCCCATTACGTCTTGAATTTATGAAGGGAAAATTGCAATTTTATGTAATTATTGTATTTAATATTCCAAGGTGTTTAGCTTATGTAACGTAGATGCTCATGTTTAAAGCCGTTGTCTACTACAGTCAAAGTCGGGGTTGAATTACAGTTTTGAGTTACGTGGGTGTGCCTCATTCGTTCTATAATGCCTTTGTGCCTTTATTCTAAATATCACGTTCTTAGATACATGAATAAGCCTAACGATTCGTCCAAGGCACACAGATGACGCGCTCTGTGAAATGGGGCAGGCAGGCATATTTACAAGCCCATTGACAGCCTTGTTGGATCTGGAATGCTGGATATGCACTCTGATGGATGATGTATGAGGCTGGGATTTCGGAGATTTCTAGACGGGGAAATGGATCGAACAAGTGGAGACTAGAGGTAAGGCAGCAGGCAGGAAGGCAGGCAGGCGCTGAGGTTAAGTTTCGTTTGGGTCGAAGATCATCATGAAGTCACATGTGTTGGTTGGTTAGTCAGTCGAAGACAGCGAGGCGACCCTTTTTTTTTTGGTTCTGAATGCCCACTGTGGCAGGACAGAAGGATTTAGTATGTACATGTTAGTGGGCGAATGACGATGCACATAGGTACATACTTTGGTACATACATACCTACCTAGGTACCTTACATACATATATACTCAAATAACGTAGATAGAGAGAAATCTGCCATTGAAGCCAATGCATTGCCGCCAGGGCAGTGTCTGACCAAACACCTATGTAAGGTATGTCTCAGACAGAAGAACTGACGGATGGCGGCTCACCGACCACCTAGAAGGCTTCTAGAAAATCGGGGCCGGCGCAAATCGAAATGCCAGAATGGAGTGGAATGGGCATTGAGTTGATCCGCGTTCATGATCAGCAGGGCCATTGGGGCAAAAGCCGATTGATTTGTCATTGATGCTGAGCAGAAGGTATCTGGGGTTAGGGTAGGTCATTTAGTTAGGTAGGTTAGGTAGGTACCTTGTGCTATTATTATGTGCCGCTGCTATGGATTCTTCTTGGTCCACGTGAGAAGAGAATATGGAGGAGGGGCCGCTGTGGCGCTGAGTGGTTGGATGTTTTGTTCAAAGGAGGCAGTGCAGACGCGGAGGAGGGGCGCGGCCAGGCGAGAGAATATGATGTAGGTGGTTATTCCCACTGGATTGAGATGCTAGTTTGGTTTTTTGTCCCCCATGCTAGAGGTTGATATGAGGACTCCTCTCAGGATATCGGGCGACGATCCGTTCAGAGATGGGCAACGACATAATTGATGCTGAATTAATAAGTCACAAGTAGAGAAAGGTACCTAGGTAGTGCTTTGACCATGGCATCATAGACCAGGCCGTTCATCCAATCTGTAGACAAACAGCTCTTGTCAAAGGACAAAAACAAATAGCTTTTCAAAACATTCATGACACGCATAAGAAAGCTCCTTTGCTCCATCTCGACCTGGATAACTCGGCACCGGGTTGCATCAAGCCGGGTGCGGCTCGGAGGCTGTAAGTAGTGTAGTTTGGTGGTGTTTCTCCATTGGACAAGCCAGCAGAGACGGCGCAGTTTGCTAGGGGGGCTGCGCGGCGGCCGTCACGTCCATTTTATGTGGTGGAAGCCCAGCCACTGCGTCTGTACCTAGTTTAGTTGGATGCGTGTAGTTGTTTTTGCTGGCATTGCAACATAAGTATGTATCTATGTATCTATTCTATTCTATGCAATTCAATTCCGAGTCTATTGATGGAATATGATGGGTCTGTCTAGTCGTCGAGTAAGCTGATGGCGATGATGATGATGATGATGATGGGCTCGTGGTGTTGGTTGCGCAGTCGGCTTGAAGCGTATCCGCTGAGCACTACTAGTACTAGCATTCTTTTTATTTATTTTTTAATTCCCACATACCGAGGGCGAGAGAGGGGAGGAGGACATGGTGTGTATGCGATATACACGATGGGGGGGTGCCCAGCTCACTCACTCGAAACAAGTCGTGTCGCATTCATCGTATGGGTGTGTGGGTGTGTGGATGTGCGCCTCTGGTGGCTCATAGATAAATGAATGAATGAATGACACCTCGTAGGCTTTTATTGTTATCGCAGCAACAACACCTCAGCAGTTATTACTGTTGCTCTTGACTTGGAGAGCCTCGGCATTACCATCAATCACTTGTACCGCATCACTGTCATGTCCCACTAAGAACGTTCACGCGCTCCCTCTAGTCATCAAGAGAAAGAAAGAAAAAAGTCCCATCATCATCATTATTATTAGAGTCAGCCACTCTGTGTGGCCCGCGAAAAAGAACGGGAATCGGGAGTTCATTGTGGGAGACAAGGAGCCACTCACACACAACCCCAATGAGCCCCCCCGCACGGCCTAAAGCGGTGCCGAGAGCCAGTGGAGCAGCTATCCATGATTGATAGATGCTGCTGGCGGTGCCTTGGGCAAAATAGGTAACCTGAGGTACCGCCGTAAGTCAGCAGCCTCGAACCACCCAAGCGTCCATCATCGTATCATACCTAGCATCATCCACTGTCTGTTCCTCCGTACCTTACGTACTGCCACCGGTAGTCACAAAGTACCTCGCCTGGCAATAAGACACATATTCCTACCTAGGTAGGTGCCTTAATCACCCCACTTCTTCTCTTCTTCTCTGGGGTACCAAACGAGGCTGGGGCGCTTGGCTCTCTGGCCTTGGGCCTGATCCCAGGTAATACTTACATCCCAAAAAAGGCACCGGCCAACAAAACAAAACAAAACCCTTGGGCCCTTCTTCGTCCAGGTGACGATCGCCCCAGCGGCTCCAGGGCTGTGTCTCCATCTCTAGCTGCTTGGCTGCAAGTACCTCGACCTGTGTCCCACCGGCCTGCGCATGTACCTACCCCGCTGAAACGCGGTGTGCCAGTGACCCTGAGCCGGAAGCCGCCTGTGCATGCAGATACACTCCAGGGCTCCACTGCGCCGCTACCTAGCTCGCTGCCCGTTGCCGCTACCACCACACCACCACTGCCAATTACCGCTAACCACCTGGGCACTACCAACTAAACCACCAGCTCGCCGCCGACGTCAAATGTCAAACAGCTCAATTATAATAACCCCCAGAGCTCCTCGTCATTCCCTCCACACCAAATTCCCTTTCCCCCTCTAGCATCACCACCGTCCCCAAATCCCCCCTTTGCCATCTTCTAGCATCTCAGCTCTAGCTAAGTGCTTTTCCATTATCATCCATCAATCGCCATCATGTCTGCCGCCGTCAACGGCTCCTCCTCCAAAGCGCCCGAGTACGAGGGCAGCAACAGCACCGGCTTCCAACCCCAAAAGGGCATGGCCGTGCAGCCTCCTCGTGAAGAAGATCTCCAGAAAAGCTATGCTTCTGTCATCGGAGCCGAAGCCAACCCCAAAGGCTGGTATGGCAGCATGAGTATGTCGTCTTCAACTCACCCGCTTTCCCACCTTGATGCTATGATATTATATATATCTCCACAACGCACTCAACGTCGTCCCACTTCTCTGGCTACCGAGTTGAGCTAATCCAATATTTTTCACCTACACAGTCAATAGCCTTGGTGGGTGCATCGGAACTGTTGGCGCCATTCCCTGCTGCATCATCTGCCCCAACCCGTATAAGAGCGTCGGCCAGGGCAACGTTGGCCTCGTCACCAAGTTTGGCCGTTTCTACAAAGCTGTCGACCCTGGCCTGATCAAGGTCAACCCCCTCAGCGAGAAGCTCATCCAAGTCGACGTCAAGATCCAGATTGCAGAGGTCCCCGAGCAGACTTGCATGACCAAGGACAATGTCACCCTGAAACTCACCTCCGTCATCTACTACCACATCGTCTCCCCTCACAAGGCCGCTTTTGGCATCTCCAACGTTCGCCAGGCTCTCATTGAGCGAACCCAGACTACCCTTCGTCACGTCGTTGGCGCCCGTGTTCTCCAGGATGTCATTGAGCGTCGCGAGGAGATTGCGCAGTCCATCGGCGAGATTATCGAGGACGTCGCTGCCGGCTGGGGTGTCCAGGTCGAGAGCATGCTCATCAAGGACATTGTCTTCAGCCAGGACCTGCAAGACTCGCTGTCCATGGCTGCTCAGAGCAAGCGTCTCGGTGAGAGCAAGATCATCGCCGCCAAGGCTGAGGTAATGATAACCCATCCCTCTTCTCTTCCCGACAAGAATCCAACACTGACAACGCATTCCAACAGGTCGAATCCGCCAAATTGATGCGTCAAGCTGCCGACATCTTGAGCTCTGCACCCGCTATGCAGATCCGTTACCTCGAGGCTATGCAAGCCATGGCCAAGACAGCCAACAGCAAGGTCATCTTCCTGCCTGGCAACACCCAGCCACTCAATGGAGAGACTATGCACGCTGCTTTCGCAGACAGCGCTGCTCAGATCGCCGAAGGCAGTGGTACCGCTGCCGCCGAGCGTGACTTTGGAGGTCAGAACCCAGGTTTCCAACAAGCCATGAACGCTCGCGTCGTGGAGAACTTTTGAAAACAATCAATACCTTGAAATAAAAAAGTTCGAAACAAAAAACTCTCTTGAGAGCTCACTGCTGACTCTTGGGGGCGCGTTGTCGGTGGTTTAGCGTGGTCCACTTGATCTCGAGAAAGCTGGCATATCTTTTCAACATGTGCGCTCCATCGTTGGTTGTCAAACGACTGCCTACGGACGACTCCTCTGATTTGTTTTCGAAGCAATTTTTTCGACCAAAAAAAAAGTGTTACCATCCATCATCGCCTTGTTCTCTCCATCTCTTCGTCGGATTTTATTATACCCGCTCACTGAAGCAGCACAACAACAGCAACAACAACAACACATTCGATAATTAAAGGGGAATTTGATGGGCTATATCTATTACATTACAAAACGCTCGCTCGTATGAATCTACGTCTCTACGTATGTATGTATTTTTACTGGCTCTGTTATCTTTGGCTTCAATTTCTTTTGGTACAGGGCGCGCGCGGGAAGGGGGATATTGAAGATGTGATACCCAGGATACCCCATTCATTTATTAAACTGAGTAGCACGAAGATTTAATAAAGACGTCGTGGATTTGGTAATAGTCATATTGAGATAAGCTGATAATTATGCTCTTGTGATCTTGCTAGTGTAAACAATGGCGATTATGTTAACGTGGTGATGATCTGTGACCTTTTTTTTTTCTGATTTGATTTGTTTCTAATAACAACCCGAAGAAATGACTTAGATCCTAGACTTTTCAATTATTCCTAGGCACACCATGCGTTGAGATGCTTTTTTGGACAAATGCATTTTAATCATGGGCAACAGCATGACTTCAGCTGTATCACGACGACACGAGTGCTAAAGTGCTCGCCTGCACCACCTTAAGTCACCTGCTTGACAAGCATGAATCAGTGCAAACATCTACCCATCATTTAAACATGCCATATCAATTAAATCATCACTATGCCGTAGTCTCCTATCTTCGCCTCACTCTCCCTTTCACATCGGCAACACATGTGATAATTCGAACCGGCGTATATAAAAACCCACAAAAAGTAGGACCATCCACGCCTTTTTGCCAAAAATGATGTTCAAGTTTCCCCCCTCCAACGCCAGCCGGGTTTGTTAAAAAGGAAAAAGAGTTCAAAAACAGAAATCAAGATAGCCCGCAAGCCCTTAAAGAATCTCAGGTCAGGTATCATAAATCTACAACTTCGAAGTCGCCTTTGTCGAGAGGGCTTACGCCATCGCCTTCTTTGCAGCCATGCGCTTTTGGTGAGCTTGCCTCAACCTCCACTTAGACTTTGCAATTCTTTCGATTTTTTTTTCTCGTACGTTGGCGTTACCCAGGATAGTCAGCAATGCCCACAGAATGTAGCCTGCGTCTCTTCGAAGGGTTCTAAGCATCGACAGAGTGACGCTTCTTCTTCTTCTTGTCCTTCTTGGACTCAACCGCGTCCTCATCGTGTTTTCGCTTCTTCTTCTTCTCCGAGGAAGGCTCAGCAGATTTGGACGGGGTCTCCACATTATCGGACTCTTCGGTCTTGCGCAGCTTCTTAAGTTCCTTCTTGCTGTACACCTTGAGTGTGCCATCTGTGTTGAGCTGAACATCACCACGCTCGTACTTTCTCTTGAACTTCTTGACAGACAGACCGGCCTCTTCGGCAAGACGTTCATATTCCTCACTTGAAAGCTTGTTCACCTTGACCGGTGTCGCAGCAGCGTCATTATCGCTCTCCTCATCCTGAGCGTCGTTCATATCCTCGTCTTCATCTTCAACGACTTCAATCTTGGCCTTCTTGTCCTTTGACTTCTTGTCTTTGCTCTTCTTTGCGCTGCCATTGACTTCATTCTCCACACCATCTGCATCGGTGTTGTATCGACGAGTCTCCTTAAGAGTGAGTTGACCAATAGCGACAATGTCACCAGCGGGGGTAACATTGGTGCCCTTGGGTAGAAGAGGCTTGCCCTCCAGTTTACGGAGGTGGTTCTCCAGCTTAATACGACTGGTCAAGCCTAGGATAGCTCTCTTCTCCTCATCATCATCGTCCTCGTCACCACCAAGGGCATCAACACGCAAGCCCAATGCTGTCTTGGCGGACAACATACGGGCAATTTTGCCCTTGTTCTTGCCAGTAGCTTGTCCAACGAGAGAAGAGTGATACAGCAGACCATACTTGGGTGTATCGTGCTTAGTCTTTAAAGCGCGGAAGAGAGCCTTCTCAGCTCCAAGGATCTGGATGGTGGAACCAGGAGACTTGGCGAGGCTGAGGAGAGAACCAGAATGGGCAATAAGTCTAGCGCCAACCAAAAAACCGACCAGAGCAGTCAGGTTAGGGGCAATGGCACGCATGCGATTTTCCAAGTATGAGGAAATTAGAGCCCTGTATTCGTAAGACTGGATGACTTGCCCAGCAAGAGCCTGAACGTTCTCCAGGTCAGTGTCGGTGATCTCAGTACCCATACTCATTTCAGCAGCGGACTTCAGGGCTGCCTCAACATCTTCAGGCAGAATCTCGGATAAGTCGGTGGTCTTGAAGTTAGTTCGCATGCCAACAGCCAAAACAACACGAGCGAAAGCGAGGTTATCATTGAGAATCTTGGCCATCTCAGGGAAATGCCAGCCATACCATTCCTTAGTTCGCATGGCATAGACATTCAGCTCCTTGTCCATGTCGTCAATCATCTTGATAGCCTGGATAATCATGGTATCAACCTTGTCGGCCGAGAACTTGAGCTTGTGTCGGGACATGGAATGGGAGAGACCGAGCGCCATTCGGTCCATGCTCTCCTGGTCGAGACCGGGGATGAGAGAGGAAACGTGCTCTCGAATAGCTCGGAAAAGGTCCATTGTCTGGCTTCCGGCCACGGGAGTGATATTGAATTGAGGAAGGTTGGAGATGGCCGTTCCCAATTTCAGAT
Source organism: Sphaerostilbella broomeana (assembly GCA_930272545.1). Classification (NCBI taxonomy): domain Eukaryota; kingdom Fungi; phylum Ascomycota; class Sordariomycetes; order Hypocreales; family Hypocreaceae; genus Sphaerostilbella; species Sphaerostilbella broomeana. Next base: position 78,051 of record CAKNET010000013.1, read on the forward strand.
CGGCGACAGCGATTGACGCCTTTTTCTCTGACTTGACCTCCTCCAAAAGGGACAACAGGAGAGAAGGGACTTGGCCATCTTTCAGCGAAGCAGCCTCTTCGAGGGCCATGGCGGCGCTTTCGAACTTGACGAACTTTTTAAGCTTCAACCTACGCGACACAGCGGTTAATTCCCATCATCCTATGCAGAAATCGAAAGTAGAAATCAAGAGAAAAATGTGCTTACATCTCAACCAGGCTTTCGGGTCGTCCAAGCTCCTCTGCGAGCGTCTCCCTCTTAAACATCTTCTTATCGGAAGCCTTGAACAGGCCATAGCTGTATATCTGTTAGTTGAATTCAACGAGAGCGCAGCTTGCTAGTTGGAGCTGGATGAAAGTGTCACAAAGCTGGGAAAACTCACCCTGCCGGCGTCTCAGCAAGAACGAAGAGAGACATGGTGGGCAATCGAGACTCTCTCAAACGCTCTTGCAAATTGGTTTCGATTTGCTGCTTCCTCCCGACTCCCAATTGCTGAGGAAGTTGTGCGCAAAGTTACGGGAAAGAGGTTTTGGATGATTGGAGTTTTGGAAATTTTTCTAGTTGGAAAGAAGCTTTGGTATCCACCCCAAAATTTTTGGTTCTCGGATTGGTGCTAGCGCCTCGAGGGTGGGACGGGCTGTCGGGCATCGGCCTTACTTTACTTCCGGCCACTGTCAAGGGAGCCACTCACGTGGAGAGAGCTGCAGCAAGGGACAGGCTATTCAGGCACTGCTGCCCTTAAGCCTCGTTCGCTACTCAGTGCTGCACCACAGGCGGCGTTGAGCAATACGATCAGCAAACATTGTCAGCTCCCTTCTGCTGCAGGACAAAAGACTTGCTATTCCCTATTGTGGTCTGTTGAAAACCCCGACCGGGTTGCATAGCATTATCAAAGATGGAAGGGCTTTTTTTCAACGTGAACAATGGGTGAGCGTCATCAGTTGGCAAGCAAGCTTACCTAGGTTTGAGATCCGACTGACGCAATGCAGCTATGTCGAGGGCATTATCCGTGGCTATCGAAACAGCCTGTTGACGACCTCTGCTTACACCAACTTAACTCAATGCGAGACTATTGACGGTATGCATGGTGGCTTGTTGTTGATTTGGTTGGTCTCTAATGTATTTCAGACCTGAAGCTCCAGCTTGGCCCTGCCTATGGCGATTTTCTTGCCTCGCTTCCACCGAACCCATCAACCTCTGCTCTCGCATCGAAGACGACGGACAAGCTCATCTCCGAATTCCGCTACGTTCGCGCTAATGCCACAGGATCCTTGGCTAAGTTTATGGACTATGTGACATACGGCTACATGATTGACAACGTCGCCCTTCTCATCACCGGAACGCTGCATGAACGAGACACTCGCGAACTGCTAGAGAGATGCCACCCTCTAGGCTGGTTTGAGACCATGCCTGTGCTCTGCGTCGCCACGAACATCGAAGAACTCTACAACAGTGTATTGATCGAGACGCCTCTGGCACCGTACTTCAAGGGGAGTCTCAGCCACCAAGATCTCGATGAACTCAACATTGAGATTGTCCGAAACACACTGTACAAGAACTACCTGGAAGATTTCCATAATTTTGTCAATACCCATTCTGATATGGCTGGGACTCCAACTGCTGAGGTCATGTCGAATATTCTCGAATTTGAAGCTGATCGCCGAGCCATCAACATCACCCTCAACTCATTCGGAACTGACTTGACCAAGGCAGATCGCAACAAGCTGTACCCAACATTTGGAAAGCTTTACCCAGAAGGAACGTTGATGCTCTCTCGAGCGGATGATCCAGAAGGCGTACGACTTGCTGTCGATGGTGTTCATGACTACAAAACCTTCTTTGATGCTGCGGCTCTTGGCGGCTCTGGCGGCCCTGGAAACACGGGCGGTGGCTCATCAGATGGCAAGAGCTTAGAAGATATGTTTTATCAAAAGGAAATGGAGATATCTAAAGATGCTTTCACGAGGCAATTTACTTATGCTATAGTCTACGCTTGGGTAAAGTTGAGAGAACAGGTAAGTGGCTCTGCTAAGTATTGAAAAAGAAACAAATTGTTCTCTTTTTTTAACACATATCTTAACAGGAAATTCGCAATATCACATGGATTGCTGAGTGCATAGCTCAGAACCAGAAAGACCGAATTGGAAACTTTATCAGCGTCTTCTAAACGGCGCTAGGCCTTGATTCTATATCGTTATTGAGCGAGTGTAGTATAGCATTGTCGGATCGTAATCTTCACGGAAGGGCTTAAACTCGGCGCAAATGGGGTGGAGGCGAAAGATTGATATGGCACTCATTCGTCCTCGGTTGGTTTCTATTGTACATACAGACAGAGGTTCAGCTATTCGATAACACCTTTAGAGGTCGATCTGCTTCTTCCATGTTGCTGGAGTGAGACCCAGCTTTTCGAGCATATGTGTCCACCTCTCACTGCCTCTCTCTTTCCTCTCCATATATGTGAGCAACTTTTGACGCCGATGTACTAGCAATCTCAGGTTCCTCTTGTTGTGCATGTCTTTGTATCCCCGGTTGAGTTCTAGTGCCTTGGCTACTGATCTGATCTTGGCCGTTAAGATGGCAATCTGGACTTCTGAGCTCCCCGTATCTGGACCTGCACGTCCTGGCATAACTATGGTATTTGGTGAAATGGACTGTGGTTTAGGTTTCAGGAACTTGTCCGTCTTATGGCGGCCAAACTCATCAACGATACGCCTAACATTGGCGTGGAATCGATCCCTAGCGCTGCTGTTGCGCAGTGCCGTTATCCTCTTTAGGGCTTCAATGGCCTTTGCATGTTTCTGATCATGAGCTTTCTGTCTCTCCTCTTCCGTAGAAGGGTCCATTTGCGATTCTACGACGCCGACCATCGGTTTCGTCAAAGCATAGGCCTGTTTGCCCGCTTCCTCCAGCTCAGCATCGGTAAGGAAATGGTTGCGGAGTCCCGGGGTTGTAGGGAGACTTCGAGGTTTCTCGAGAGCATTGCCGCTGGCATCCCTGGGCACAGGACTGAGCGAATCTTGACCGGCTGAGTCAAGAGACTCGAGGAATGGTGTAGTCTTGCCCCATACCGGATTACCCCATTCTTCAGCCCGCAGTTGTTGAAGTTCTTCTCGTCGCTTGAGATTGGCGGATTTACGCTGCTGTGCTTGTGCCCATTTATAAGGATCTTGCTTTGCCTTTCGCTTCTTCTTCTTCAGAGATATATTAGCCGTCTGGACGATGGGAAGGAAAGCTTGTGTCGCTGGTCTGGTTGCCGGCCGTAGACACACTATAAGTCAATTAGCGAGAAAATCTCCCGATTGTCGTTTCAGCATAAAAGGAGCCTATCGTACAATTGACTGTGCCTAAGCGCTGCAAAACCTCTATTCTGGGGACCATCGTAGTGCCGACTGCTGACCCTTTGGCGGGACGGTATGCTATCCTTCCATCGGACCCTCAAAATTTCCCTTCGTCGCCGCAGACATAGTAGGACTTCCGCGAGTTGGATCGTCGGATTGACCCGTTATCGAAAGGGGTCTAGCGCGTCCACTCACGTGCATCATTAAGCCTCGAGACGAGTTTGAACCCACTAGTCCACATAAGTACTAGTGGCCTCAGGGCTCTGCACCACACACATTTTTGGAAATTCTAACGAGTTTCTCGCGAACTTTTGCGACTTGCACGAACGCCCAAGAACGTTGATTCTCTCCTCCTCCATCAACGTCAACTTCCACCCCAGAAATCAGACAAGATGGCCCCCGCCAACCTGCCGTCAGTTTTCAACGCCACGTCCCAGGACATTGAGATGCTCCTGGCGGCGCAATGCCACCTCGGTAGCAAGAACCTCCAGGTTCACATGGAGCCTTACCTGTGGAAGACCCGTGTCGATGGAATTAACGTTCTCAACATTGGCAAGACTTGGTGTGTTTTGACAGTTTTGAGAGGCTCTAGAGAAGCTGCAACTGATACAGTACTAACTATTTTAAAGGGAGAAGATTGTCCTGGCCGCCCGCATCATCGTCGGCATCGACAACCCTGCCGACATTTGCGTCATCTCCGCTCGTCCCTACGGTCAGCGTGCCGTCCTCAAGTTCGCTGCCCACACCGGTGCCTCCCCCATTGCTGGACGATTCACCCCCGGTAGCTTCACCAACTACATCACCCGCTCTTTCAAGGAGCCTCGCTTGATCATCGTCACCGACCCTCGCACCGACGCCCAGGCCATCAAGGAGGCCAGCTACGTCAACATCCCCGTCATCGCCCTCTGCGACACTGACTCCCCCACCGAGTACGTCGACGTTGCCATCCCCACCAACAACAAGGGTCGCCACGCCATCGGTACCGTCTGGTGGCTCCTTGCCCGTGAGGTCCTCCGCCTCCGTGGTACTATCTTCAACCGCGAGACCCCCTGGGACGTCATGGTTGATTTGTACTTCTGTATGTTTTTAACCCCATCTCATTACTGCGTGGATTCTAGGACTTCCGTAACTAACTCGTTGGAAAACAGACCGTGACCCTGAAGCTGAGGCCGAGGACAAGGTTGAGGAGGAGAAGGTCCCCGGTGTTGAGGAGGAGGGCCCTGCCGCCATCGAGTCTGGCTTCCAGGCTACCGGTGGCGATTGGGATGCTCCCGCTCCCGGCTTCGCTGGTGCCAACGCTGGTGCCGCCGGCACTGCTGTTGCTACCACTGGCACTGGCTGGGACGGTGCTGGCCAGGAGTGGGCCGCTTCCGGCGGCCAGGAATGGGCTGAGGGTGCCGCCAAGGAGAGCCAGTGGTAGGAAGGTTCTGGACTCGATGGCCACACTAGCGAAGCAAATTTCGATACCGAAGCAACTGATGCTGCTGTCGCAGTTGAAGTTACAGAATGGTAATGGCGATTGGTCAAGGGAGGCGTTTCTCAGGCTTGCAAAACGGTGGTCTCGGATGCGTGGGTTGAAAGTGGTGGCACTGATGAGGGAAAGATACTCTCCCTTCGTCGTGGGGGAGAGGGAAAGCCCTGTGCGGCCGCTGGGTTGGACTTAATCGTTATCCCGCCCACTATTCCTTGATTTTTATTGGGAGTGCGACAAAAGCTTTTACAGCCGTCCAAGGAGATAAAAAAGATCAAAAAATCCCATTATAAATTTGCTCATACCTTGAACCATCTTAACAGTGACTGAAGCTGCCAAGCAAGCGCCTTTTGCCAGACATAAAACTGTCATTCTACATTGTATGTCCTACAATACCTGTTCATTACAATTACCAGCCACTACCTATTGGGTAGTTAAGCAGATAATGCACAGCGTCACATCACCAACAACTCAGGGGCATCAATAGCATAGAAAGTGAGCTCACATCCATGTATATTCCATAAAACCAGGCTCCACCCAGAGGGAGCTAACTACCTAGGTATGTACATATAACATATGTGAGTTGGTATATATATGCCAATTGCCAATTGTGCTGCTAGAAAACAAAAATAAAACATTAAAAACAAAAACCAGCTATCTGCTGATGCACCGTAGTCTCCCCATAAGTGATAATGGTATTTCCTGCAATATTGTTTCCCTTTCCTCTACTATTCGCCCACGCTATCCATCTGATGCATCCCTATCCCTTCCGACCAACCCCAGGAAAGAAAGACGAGAAAAAAACCCCTCCCATTTCATGCAAATAAGAAAACGCTTATACACCAGTTTTTTGTCCTTTCCTTCCCGCTTCGATAATGACCCATATATAAAAGGGTGTGTTCGCGTACGTGGTATCAACTTTGCTAATGCCCTCAAATAAATAAGAAAAAGAAAAGAAATAGAAGAAGAAAAACCGCCAAAAAAGGGCGGGAAATGATTATGCCACGCTTTGCTTTGGAGGTCATAAGTCGGAACGATTCGTGACAGTTACTACTGCAATAGATGATACATTTGAAAGTTCGGCCACGGCTGATGTGGAGCGCAGATTTGATTTTTCGGCGCGAGTGACAAAAAAAAAACAAAGAAACATGGTGTCTTGTGTATGTGCCGAAGGTCCATGGCTGAAGAGTGCGTGGACTGCTAGCTATCTATATGAGGGTTCATAACGAAAAGGAAATCATTGTGGACAAGGCGCCTCCAAGCTTTCGGAATGTCGCCGGATTTCTTCGTCACTAAGCGCTCCCATCCAAAGGCATCGCTCTGTGATGCCCTCAATTGGCTGGAATGCGTAACGAGTGCTCGCTTCTAATAGGCGCAAGAGAGTCTTGACTACCGCAGCTCCGATTCGGCATCGTTCAAAATTGATGAGCGGAGGTGTGGTTGGAGAGCTTGCAATCTCTGAAGCGCGCTGCGCGTTGTAGAGAAGATCATGCGTGTATATGCCGACAAATGGAATACATCCACTATCGGAGCCACTCTCCATTTCGGCTCTTAGATTGTAGAAATTTCGTGTTGGCGTGACCAAGATCTCAAGATCATCAAGGGTTTTCAAATCATGGCTTGGAACGAATTCCCAGGTTTTGGTGAGACGAGCCACCTCATTGCTCGATAGAGCAATTGTGAGTTGTGCCAAAGTTGCAAAGTTGCGGTACCGGCGGCAGTGGGCTGCGATATGAATAAACTTGATGATGCATCTGGCTCTCTCTTCTATGTGCTGCGTCAGGACAATTTCAGATATGGCCCACTTGACCATGATATTGAATCGAGCAACAACCACTTCAACTCCATGAGCGTCAGTATTTCTGAGGAAGTCAACCCACGATCGAGAGTCGTTATTAGTAGCATTCTTCCAATCCATGTCGACCAAATCCTTCCAGTCGATGTCGTTGAGAGCGTCTTTCTCGATAAGAGTGAATTGCTGAGCCAGGATATCCGAATCAAAAGCAAGAATGAAGGGCAAATGAACTGAGAATTTGTGATTGTGAGGAGCATGTTGTAGTGGGGCTGTCCGAGGAGCTTCAGTAGTACCGGGATGATTGAGCAAGGCTTTTGGTTTGCTAATGTATGGGGCGCTTGGGAAGATTTCCGCTGTAAGAGGCAGAGGCTTTTTCACATATACTTGGTGGGAGGGCTGTTCGATCTCTGGGCTCATCTCAAGCGCTTGAGCCAGTGTCATTGGAGCAGTGGGTGAATCCGACCTAGGGGTAGAAAGAGGCTCACCAAAGGGATGAGGTGGCTGCTTGTGTATGGGGAAGAGCTTAGCAGGCTGGTCTACATTGTCGAAACTTCTTCCATCAACGGCAGAGAGTTCAGAAGACAGATCAGAACCCGCAACACTAGCATCATCCAGAAAGGTCGGATCCTCAATCTGATCAGGAGGCGTCTGGCTTGCCTTGATGCTCTGTATACTGTTGGTTTTTTCCACAGCGAGAAGACTAGATGATTCAACAGGAAGCTGGTAGCTCTCAGCAACATACGAGGCCTCGTCATCATCGGATCCTCGTAAAATTGACCGGTTAGTCCATTCTGTGGTTGCTCTTTTACTTCGGCCATCGTCTGTCAGGCCTCTATCTAGCAAGGGAATAGAGCAGTAAGATTCTCTTGGTGAAGGTTCAGATAGGAACGAAATTGCTTCATGAGTAGCTTTGGCCTCATCTTCTGTCTGAGTATCAGGAATATCCAAGAACGTACTTTGCCGACTTTCATCCGCAGCAGATATTGGACGTGTATGACTGTGGAGAATAAATCCATCCAGTTCATCCTCCCGATTCGTGGTGGTTATTGCAGTAACAGGGGGGTCTGCAGTACCCTCACCCTCATCTATGTTGGTTGAAAACATTCCTAAATCTTCTGGGTGGGATAGCCTCTGGCGTGGCCTATACTTGCCCTCGAGTTTCAACAAAGCCGATTCTATACCACCATCATCCTCGTCAGGGATCTCCGCTAGTCTCTTTGCTTCAATTTCAAACGATGGCCGCATGACGGGTTTTGACGAATGAGTGCTAAATAGAGACAGATGTCGTTGGACCGGTTTATGCGTCAATTGGCCGACTGAAAATCTTTCTTGCTCGTCTACAGAGTATTCAGCAGCAAGAGGGGCGCTGTAATGATCCTCTTCGTCTGCATGAGGACCAAGGAGATAGGAGCTCCGAATAGATTCCGAGTAGGTGGTCAGCGAGCCGACGGATCGCGATCTTCTAATGACTGGATCACCCTGCCCCTCCACATTCATAGCAGCCCTCAGATCACCGCCTGGACGTCGGCGGAGCATTCGCGGCGGTTCAGTTGTTGGCATAGCGGAGTTGTTGTCTAGGTATGAGGACTCGGTGGTCGCATCGAAGCTCCGCACAGTAGACGGAGGAGCCATACCACTACTAAACGAAGCGTGACGCCGTATGGAATAAATTGATTGATGCGTTTTACTCGATTGATTACGCTTATGCCTTCGCAAAGCGCCTCGGCTAACTGGGGGGTAACGCTGGCTATGACGCGTGGCTGAGAAGCCTGGCCGGCTCTGATCCTCAGAGGCTCGAGAGCCGTGTGGGCCGTCCAAGGTGGCCAAATCAGGGATAAAAGGTGGGAGAGTCTCGTTGTTATCTTCAACAGACGGTTCTATGTGTTGATTCAGTAGGTATGACGAACGGCGTGGCGTCCCTCCCACAAGATGTGCTGGAGGGGTCGTAGGAGGAGTCGGATCACCACCATTGGGCATGAAGGAGTCGGCCAATGCTTCCACAGAAGGACTATATGTAGTTGGAAGTCTACTCTGCGAATCAGATATGCCAAATGGGGCAGTATCGTCGAAAATAACGATCGATTTGCTTCCTATTGTGATGCCCATATCGCTGACTGGCCTGGGCTTTTGGTTATGTGGCATATAGCCAAAAGTGCTTGATTCCATGTGAGCCGCTGAGTAGTCAATTGGCCCTGTTATCGCAGGAGCAGAGTTGGGGAGTGGAATTGAGAAGCCAAGGCGTTCGGCTTCAGCGGCAGCCTCCTCTTCGCGGACGGCCTTTTTAAAATCTTCGGCCACCTCCGCACCCAGCAAGTCAATTCGCACCGGCGGTCGAGCACCAATCCGTCTTAAGCCGTGTTGAGGAACGACTGCTGTTCCAGGCAATCGATTCGTGGTGACACCACGGGGGCCAACAGGTGAGATGGTTTGCAAACTTGACTGGACACCAGATGACCATTGCCCTCGACTACTCAAAGCCCGCCGGACACTTCCAAGCAACTTCTTCATTCCATACCCAGACATAGCACCACCAAACGTCTTATCCTTGTTCACGCTGCGATTGTCTGGTTGGAAAACGGTAGTCTGTCTGTTCGCTTCGCTCATGTGAAAACCAGGTTCAACATCAACAAATGGTTGTCCCGGTGGAAGAAGATTGCCTCGAACGAGGCTTCCTGCGGATTGCAGCGCCATCGTAAATTCAACATCGTGAGTTGATGATTTATCCGAACTGTGTTCCCTCAACGAGTCTGTGATGCTGTTGTTGCGTTTGTGCGTCTGGGTTGGACGGACACGCTTGCCAGCAAGCGCTCTTGGCGTTGTCGCCACAGCCCCAGATGGGAGAATAGGTGACGTTGAGTATATAGGATGAGCTGCCAAGATGTGGCTAGCATTGGGATTTAGTGGCTTCATGTTCTTGCCGGGAAACGAGCAAGACACGATATCCATGCTTGCTATGCTGAGTGGTGATGTTGGCCCATTTCCCCGAACAGGGTTCGCCATTATTTGATTCTCAGGGGTCCCAGGACGGTTCCCCAAAACAACGAAATCACTAATATTCGTCGTCTTAGGAGCCTCTGCACGCGAGCTGGTTGATTCAGCACCAGACTGAAAAGGAAACAAATTGTCCCACTGAGGCGGTTCTATCCCTTCTCTCTCCCAATGGGAAGGATCTAGATTTGGGTCCCTATGTCTAGCAATGCCACCTGGGGCGATCGGGACCTCAGCTCCGAGGGAATCATCAAACTCTGGACCATCCCAGTAATGAGCACAGATTCTTCGCCAACATTTCTTCAGCTCCGTGAGAATTTTCAGCTGGACTTTGCGTACTTTCGCATCATCGGACAATTCATCGACGAAATTATTCAACAGTGTGCAAAATGTAACACGAAGACCGTAATCAAGAACAAAATCATCCACAAAGTAATTCAAAATCCAGTGGCGCAGGGCAACAAAGGTTCGAACACGGACAACCATTCCGGTTTCATCGTTACGTTCCAACGCCCAGCGCAGTCGTGCCACCAGCATTCGCAGCAAACTCTCTGGCTCCAAGAATGCTCTGAAAGTCAAAAAGAAATCGGAAATCAATTCGTAATCCAGGAAGCTTGGGGACGTGATTTCAGCGACTAATCGAGGGGCTGTTGCGGCAGTAACAGATCCCGTTGGAGAATAGCGAACTATTGCTCGATCATCGCAAGCAGGTTTGAAGGTTAGATCGTTGAACATGGCTGGCTCAATGACTGCATGTGTCGAGACATATGTTGAACGGATTGGACGAGGCAATCGAGGAGACGCCTGTGATGTACGGGGAAACCGTGTTTGAGGGAGGACCAAGCGACTGGGTCGTTTAGATCCTCCGCCACTTGGGGGAACGGCAAGATTTCTATCAGACCGGTCGAACATGGATACGCTGCTGGATCGAAAGTCTTCCGTTGGAGCGTACGATGAGCCTCTGATCATAGGGATTCCTCTCGAGGTAAACCGCGGCGTACCCAGTCGCCAGGAAGGAATGTGAATGTTCAATATTGGACTTCCAGCAACATTCAAATGGTCCATCGTCCTTGGTCGGTCCTCGTCGATCTGGGCGGGCTTTGTAATAACGACCCTGTACCCATCTGCCTCTGCCCCCGCCCCCTTCGATAGTGTACCTTCGTGTATAGTACTGTCCGACATGGCGCGACGATGCTGCGGAGCCGTGGTCGGCTTCATAGGGTCCGGCAACAAGCTCGAGGAGCCTATGACGATGGAAGTTCTTGGAGTTGGAGTGAATTGACTCTCATGATGTTCGGCGGTCTTGGCGAGGAGCTTGGGTTTGTCTGAACCTGCGACCTCGACGCTTGCCGTCCCCGGTGGTGTCACAGGAAAGGTGAAGGTGGGCTGGGGGTATCTTTGATGCGCAGGTCGGATGCTTGGCCTATAATATTATCAGTATCCCGTTATATCAGAGTTCTTGTTCTTCTGTCTCATGGCCACGAGGCCGCACTGATACGACCTCGGCGCGCAATTCGCCCTCATACCTCAAATATATCCGGCCATTATTCCCAACGTTGGCGACAGTAAACTGACGACCTTCACGGCCGGCTGAAGTTCCGTCTGGGGCTATATCTGGTCGTTCAGACTCGCCTTCCCTTTTCCCTCGCGAGCCTGCCTTGTCTTGGGCTATCCGCTCTGTCAGAGGCACCAATGGTCGTCCAGCAGTAGACCCTTTCCGCGCCATCTTGTTCGTTAATTTTGGTGGTGACATTCCTTTCTTGTCGAGGTTTGGCGTTGCAGATGGACTTTTCTTCGTCTTTGCATCTTTAATCGTAGTACCCTTTAGTGTAGTCGGCGTCGCCTTTATTGATGGTACATATCGTCTCTTCGTTGACGGTCGTGCCCGCAATTCGTGGGATGGCCGCGCCGCTAACACGGGCTCAGTGGTCTCCATGGCCTCCTATGGTTATAAGAGGGCAGCGGTCGTGCTGCGTGAGTCTATAATTGCTAGAATCATCGGGCCGTCAGCCACTGAAGGTTTGTCTGACGACGGCGGTGTATCTGTAGTTGGACGTCGGAGATTTGCTCGAAGCAGCATCGCCCAAGTGAACTGGCTCGTCACTTGGTGATGCGAAGGTGTAGATAGGCAGAACTTGTCGGAGGACATGCAGTTTTGTGGTCGAGGCGGACAGCGATAATGCGAGGGACAGAGCGAGGCGGAGGACAGGATGTACTTACGTGTTGACGCCATACAGAGCCTTAGTGTGCTACAGGTAGTCCTGGGCTCTAGAGGCTCTGCAGGTAGCGGGGAGGCAACATGAGGGCGAAATGTACACTGTATGCCTATCCCGTTGCGCTGTGCTGGCGCGACAAGCTGAGGCTACTTCCCAGCTCGAGATAGGCAGCGCGAGAGAGAGATGGCAACTACTGGCGGGCGGCCGAAGAGGATGAGAGGATCAAGAACAGGTGCCGCTGGCGTCTGAGCCAAGGATCGGGTTTGTTCTGACCTCACCTATTCGAACTACTGCAATACTGGGACGGGCCTCGTTGAAGCTGGGATGGCACAGACTGGATGGAGAGAGGCGAAGGCTGGCGGGCGGGCTGGCGGGCTGGCTGGCAGTGCCTTTGGTCGGCTGGGAAGCTGGTTGCTAGAGCCTAGCCTTTAGCTGGCGGCGGGCTTTTTATCGGGGGTCCCAAAGGCCTGGATGCGCTGGATCCCAGCGGAGGGCACGTTGGAACGCTGCTGAGCACCAAGCATCAACCCCCAGCGAATTTAGCGCAAAGAGGCATCATCAGTGGGTGTGTCGAGGGTGGTTTAGGTGCATGGGCCGGCGCGCTAGTGCTTCTCTCCAGGCAGGCCGGTTATTGCCCTGCCCTACCCTGCCCTTGATTGGAGTTCAATCCAGAGAAACGGCTGGAGAATGGTGGCTGGGGGTCCGGGTGCATTGTTCGTCGTGAAACGGGCTGTTGCAGTCCCTGCGACCTGACCTGAGCAAATGGCGGCGAGTCATGCAGGCAGCTCGTGGCCTGAGCGGGAGAGAAAGACCAGAATGCCTTCTTAATGGCTCTGGCCACAGCTACACACAAACAGCTGCATCTCCAGTGGATCAACCACAGCTCGCTCCCAAATGACATCAACTGCAGCCTTTGATAGGCCGAAAGTTACTGGAAAGAGAGGCACCAGGATCTAAGAATAGCGATATACCATGTAAACACAATGTGTCAAACAAAGGTCCGCTGCGAACAAGCAAGAATGTCGATGAGGCTACGGGGCCTACTGGAGCAAGGAAAAAGAAACTGAGGTAACACCGGTGGCAGAGCAAAGCAGGGCGGGCGCTGTAAACAATAGTGCCTTATTATAGACAATTCGTCTCGAGATCATCCGCTTGCAGGGGGTGTCGGCGTCGCTTACCACCATGACGCTTCGCTTTTGCGATGCGATTTCTCTTCAACATGGATATTTGGTGGTTTAAGTTATGTGGTTGTGTGTGGTCAGCGGGTTAGCACCTGCATAGGTGGTGGATAATCAATCCTCCGGCCTAAGCTGCTGCGCCTCCTGGCCTTTGAATCTTCAACCAACATCAACAACACCAGGACGGAGCTTAGAATATATCTCCAGGCGGTTTTAAAGTCTTCAGCATTGCGATTTTCAGCAGCCTGCATCTGAAAGTCTCACAGCGTCAACAAGTACCCCTCCATCGTCCAAGAACCTCAAACCTCTTGAGCTTCCTCTCTTTCAGCCACCATCCATCGGCCAATGCCAAACTGGGACGAATCTCTATCCAACCCAGGCGGAAAACCTAGTACCACTTTTTTTCTTCTCAGGACCCTGTTAGAGGCCGTTGTCGCTGCTAATCCGACTGGCCGGCTCGCCCTAGTCGCCCTAGTCCGTCATCCGTCTTCCGCGAGGACGAGCCCCCGTTGACGATTGATTAGCATTGTCGAACGAGGGACGAATGTTAATAACTGACCACTCCATAGGAGAGCACGAAGTGCCGGATTTCTCATGGTACTATAGCGAAGTAGTTCGGTATGTGATGCAGGCTTGCCATCCTCCCAAATCAAATCCATCCCACGGACAAGATCTAGGAGAGTAAGCAACCGAGCCATGATCGAAGCCGTGAAACCAAGCTGGAATCCCACAACTCAAGCCACTCAAGCACATCAATAATGACAAATCCATGGAGATATAATACATAGATACTAAAGATCACACAAACGAACTCCTGGCATACCGCATCTCGCCCTTCTATACTACACCCAATATACCTGCTTGCATGCAAGGATGGTGTAGCGATCAACAGGCGAAGGTAACATCGGTTCGGGCTGAAGAGCAAAAAAGGGCGCGAACAGGTCATCTGTGCCATTGCAAGAAAACGCACTTTTTCGCGTGGTCTTTCTAGCGTAGCGCAGGATGCCACACAACCAAACCGAAATTTGTCACGGGAAGGCCCTCATTGTACGTCAAGTCTGATCAGATTCATGGCTACGAAGGTAGTCGAAGGATGACTTCACAATGAGCATCCACGTCCAAGAAGCATGTTTGGTGGCTGTTATGGGGTCAACGGGAACATCCCGACCCGCCTGGCAGGACAAAGTGGTTCATGTCTACTCTCCACTCATCTCACCACCGTCTCGCCAATGGTGCGGAGATTTAACCTCAAGAAATCCCTCCTGTTACCCTGTCATTAATATGTCTGCCTACGGTGCAGGGTGGCAGGGGTTTCTCATCACAGTTGCTATGGGTATTTGCAATTTCGTCCGTGGAGCTCGCTCTATTTGAACCAAAAAAAATTTGCTCCAGCCACCAAGGATCCCAGCAGGCCGCTCCGTTAGGTGAAGAAATTGCAATCGATCATCTTCTGCAAAAGATCATGGCGCTGTATGACCAGGGATTTCAAAGCGTTTGGCCCTCTCATTGGAAATGTCGAAAGTGCTTTCCATTGAGCTTTAAAGACTCGATACATGTCAACCAGAAAGGGCCCGAGGCGAAGGCGGGCAATTATCACAGAACTGGTTGTGTTCAAATCCTTTGCTTCCAGCTCTCATCTGCAACGTAATCATGCTGGGAGCCCTTGTGGATCTGACCGTTGTGTCGGATTCTCAGGTTGGAGCCCAAAGTATGGAGCCCTTCATGGAACCCTGGCCGCCAAGAGTCTAAAAGCAAAGAGCTATCCTTTTATTAACCCTGATCGCTGTTTGCGGTCGAGATTATTATGTACTTACATACATACCATACAGTAAAGCGGAGTCCGAATTAGCTATGACGCGCTTGCTCATGGATTTATCTTACTAATCGACTGATATGGCCCAGCGACAGATTCCATCGCGAGATCCGTAGACCAGTTTGTAGGCGCACAGCACAGAAAAGATAATTCTGTGTTCTGTTTTCACATAGGCACACCACACTGAAAGGAGTAAGTGGTGTTGCAGACAATGCTCCAATGCATAATCTCCTTCTGCGTCCATTCGCCAATGATACCATATGTCAGATCAGTTCCGGGGGAAGGGAGGGTTTTTCTTTCTTCATCAGACAACCCTAACAAAGCCCTTCTCCCACTCTCCGTCGGCACTGCAAACTGCCCACTGCCCAGAATGACAATATAACATAACAACAGTGCGGGCTTGTGAAATGCGGTCCACCTCGGCAGTCTTGATTCTTGATGTTGAGCCCCTCCCAGCAGAGAGGGGCAGTTCTGAGACAGCGGCTTGGCTTCATCCCCAACCGACGTATTTCGGTGTGCAGTCAGAACTCTTCTGCAGGACCCTGATCCAAGAGTGTGGTAGCCCTAGCCGAATCTGCAACGCCTGTGGAGGGGAAAAGATATGAAATGGACGGCTCTTCAACCAACGGGATAGTGAGATGCTCTAAGAATATGACATGTCTCTCTCTGGTTGCCGCCGCTAGCACGACACGCCACAGCATTGATGGTGCTGAATCTGAAATCTTACATTGCCCTTTACGTTGTAAGCAGCACAACGCCACCCAATCATGTCAGCGTCACCAAAATAGAAGGTATCATGAATTGAACTACCGGTATACCCGGGCTGCGTCTCGTATCCCCGTTACTGGGAGTTACGGTGCGGCCAAGAATGCCTCCTGCATATTCACGAAACCCTCTTTCAGACCAGCCATGTGTTGCTCCAGATTCAATGATACTTGTTCGCTCATCGACCATCTTCCCGTGGCAAAAGCCCTCTCCCAAGGAAATAATTTTCTTTTTCTTTGTATTTTTTCTTTTGCGATTCCGGAGAGATGTGAATCAGCAGACCTCCAGTCGTGGTCCTTGCACTACTACTGGTGGAAATATAGGTAGATTGATAGATTTGCTTTTTGTGGGTGTTGACACCAAAGCGGTTGATAATCAAACAAAGGTCCTTTGCGTTGGAATTAGAAACTACTCGCCAATGGAGGGCAAATCAGAAGAAGGAAAAATAATGATAGATAAGATATCGTTTGTGTGGTTGGGAAAAAAAGAAGAAAAAGAAGAAAAGAAACGACATTTGTGATCTGTCCAGTTGAGCAAATGCCCACCCAATTCGACACAATGATATCCAAAGCCGTTGTTGGCAAACATGATTGAGACTACTCCGTAGCAGTATGTAGGATTATACAACTGCGGTTTGGGCAGTTCAAATAAGCTACTAATTCTCACTTTCACTTCCTATTCTCATGTATCCTCTTAAGACCAAACGTACAGTTTTACCAACTATATAGCCAGCCATAGCAAGAGCTTAGATATTACTCTTTCTGTCTTTTATCTAAGAGTCTTTTCATAATCAGACTCTACATCTGAAATTCTTGGATCTTCTCAACCAAAAGATCTGACAGCGTCTCTACGACATTGATTTCAGCACCACCTGCTCTAGCTTCAAAAACACAATCCAATACAGCCTTAACTCCAACATTTACAGATTCAGATCCAGTGCGCTGCTGAATAGCGCCAATAGCCTCATTGACATCCGTAGAGTTAAGGACTCTAGACTCGTGAAGCACCACAGCCAGCTCTCGTAGGTTTGATACCGCTGGGACTGCAACCTTCTTCGCAAAGTCTTGGTCAATTTCGAGCATCTTCAGCACAGACGCCTTGGATGTTGTGACGAAGACAAGAAGACGATGGCCCTAATACCATTAATCAGTATTGCCAGCATATCACGACGATGATGGAAACTTACCTTGGGGGGTTTAGAAACAATGAGGGTAGTCAAAGCCTCGAGCATAGTGTTAGAGAATCGCGGTCCAATTGGGTTCCATCCAATCAAGCGCTCAAAGTCATCCAAAATCAGTATGCTGGCAGGGGACTTGTACGCATCAGCAAATGCTTTGTGAACGTAATCCTTCTTGGCAAAATCGTCCCGGTAGCCCACAAGATCAGATGGTGATACCAATTTGACAAAGGGGAAGCCAGACTGTATAGCGATGTGAGCTGCCAGTGCGGTCTTTCCAGACGATCTCGGTCCATGGAAGAGGACGGATGTGTTGAACTTGTTGGGGTCCTCCTTGATCATGCTAACAACACGCATCATCTCCTGGACTGTAGCATTGATATGTTGGCCGTAAGGAATAATGCCCAATCTAAGTGCCTCCTCCAGTTCTGCTTCAGATACACCGTAAGCAGGACGAACTTCAGTCAGCGCATTCATAAAGTCATCCCGGTTGACCCTCATATTTGCCACATCCTGCTTTACTGCGGCCAATTGCCCAACTTCAGTGTGTCGTGAGAAGGCAAATGAAGCGGCTGCTTTGACGAGACCATTGATCTCGGCACCTGAGAAATTTTTGGTGAGACCAGCTAATTCCTCAAGATTGACACTAGAGTCTAAAAGACCGTTGGTGTTCATCTTGGCAGTGTGAATATTGAAGATCTCCAATCGTCCCTCCTCATCTGGCAAGGAGATTTCGAGATGGACTTCCAGACGACCAGGTCGAAGAAGAGCGTCATCAATCATATCCTTTCGGTTCGTCATTCCTATAAGGAGAATGTTGTTTAGTTGGTCAACACCGTCCAGTTTGGAGAGCAGTTGGTTGACGACACTGTCACCAACACCTGTGCCACCACCAGCTCCGGATCCACGCTGTTTACAGACAGCATCCAACTCATCAAATATGATGATGTGCAGACTACTCTCATCACCTTTTTCTTTATATTCTTTCTCTGCATCGGCAAAGAGCTTTCGGATGTTCTCTTCAGATTGACCGACGTATTTGTTGAGTACTTCAGGTCCGTTTATGACCTTGGGCGGCCTGGCATTCAGCATCTTGCCGATCTGCCTAGCAATCAAAGTCTTTCCGGTTCCAGGAGGACCGTAGAGAAGCATTCCCTTAACGTGTGGAATACCCATCTTGGCAACCAGTCCGGGTGGGAAGACACGAGACGCAAATGCTCGACGGAAGATGGTTGAGAATTCATCTCCGAGACCACCAATTCCCATATCTTCAAATTTGAAGTCAGGTGCCAAAATCGCATTGGAATTGGGCTTATTCATGGAAGGTTTGAGGTTGAAGTCTCCTTTTCCATCGCGATGGAAGAGGACTCGCGTCTGATTAGTGAGGATACCCCTGGCGTGTGACTCTCTGTGCACCTGTTTCCCGCCATCATCTGCCATAGCCAGATCAACCAAACCAACAGTCTTAACGACGATTAGTAGTGGCATATTTCGGACATCCATGAGAAGTCGCTGCCCAGGAGCTAGGACTTGGTTTTGGAATGTGTTAAGAAAGATATTGGAAAGCTCGTCTTCATCATAAGGAACATCGGTCCGCTTAGTGGGAGAAGCGAATCCAATTTCCACATCTAATGAGCCCAAATATGCTTTGCCTCCGGTAGAAAAGGGATCGAAGGCCTCCCCAGTGAATATATCTCTCATAGCAACGCCGCACCACGTTCGTTGAGGGTCGGACAGACTGATTGAGCCTCTAGGAAATCCTGGAACAGGTGTCGCAGTAACGACGAATTCGCCAGGAGGCTGGCCAGCTCGAAGTAGAATGTAGTAGTCGGAACCATCTGGTCGAGGTGGGAAGTCATCGGGGGAAACAGCGCACCTATTTCCTCAAATTAGGCGAGACACTTTGCAGAAGGTTTTGGGAAAGGCTCTTACGTGTTACCATAGATCAATCTTGATTGCAGGGTTTTGTCGGCAATCTTTTCAACTTGTAAGGATACAACTCGTCCGCCGCCAGGCGGCCCTTTCTCGCTGTGTCGTTGGGGTCCACCAGGACCTGGTGCGCCTCGAACATCTCCATATTGAGGTCCTCCGTGTCCTCCTTGGGGTCCTCCATATCCTCCTTGAGATCCCCCATATCCTCCCTGAGGCCCTCCTTGAGGTCCTCCATATCCTTGGGGAGGCGGTCTCTGTCCTTGGCTTGGAGGTACTCGCGGGTTGCTACCGGGCAACCCCATGCCACCGAACAGTGAACGTCCAGAATTACCTGGAGGCGCTCTCGACATTATGGCAGAAAAGGAGGATGACGTAGTCGGCGGGAAGGCGGATCTATTCGGTCATTCGCTTTTTATCTTTTCCCCTTTGATGATTTCCCTTTGCTGATTTCTTAAACAAAAAGAAAACAAAGAACCACGGAAAACGAATTGCTAAGAAAGGAGTATGAAGACAACAGGATTGGACAGATGGATCAATCTAGAATGGAGAAGACATGCTGGAGCTTGGGAGCTGACGAGGGGCGCAGGCTGCCGCTGTTTGACTCTAGGTTCCCATTTTAGGTTTAGCTGTTGTGTCATTGCCTCCAAACGCCCCACGTTCCTGCTTCCACTGGGCTTATCGAGGCTCCGATAAAGTCGAGGTCCAGCACAGCACCAGCGCATATCCTCATTCATATCCCAAGATGCCTCTGTGAGTTTATAAGCACCCTTCTGTTTTTTTTTTTTT
Organism: Sphaerostilbella broomeana; assembly: GCA_930272545.1. Classification (NCBI taxonomy): domain Eukaryota; kingdom Fungi; phylum Ascomycota; class Sordariomycetes; order Hypocreales; family Hypocreaceae; genus Sphaerostilbella; species Sphaerostilbella broomeana. The sequence continues at coordinate 97,528 of CAKNET010000013.1, forward strand.
TTAAGAATCGTCTGGCAGGCTCTAATATCATTTAGTCATTTGCTGGGGAAAAAGTCTTGGAACGTCTACAATGCAGACAATGTTGCACGCGTCCAGAGGGATGAAGCGGCTGCGAAGGCTGCAGAAGAGGCAGAAGAGCAGCGCATGCAAGAGGTCGATGCCCAGCGACGGCTAGCCATTCTACGCAGAGAGGTACCTCCGCCTTTGGAAGATAAAGGCGATGAAGAACCCTCCAGAATCGAAAACACCCCCAACGACGTTCCTGCGGCCTTTCAGGGTGGCCCCCGCAAGAAGAGGAAACGATACGGCGAAGACGATACGGATTACGAGCTACGAATAGCCAAAGAAAGAACCGATGCCGCATATACGAATCTTGAAACTGTACGGAAACCCACGAGCTCGGCGCCTATTGTCGACCGTGCCGGGCACATTGACCTTCTGGGGGACAATCGTGCCAGAGCACACGCCGAAAAAAACGACGAGGCAGAAGCAGAGGCACGGAAGAAGAAGAAGGAATATGAGGACCAATATACCATGCGCTTCTCTAATGCTGCTGGGAAAAGCGGCACTCATAAACCTTGGTACTCTCAATCCGACGGAGTAGCACCAGATTCCTCATCAAAGGATACGTGGGGGAATGATGACCCTACAAGAAAAGACCGAGACTCGAGGCGAATAATATCCAATGATCCATTAGCAATGATGAAGAAAGGGTCATCACAAATACGAGAACTGAAGAAAGAGCGGAGGAAGCTACAGGAAGATAGGGATGAGGAACTGAGGCAGCTGCGCAAAGAAAGGCATCATGGAAGGCATAGGGATAGAGACCGAGGAGATGAGGGAGAGCGGCTCGATTCCAGGAGACGGGGTTCGGGGGCTAGGCATTCCAGAGAACGCAGTCGTGATAGGTACAATGACCGTCATGATCATAAAGAAAGGAGGAGACACAAGGAAGAGAGGCGGCATCGAAGACGTCATGGCTCACGGTCACGATCGCGGTCGCCTGCGAGACAGTCACATCACGATAGATATAGCAAGGAGAAATAGATGTGTACAGATATCCAATAGCCAAGATTGCCTGTTAAATTCAAATTCAAAATATCTAAATGTAGATCACTCAATGCACGCACTCCAGGGTATCATTTCTCCGTCCACGGCAGCTTAATCTCAACTTGTCGCATATCCTTGGCAACCATATCAGCCAACTCCTTTGCCTCCAACTTCCTCAACGCCTCTTCAATCTTCTTATACGTCGCCTCGCTCGGTCCCTCCCTCCTATCGCTATACACATCCAACCCTTCCTTTGTGAAGAACGTTGGCGCAAACCACGTAACCGCCCACTTCTCCGTCTTGCCGCCGTCTTCTTCTTCTTCGTCTCCTCCCGTCTTCTCCTCCCCCCAGCCTATGAGTTCCCAATGGCTAGTCACGAAGAAGAGCCACCCTTTGCCGCGCCAGTCCCAGCCGCCGTCGGCAGCCTGCGTGTCCACTCCCGTAACGGACTTTAACGCCCCGGTCTTACTACTGCTTGGCTCGTACTCGACGAGGTCGTCGATGCGTGGATGGCCGTCTGCTTTGGGTGGGAGGGGCTTGTAGCTTATGCGGACGTTACGCGCAGAGCGCCACATTTCGAGCGTGGAGTGCGAGACGGTCCATGTTCCTGTGAGCCATTCGATTGGAGGAGCGGGAGGTTGGCTCGCGGTGGTGGACGCAGAGGATAAGTATTTGGAGGGCAGCTTCAGGGTAATGGGATTGGACTCGGCCATTGGACCTGATGTGATGTGATTATTGAGAATTGGAGAAGGAACAGCAAAGCAAGATGGGGGAAAAAATTATCGAAAGTGGCAGAGTAATCAATTAGCGGTAAAGTAAGGCCATGGTGAAGTTCAAGAAGCAGAGAGCAAATGTCGGAAACGGTGTTTGCTATGACAGTCTGATTGTATGATTGGACGCAATCTAAAACGTGCTCGGGAGCTCAAGAAGCCGAAGCTTGGAGCGGAAATGCTCCTTGCAGGGGATACGTCATGGGCCAGCCAGAGTTACATACCTTATAAATTATCGAGAAACCCCTTCCAGTGAATTAAGGAAAATCATAATTAAGATATATATATAATAAACATCCGCATTTCAGCAAGAGAATTACAAAGAAATATGACCAAAGAATGATTAAATCTCGTGGAAGAGTCGAGAATGGCTGGAGGCTGTTTACTTAATTAGCATTATATAGGCGTTAGCGGCTCTATCTCCCCCGCTGCAAAAGCACTCTAGATAGACCCGAGACCCTGGAAAGGGCAGAATGCCCCGCTCCGTCTCCAAGAGCTCTCAAGGAAGAAACGGGGAAAAGGAGGCTGAAAATCCTCTGCGCGCGCGCGCGCCTGACCCAGAATTCCTCATCGGAGCCTTATCAACGCCTGGATTTCACGTTATTTTCCTTTCTTTCCCCGTGAGAAGACTCGAGAAACCACAAAGCCTGAAACCCAATACCCCGCAATCCGCCACAGGCAGGATTCGTTCCAACATCATTATTGCTTTGTCCCTTATTTTCTCCATCGCTAGGAATTTATCTTTTTGACAAGGGCACCGCCTGGAAATTCCTTGCGAAAATGGACTCGCCAACCTCCGATGAAGACGCCATGGCCCAAATGATGGGCTTCTCCTCCTTCGGCTCCCAGAATCCACCACAAAAGAAACGGAAATACAACCCCCATGCTGATGCCGTGGTGGATTCTGCTAACCAATTCCCAAATGGGGCTTCCGCAACAGGCTCAAATTCCACGCCGTTGGGGGCTGTTCCCAGCAGGAGAGATCCCAACAACATCATCCAGGACAACAAAGCCGCCGCTGCGAATACGGACGAGATCGACTTGGGCGATGATGACGAGAACGAAGATGCCGCGTCTAGCGCAGCGGAGAACACAGCTGCCGCAACTCATGCAGAGGCGTCTTCAAGCTTGACGCAAGTGCGTCCAGAGGGTTTGCCAGAGCGGCCTGCCCAAGGGGCCGGTTTCGTCGGATCAGCCTCCGGCCAACAGCGCCAGCATCGAGGGCAGGGAAACCATGGTGGACCTCAGCATATCTGGTACAATGACTACTATGATCCTTCGTCAAATGAGAACCCTTGGAAACGGCTGGAGGAGTCGATGGGCCTCGGGTCATTGGGGACATAGCCCCCTCAAATTCAGCCCACGAACGCTTCGACGTGAAGACGATCGAGTTCGGGTCATTTCACCAATTAACACCTCTCCAACGAGCTCGGCAAACAAGAACCTCAGACGTCAAAATGGAATGGCGGAAACGATCAGAGCTCCTTGATATGCATATCTAATTCATCAGAGCGCTTGTGGGCCTTGCACACGAATGTCAAAACAATCGGGTGTCCCCATGATCCTCCAATGCGATGTCACGTGACTTTCACTACAGCCCATAAGGGTCTTCTGCGCCAACATCGTCAACACCCCGGCGACAGCATGAGATCACATCACATGATTTAGGATGATCCTGGGGATCTCGGACGGTCCTTCCGGTAGCTGCTACGACGTGGCTCAGACTGGGAATAGGGTCACGTCACAGTCGGTGGGATGACGTTGATGGGTCATGGACAGTTTAGCATAGGAAAAGGAAACTTGATTGCTACAAGAAATGCTAGCCGTCCCTCGCTCAACCTCACGATGGACTCCCGTGTGTCCTAACAAACGCCTACGACGCCTAATACAGTAGTACTCCGGTCTCCGAACCTTCGCTATTACCCAATGCAGCAATATTCTGTCCCCAATAGGAAAAGCGCCTCAAATATCATATCGTCCGCCTCCTCGTCTCTCATCCTCGCCGCCCAGAGTACCCGCACCCTCGAGAATCAAGGTGGAGAACGTCGTCCCGGGGATATGGTAGCCCTCGGGGCTCGCACAACGCCTCGTTTCTCCCCTGATCTACCCGCCGGTTCAAGGGGGAGGAGTGTACTTTTCATGGAGCTCCCCTTTAGCCCCGAATCATCCAATCATAAACCATGAAGTCGTAAGTTTGCCATTTCCCACCCCACACCGTTGCAAGCAGCCCAAATGGGGCTGGCGGTGGGTAGAGCCGCCGGCTGCAGTTCCGATAAAGCAGCGAGAGATCTCGCGTCTGTGCCTGCCAGATTGCCGCGCGGGGGGACGCCAATTTCAACGTCCGCCCACTTCCATCGTGCGGAAATGCTCATCTGGGATATGCAAACTGGTGTGAAAACAAATAAGAAAAAAAAAGAGTCATTAATCCCGGTATCAGATATAGTCGTTTTGGCCGTAAAATGCTGCTAGTTGCTTTTGCTGGGCATGAAAAATTAATGAAAACGGAGAGAGCCTTAAAATCACGCTTTTTGTGAGGGTGTCGCAGAGTTGATTTAGTTGTACTCAGGAGAAGGAAATCGCTGGCGGGCCTTGGCGTACTCCTTGGGGTGCTTGCGCGAGGCCTTTGCGTTAAGAGAGCTGTTGCAAGTGTTGCGGTTAGCTCAATGCTCTCGCCTTATAAAAGAAAATAATCTGCTTCATCCGCTCGAGTTCTAGTCTCAGGCTCGTCTCACAAATAAATGCTAAAACGGGCAACACCTAGAACTTGTGCCAATGCTGCTGGTTTTTTCTTTTCTTTTTTTTAACAATTGAGGTCATAACTTACGAAACTTTCTTCTGTGTCCACTCTAGATCGTTGCGCACTTCTCGCGCATCGCGCATTCCCTCGGAAAATCGCTCGCGAGTCCTGGCAAGACGAGCTTGTGCCTGCTTCTGCAGGTCAAGGAGCTCGCGGTGCTTGGCATTGAGCTTTCCAGATCTGCGTAGATAAATCATTTTTTTTAGTCCAATTCGTCGAATTGCGTGAAATTGACACGAGAAAGCAATGTAAATGGGGAAAGAATTTGCAGCTAAATGCAACAATGGCAGAAGTGGTGGTGGCAGGTAGAAGGGTGGTCAACTTACGTCTGTGCTTGGACCGCCATGCTGCGATCCAAGGGAATGGGGTTGAACGAGTTGGAGAAGCGATCCTGCATGTACTCTTGGAAGTCCACCCCACTAGCGGAACCGGCGGTGTCGTAGTCGCCGCTAGAGCTGCCGATGTAGCTGGCCGAAGTGGCGGAAAATCCGCTATTGCTGTAGGAGGGAACGCCGGAGGCGGAACTGATAGTGTCATCGCATTCCGGTGGAGAGATGGAGTACTGGCTGTAGGTGGGGTACTGGTTGCCCTTGGAGGGAACAGCCATGGGCATGGAGTATGCGACGGTTTGGTATGGGCCAGACATGACGATTGATAGCCAATTGATTGCGAGGTGGCAAGTGGAGGTGGAAAGGATTTCTTTTAGCAAGGTAATTCCTGGTGTGTCCTGATGTTGTTGTTGCTGTTGCTGTTGCTGTTGTTGTGGGCTGGAGCCAATGTACAAGAGGGCTAGGCTACTTGGTGAGTATGTGGTTGAGTGTTTTGTCCTAAGACTTGAAAGGCTTTTGGCTTGCACAGCAAGTGTAGAATTTTGGAGGCACAATTCAGAAAGCTGGAGAGAAGTGATGAGAAAGGAACAAGAAGAAATCGAATTCAACTCGAACAAGACGGCCCCTTTTATAGTTTTTCAAGACCTCCCCTGTCACCATGATCAAGCCGAAGAGACAAGATATCACGGCTCCATTCGCGGAACCACATGTGCTCGACCCCGCCTGTGATGGGAGGAGGGAAAGCACGAGGCGAAGAGACTATGGACATGAAGCAGCAGGGTCAAGACGATCATGGAGGCTTGCATAGTGTGGGCCGACGAGAGTAACATGGTGGTGGTTGTGGTGGACGAAAACCTTTAGTAGGGGCCGTCGAGTATACTATCCAGGATCCCATTGAGCATCGAACCAACGAGAGAAGCCAATTGAACCACAATATTAGAGAAGGGGGAGGGTGTGAATAGCATCAGACCAGAGAAGGACAAAAGGTTCCAAATGAATTAGAGCCCATGGTGGTGGTGCAATAAGAACCGGACTTCACCTGAGCGGGCAACTGCTCTGCTCTGGCTTTCGGAAACACCAAAATACTCACCCTACGACCCGCATATGCCGAGAGTCAAAAAGTGCGAGAAAAAGACCTTTACTAGTGGAGCCGATTCTCAGAGTGAGATTGGAGGGATAAGGCAGGCAGACAGACAGGAATGAGAATGCGTGGGAGAAAGGTTCAAGTCCCGCGGCCGGTGGCATCCATCGGCGGTACGAGGGAGTGAGACGAAAAGCATGACGGAGGTCCGGGCCTGGAGACAGGGGGAGAGGAAGAAAATTCGAGGAGGAGGGATTGTGCACTGAGAGTAGCCAGGCCAAGACTAATGACTGACCAGGGAAGGCATATCAAAGCAAGCCGAGTCAGCTTTTGACGAGACAAAGGGAGAAAGGGGTGGCTGCACTAGCAATGGGTCCAACAGCCAGCAAGGGAACACCATGGTGAAAGATATGGAGGCAGACACCAAGGCGTTCAAGGTGGCATGTCAAGTCAAGCACGTAGGCAGCAAGACGGCAAACTACCAGAGTGGGAGGCAAAAGGCCAGCCTCGGCCTCGTCAGAGTTTCACTGTGGAGCGGCGGAAGAAGAGTGGATGAGGGCACACCACTGCCGTGGGAAGCCATTGAGATCCGACAATAAAGCGAGAGCATGGGGAGAGAGGGGGGGTCTCTATGTGCGAATAGAAACCGGTATGACGAAGGGCTGGCCGAACGAACAACCCATCGATGAAGACTGGAGCTAGATTAGCTGCGAACTGAAGGTGCAAAGGGAAAAAACCCCTCCAGGCGAACAAGCGCGGTATGTGACGCTAGTCTAGGTGAGAGAGAAAGAGAGAAAAATGGATGCCAAAAGCAGCGCTGGATTTTGCGTGTTCCCCTGGGCGTGGGCCAAAGTTGCCAGAATTTTGGTGGTTGGCTAATTGATGGCGCCACGATGGAGGATCCATCCAGTCCAAGCAAATCGTGGGAATCTTAGGGGGGGGGGCTTCTATAGTGGATAACCCGACGGCGAGCTACAAGGCAATCCAGGCGAGGCGTGCCAGCGGGTCAGGCAGAAGCGCAAATCAGGCAATGAAAGGACAGCAAGTTTTTTTCTCTCCTGCTCTCGTCTCGGGTGGTGGTGATGTGGTGGTGATGCGTTGTCAAGATATCCGCCAGAGGATATTCCGAGAGGCACAAAAGAGACGTACTTTCCGTGCCTTCTGCATGCGAGAGCCTCCAGGGGGGGTGGGCTGCACCTGCCCAGCCGTGGATGGAGTAATGAACGGTTTCTTTGATTACTTCATCGATATGCTTGTTTCAACCCTTGATCTTTCAACTTCCAGGACGCAAAATAAAAAATGACCATCACCTTCCGGGCCTTGAAGGATGGCCGCCTCGAAGGGGGGGAACAACCTTGAAGCCAGTCAGGGCGATTACACCGCCAGACTGTCTGACTGTCTGACGTACAGCCATGTGCGTAGTGGTACGGAGTAGTACGTACGCAGTAGGTGGTAGGTATGTACATTGCCATAGTATAGAGAAACTCGAGGTGAAAATGGGTCCGCAAGTCCAGCTGACCTCGCTCCCAGGAGATTGGGTCGTCGATGTCGGATGGAACCTTGAGAAAATCGACGCCGCTTCTTCGTCTGCGCCATCCATGGACCGTCTGGCTCGCTCGCTCGCTCGCTCTCACAGAGAGACCAGCCTTAGAAGTTTCAGACCCCACCCGGAGCTTCGATTTTATGCTGTGGTCATTGGTTGATAATCGGAGATCCTCAGGCCTTTGAGCAGCTGATCTAGAGTTACAAGCCCGCGAGTTGGGAGTCTTCTTGGTATTGATTGGCTGAAAATAGGGATTGAGCCAGAATTATTCGCACTTGTGTGAAAGTTGCCATTTGCCCCTCCCCCGCCATCATCAATCTCTTATCGCCAACGTCGGCCATTTCTGACTTACCCTGCAGAAGAATGAATACGGTTGTTTTCAAAGACCCCTTGAACATCCCGTAGCAACGGCTTTCAAATATTTTCTTGACAATGCATTGATTGTGCTGCTATGAAAAGGGGTCCGTGTTCCCCAGATACCCGGCACTGGGGTTCCAAACTATGCATAGGCTGTTGGGAATATACGCCCGCCCATTTAGTTAGTTCTTTGCTCGAGCCGCCAATACCTTTCTAGACAAGTGCTGGAGTGTGGCTGCATTACGGAAGAGCCACGATGCGGCTCCAACATAGTAGACAATCAAGGTACGCTCTCTACACCAACGCTGGAGCTGATGGCGGTTTGCAAAATTTGTCTGACCGGCCTAATAGGAAGAACACGGACAAATTACCAACATGCCCGAGATACGGTCATCAACCAGACCACACCCGCATCTTGCCCGGCCAACCCTGGCTCCCTCCTGCGTCGCCGTTCGGAACGAGCAGTATTTCGTAATTTCGTACTAAGGGTACTAACACTAATATGTATGAAGAAGATGCATATGAGTACGAGTACGTACAGGCTATGCGGTACCGCCGTGAATTTAGACAACTCCCCAACCCACCTCGCCCTCATAGTTCCCGGAAGAATTCAGCCAAGGCACTGTGAAACTAGAATTCCGTGAGCGGCGAGATTTTTGGGAGAAATATACTGCGACCCTACGGCGGTTGTCATCGCAGGGCGCTGGATGAGGCAGGCACCAATAACTGCCCCATTAACGGAATTCCAGTGTCATGCACATCTGGTCACAAGGTACACTGAATTTGCGAAGCGCCGGATTGTCCTGTTTGAAATAAATTCTAGTTTTGACGTGAACATGAAGACGCTTTGTCACTCTTGTTAATGTCTTTGATAAAGACCAAACATTAGTGGCATGACCTGGAGAGACCTGCAAAGAATACATATCAGTTCACCACATACTACCTACGTACGACCATGCGAATGCAAGCTCAAAGCATGCACCGTTGCCAGCACATAATTGCCCGAGGCAGTGGCCAATGAAGACAAACCTACAAACGGCATCAAAAGAAGTTGTCTATTGGATGGTGGAGGCGGTTTACAGGGACCATGGCCTGCTAGCCCCCAAAGCTGTGCTGTTGCTGTTACTGCTGTGCATGGATGCCGCTTTGAGCAAGATCGCGATAGATTCTAACCTACGAAGAAGGTGTGGAGGTATTTGTGCAAACGACTTGTCACAACCTAGACTGAAACAGTTAGTTTGACACCTGGACGACAACGAGCCAACGATGCAACCTTGTCATTGACCTAAACAGAACATTTAACGCTTTACAACAGCCGATTGCATCATAAGCGAAGGGACCAATACTTTCATGTACCGGACTCGACTGGACATTATCAATCATCTCCAGGTGGGTAAGGGCATCCTGATTCCTCACATTCACGCTAGCGCCACTTGGAGTCTTGGAAAAAAAAACACCATCATAGTCTGACAAGGAAATTTGTCAAAGCCGACCTAAAGGGGCAAATACGTGGGAAGATGTGGGTGTGTCGTGGCCCCCCCATCCCACACCCCCCTTTATGAGAAGCCCTTTCCCGATAGACCGGGAAGCGATCATGGTGCCTGTCAACGATAGCAATGGCAGTGGGGTTGAAGACCAGGGGCTTTCTTTGAGCCTCTGAATAGTTGAATTTTGATGCTGTTTATTTTAATAGTATAGGGATAGTTTAATAGTTACGGAATTAGTAGAACGACAAACGTAGAAAACGCTCTGATGAGAGGTCTTTTTTTTAAAGGAAAAAACACTCAAATAACAAACCCTGGAAGTTAACAAAAGTGAATGCGCCATAAACAGTCATGTACATCCCTCCTCCAAGAAGCATGGACAACTCATCTCCCGTGGGATTGCAAGCAACCAGAAAATCTGGACCTGGAAACAACCGCAAAATAACAAGGATGAGAAGAATAGAGAGGACGCAAGGGAGAAGTTAAAAAACGGGGAGCCTAGAGAAAGAAAAGCCAAGATCCGAGCCTTCGAATGCCACCAACAAAAAGAGGCAAGGCGATTGATGATGGGGCAACATCTTATAGGATAAAACCGTTAGACCCCAAGTTTGTTAAACGCAACTGTTGGCCGCCGCATGCTGAGGTGGCACACCCCGCTTTCTACTGTACATTGTACTACACATACTCTTATATGTCGTCTCTTAGGCTTACTTGAAATCCGGTGTACATAGTGGTGGAGAGAATAAAGGTTGGATGAAAAAAAAAGGAGGGTTACATGAGGGCTGATCCATTCTAATTTTTGTGGCATCCATTGAAAGTGGTTTTGTTCACCGATGCGTGAATAGAGTAGCTCTGCCAATTTTTTGCCTATCTCGTATATGACGACATGGATGCACATTGTGGCCAGTTCATGTATGTAAGCTACAGGAAAAGAACTTGATTGCAGACTGAATGAATCGAAGAGTGATTCATGAACGGCAGAACTTCAAATAAATATAAATAAGAATTAATTACGAATAAACATAAGTTGTGGAATGATGAAGTAGTTAAAAAAAATCCTATTCAGCAAGGAAGCACGACACGGCCATGCATATCAACAAGCGTTTGTACGGAGAATAACGACATGACACACATACATCTGCATATGGCTTTGTCTTACAGGTCTGCCATTTTTGCCCCCCTTCAGAAGCGGACGCAGACGCGGCAGGCGCTGCAAGACATCATCACAGCTATATGCCGTGGGTGGCCTTGTGGGCTCCATGCAGAGACGGAGTGAGTACTGCTAGAGAGATGTGGGTGTGTCTAGTGTCTAGTGAGGCATCGAATAGGAGTGAAGCCCAAGGGAAGGGGGGAGAGAAATCCTGCGAGGGCCCTAGCCCTATTGCGACGTGGTTGAGGGAAAGTGAAATTTCGTCTTTATTGTATTTTTAGTGGTTGTTTTGTGTGTATCTTTATGGTTTGGTGGATGGTAGTGTCTGACTGATATGTTGTGGTGCCATCGTCATGCGAGTCGGGAATGAGGAAATTGAGGAGAAAGTGGGAAGAATAGCATGCTAAAGAGAGAGAGAGAGAGAGAGAGAGAGAGAGAGAAAGTTGAGGATGAGTTAGGAAGTAAATAATATATAGGTTTTAAAAAAAGATCTCTAATATATATATATATTATATTTATATATGTCTAACCGAATAGCTTGAGAAATCCAAACATGCCAATGCCGCTGAGCACCGGTATCGTGAAATTATCATCCCATCCAAAAATATCAACCAACTCACTGGCTGAAGCTACAAACCCCGACCAAACACCCATGACACCTAGCGCCAACGGGCCTGTGATAGACACAGGTCCCGAAAGCCCAACCGCCTCTACTGCAGCTTGAGGGAGGGAGAGCGAGCCCTTGAACATGAAGCCCTCGTCGCCAGGCATGGGCCCAAGAGTCGGCACGAGCCACCCGTACCAGAGGTAGGAGGTGGCCACACCGACGAGGAAGGCGGCCAGAGAGCCTGCTAGGGATTTGCCGCGGCGGAGTCGGGGGGTATATCGTCCCCAGAGGCGGCCGAAAGTGCTGGCGGCTGTGTCGCACCAGCTGAGGAGCAGGACGCTCATGACGCCGACGTCCTTGGGGAAGAAGTAGAGGACGATCCACGCGCCGAGGAGGTAGAAGATGACGCCGTTCCACCCGGAGTACTCGCTCTCTCGCATCAGAGCGCCGAGAACCTTGACGTAGAAGCGGTTAAACGCCGCATATCGATGTCTCAGCCAGTCGGTCGTCGCGATGGGGATGAGCGCGCTCATGAGGTACGGGGGCACGGCGCTCGTCTGGGTGCCGGAGCTGTACAGCCAGATGACGAAGAAGCCGATCGATACGTGGAGGACCTTTCTCGGCACCTCGTGCTTGTGCACAAACGTTCGCCAGTGTCGGTGGATGGGGATGAGCCCGAGGGGACTTGGGCTGCGGCTAAAGTCGCGCCAGCTCCAGCCTGAGGGAGTGGCAGGCTCAGGAGGCGCCAGATGGCCGTTGGTGGCGGCTCTTGTCATGGTTGCCATGCTGCTGCTGCTGCTGGCCTCCTGTTCTGCCGCTGTTGTTGAGGATGCTGATGCCGATGCCTTCTGCGACGTCTTGGGTGTCATGCGAGGGACGACGGTGTGGGCACCGAGGGGAGAGCGGCTTCTTGTACGGGATCTCCGGAGCGCAGGGCCATCGTACCTCTCCTCGTCGCTGTGTTCCTCCACCGCCGCCTGCTGGGACGACGGGGCTTTCCTCCGACTCCGGGTCGTGGGTCCCACATACTCTTGCGCATCCAGCTCTGAGGGCGTAGGGCTGGGCGAGATGATGCGAGGCATATCGGGCACGACGCCGCCGCCACCGGTGTTATTGCTGGACTTGCGGCGGAGCGACATGGTGAAGCCGACGGGCGGGAGGGCTGGGCAGCGGACCGCACCGACGACGAGTCGACGTAGGGATTCGAAGCCCGAGGGCCAAAGTAAAGAGTGGAGATGGGAATCTCGGCGCGAGAGGCGCACCGGTTTGGTATCGCAAGGGTGGAATAAGAGAGGCGACGGGAACACTTGGTGATAGTCGTCGTCGTCGTCGTCGTGGTCGCTTGGCGACGTCGAGAGATAGGGCAAAGGAAAGGTGCCGGCGGCGGAGTTGGATGGAGCCAGGATGATTATCTTTTAAGAATGATGCAGTGAAGGCTGGCTGCTCCCCCACCGCATGATGTACAGGATGAAAAAAAAAAGGGTGCTACAGAGGGTAAATGACCGAGCAGCCGGTACGGGGCATGTGAGAGAGAGTCAGTCAGGCTGCTACAGGATCCAGTCCAGGGTTCACAGTCGCTGTGGGAGGTGTTCGTGGTTACGCCGTCCTCAGAACTTTTTTATTTCTTAATTTTGCTCAGCCCACATGTTCGCACTACTGCTGTCTGTCGTGTGCTTCGAACGTGGCGCTGGGCGGCTGGGCAGAGTAAACTTGGTTTAATGGGTTCATGTGACCTGCTAGCTTTGATCATATGCGTGCTCTGTAGTTGCAACCACATGGATACATGGAATGTCTTTGAAGTGATGAGACCACGACATGTTTTACTTTGGGAATTTTACATGTGCAAATGGGCACACGAGCTTCTCTGTGCTGTTGCTGCTATGCTTCTCGGTTGGTTGCAAGTTGTACTTGTTTTTTCCAGGGCTTTCATCAGATGGTGTCAACTACCCTGCGGTGACGGCATTTCGCAGTGGCCACGGAGTCCGGAAACGTCCCTGTTTTTCCACAACCCTGCAAATTGCGCCAGCACATTTTGCCGTTGGAAAAGCCACGGTTTCTGTGTTAAATTCGGGTGGGGCATCCGCCTTAAACGGGTGATTCTCTTGGAGAACCAATGACAAGACAACTAAAAGATTTAGCGTTGAAGCCTCCCGATCCGAGCACGTGCATATAAGATAAGATAAGATATGATAAGAAATTTCTCTTGGAGTCTTTGGTTTCGCGACACCAGTGTGCTTACTGGTGGAGTGATCATTGAGCCATAGGAAAGGTTTTTTTTTATTTTTATTTTTATTTTATTTTTATGTCATGGCACCGGGAAAGGTCGTTGCGAAGAAGGACCTAAGGGCCTGGGATGCTCTGACGCCTCCTCTGGCAGAATGGATCCAAGATGCTGTCTCAACTATGGGATTCCAACGGATGACGCCGGTACAAGCTGCGACGCTTCCGCACTTTATGGGGAATAAAGACGTGGTAGTTGAAGTAAGTCATACTCCGGAGGACTAAAGAAAAAAAAGCATCTATGTGGATCAGGATTCTAAACCAATTTGCTACCTTCAGGCCGTAACTGGGAGTGGAAAGACTCTAGCTTTTCTTATACCAATTGTGCAGAGGCTCCTCCGTCTTGAGGAACCGACGAAAAAACATCATGTCGGAGCCATCATCGTGTCTCCCACCCGAGAGCTGGCTGCTCAAATCCATTCAGTACTCACTTCTCTCCTCGAATTTCATGCAGCGTCTGCAGAAATTCTACCACATTTGAAAGGCGACGAGAAGCGGCCCAACACTGTCGTCCCTGTCGTCGTCCCGCAGTTACTGGTTGGAGGGACCACCACCACCGCACAGGACCTTAGCTACTTCGTCCGACATAGCCCGAACCTCTTGATATCCTCACCTGGAAGACTTGTCGAACTCTTAGCATCGCCGCACGTACATATAAGTCAGTCCACATTTGAAGTGCTTGTGCTCGACGAAGCGGATAGGTTACTGGACCTGGGATTCAAGCAGGATCTTCAAGGGATTCTGTCACATCTTCCCAAGCAACGGAGAACTGGTTTATTCAGTGCCAGTGTCAGCGAAGCTGTCGGCGAGATTATCCGAGTAGGGCTGCGGAATCCAGTCAAAATTGAGGTCAAAGTCAAGATGAAAGACGGTGGGGTGGTTGAGGACCGAAGGACTCCAGCCAGTCTTCAAATGGCATACCTTGTCGCACCGGCCAGTCATAAATTGCCCGCCTTGTCACAGCTGCTGGATCGCCTGCCTCTGAGACCACAAAGGAGCATTGTGTTCCTGTCGACGTGTGCTGCTGTGGACTACTTCCAACACATTCTGCCTCAGATTCTCCCCGGAGGATTTGCACTGGTGCCGCTACACGGGAAACATCCGGCCAAAGTGCGCGAAAAGAACTTTAATCGCTTTTTGACATCGGTATCACCAACAATTTTGCTGACTACGGATTTGGCGTCGAGAGGATTGGATATCCCCCAAGTTGACTTGGTCGTTCAGATGGATGCTCCTTCAGATCCGAAAGTATTTATACATCGGAATGGTCGAGCAGGTCGCGCTGGTCGCAAGGGGTTGGCAGTGGTGATGCTCCATGGTGGCCGAGAGGAGGATTACATTAAGTTCCTGGAGATTCGCAAAACCCCGATCACACCGTTACTAAAGCCGGAAGTCTCCATTTCGGATGATGATGCTCGTGCTACGACTGAGAAGATTCGAAAGCTAGTAAAAGCAGACCGGGCATTCTATGATAAAGCCCAGAAGGCTTTTGTAAGTTGGGTACGAAGCTACGGGGCGCACCAGGCGACATCGATATTCAGAACTAGCGACCTCGACTGGGAAGATCTGGGGCATGCTTGGGGTCTCCTCCGTATGCCTAGAATGCCGGAACTAAAGACGTGGAGTGGAGATAAGACACTGGGGTTGGACATGAACTGGGACACATACTCCTACAAGGATAAAGCTCGCGAGACCGCAAGAGTGGAAGCCCTAGATGCCGATAAATCCGGAGAAGCGGAACGCAGAGCTGCTGAGGCGAAACGGAAGAGACGGAACAATGAAGCCTGGAGCGGCAAAGCGGAGCAAGAAGACACTCGTGTAGAAAGGCGGGATAAGCGACAGAAGAAGAGAGATGCTGAAAGGACTGCCAAGATGACGGATGAGGAAAAGATCAAGCAAGCGGAGTTGGATAATCTGATTCAACAAGTCAGACAGCAGAATCTGGCCAAGGCTGCGGCAGCGGAGGACGACTTTGAGGGCTTTGATGACTAGACACCGAATATACCCCAGTAATTGATGTGAGCCCAACTATTTAACCACCGGGCGCTTGAATACCCCAGGCTTAGTCCGGATTTTGAAGGCCGGACCTCGTTTAGTCAGGCTTGGGCTCGACGTTCCTATAAGGTAAAGCAATTATGAATCCTGCGCAATCCGGGAGATACTATTGACTTGGTTTTTGCCAAAAACAAAAACTGCTATAGCCGACGTCGACTGGGAAAGGAGTGATACAGCCTTGCCTTGCCTTTGAATGGTCATGTAATTCTAAGAAATTGATCGACATAATCAGCGACCTTGAGAGAGATCTAAACAACAGCCTTTAATTAAGCACGGATACTATAATCAAGAAATTTGGCATTTGAGTACACATGTTGTCAATTCGGTGAGGTTCATTTCTCCGTCGTGAAAGCCAAAGTTCTTTCATAGTGGGACAAGGATGTGGCGCTCTGAATACGCGTATTGCCCAATTTGGCAATGCGTCATGGTTGTTGAGCGTTTTAGAGACTGCATCTGAATACGCGTATGTAAAAACACTACGCTGCGAGTCCTTTAGATGAGGAAAAAAAAAAGACTATATAATCTAGGCTTGTGGTGAGGAGAGGGCGTCCGATTTATGGTGATGCATTTATCTCTCATCCTTCGTCAACTCTACGACTGACTAACCTTGGTGTGAGGACCACGGCTTCAAAAGTCCTGATTCCCGGGTTTGTCGAAATGACCGATTCTGAGGGCCGTATTTAAGGCTTGACCATCTTGGAAAACACGTTCCATCGCTTCCGGTTTGCACGTATGGCTGAAGTGCCCCGAAATCCGGCGCTCCACGCCGTATATACTGCTGCGAATTCCTAGCACTAGAAGCCTGTGTAAGGACTCAAGCAAGCGTCAACTTCTCTCCTTAGGGCTGAGCCATAGTAGCAATAGCTAATCTTACACACAGTTGAGATCTTTAGATACTGTACGCGGGCTGATACCCAAGACAATCCGAAACAATTGGCCCCCCCCCCCTCCCTTGTCGTACCACGCGTCCTTATCCTCGTCGTCTGGCACTCTTTTGGTAATCGTCGATTTACTATACACTATATGGCTCCTCGGCCGGTAGATTTGCACACTCCGCGCATTTGAAGAAAACTCCGACATACCGACCCAATAACATACAGAGATACCAAAATCATGAGAGAGGTGCTATTCTTCTTTGGCTACAGAGCACGGGGAGAGCGGGTGTGATATCGCCAACAACAGACTTTTTTGGCATGAAGATGGCCGAATGCATTTGCCAGTATCTCGTGCACTCCAGCATGGAACGAAGAACCGCCTTTCTTCGTGTCGTCGTCGGGCACATATTGGGCGATGATGGGAATGGATATGCATTGACGCTTTGAGCAGATATATCATAGGTTCCTTCTTTTTCTTCTTCTTCTGCTCATGTTTGGCACATCTTGGCTGCCTGCATGTTTGTGGTTCCCTGCCTGCAGAACCTTAGTCGACCCGGAGGAGCCGGCACACCCTTGAAGGTTGAGGCTGTGGCTCCTAACTTGAGGGCGGCGGGATATTGATCGATTTCCCTTGGAAAGCTTTTGATCACAGTGAAGTTTTAGACGACGGCAGAGATTGATTGCGAGTTTGGTTACATCTAAAAAAAAAAGAATGAAAAAAAGAAGATAAAAAAAAAGAGTTATCTTGGCTCACCTTCTCCCACAATGACCTACCTCTCCTTGGGTTGGCAAGAAGAAAAAGGTGTGTCTCTCGGACTTTCGTATTCGGTTCGGCATTTCCCCCTCCGTCGGGTCCGTCAGTGGAGCTCGTCTTTTTTTCTTTGGGCGGAATGCGTGGCGGAGCGGGTATGGTATGGTATGTATCAAGCAAGGCAACCCCAGCCAACCAACCAAATACAAAAAAAGCTGGTTGGTCTTTATAATTCCTATTATTGCACAATGATTCGCTTTTGTTTTCTCTAGAGGCCGGGTCGCTTTTATTTCAAAAGATGCTCCGTCCGATATCTTGCCATGTCCGTCCCCTTCCTCTACAGCAGCGTTGTCGGGACCAGCACCTGTCTATTGTTTTGCGGCGGCTCGACGCCCTGATCGAGTGACTTGATTGATTGATACCTATATACATATACATATACATATGCGTATGCGTATGCATATGGCATCTGGTGGTGAAGGTATAATAGGCATCATGGCGACGCCGCACTCGCTCGACGGCGGTCCCCACGCTGCCAACGGCGTGGTCAAGACGCGACGATCGCACCGAAAGTCCCGGAACGGATGTAGCGAGTGTAAGAGACGACATATTCGTTGCGATGAGCGCCGGCCGGCTTGTACGAATTGTACGATTGCTGAGCGGCTCTGCGCCTTTCCACCGCCTCAGCCTCACCAGAACAAGCAAGCCAACGCAGCAGCAGCAGCAACAACAACGACGACAACAGCTCATACGCACTCACAACAGCAACACCAACAACAGCATCACCACCATCATCATCAACAACACCAACACCAACACCAACACCACCCGCCTCCAACACCGCTACTGCAAGCTCATACGCCGCAAAGCCCGGCGACCTCACATCTGAGTCGGCACTCTCACCACTCGCACTCGTCGTCAGAGCCAGACCCTCCGGTATCATGGCCGGCGTGTCCACTCGAGCTATCGTCAACGTCTCCCGAGGCAGCTTCTTCCTCCTCGTCTGCGTCTTCCATCCTAGCAGCAGCAGCAGCCGTAGCAGCCGATAACCGCCATCGCTTTGCTCCCATCCCTACAGCGCTGCCTCACCCGCTACCGCCACAGACTCTCCCGTCCTTCACCGAGTCCTTCAACCATGCGCCGTATCATTCTCCTCCGGCGCCTCCGGCGTCTCTCTTCACCGCACAGCACCTCGCTCTCCTGCACCACACCTCCTTCGCCATGAACGACTGCATCCTCGCCAAGGGGCAGATCAAGGTCGTCCTCGACATAGCTATCCGGCACATCGTCGATGCGCCCTACCTCATTGACCAGATCCTCGCCCTGTCGGCGCTGCATTGCGCTATCACGGCCCAGCCTGACGAGGCCAACCATCCCGGCACTATAGCGTCCTATCGCCACCAGGCTACGGAACTGCAAACCCGGGCTGTTTCGTCGTTTACGCGCATCACTGCTATGCTCGCGGCGGATGATACTGCGAGCTGTGTGCCCCGGTTTCTCTTTGCTAGTATTCTCAGTATGCAGGTCCTTGCTGAGACGTTGCGTCTGCACCACCCCCAACAGCCTTATTATCAGCATCAAACCGACTTTGGAGCCGGGAGCGTCCACAGTAATACTAGCAACAGCAACAGCAACAGCAACAACAACGCTACTGATTTTCACGGCTTCATTGAACGACTTGTCGAATGCATCCACCTCCATCGTGGCATCCTCGCCCTTATCCGGCCAACATGGGACTTTCTCATGCAGTCCGAACTCAACCCCTTACTCCGCATCACCCACGACGCCAACATCGCCGCCATCACCCTCTCTCCAGGCACGGAATGCCTTCCTCTCCATGAACTCATTCACCAATCCACCATGACGACGACGACGACGACGACGACGACGACAGACCCATCTCACTCTACAGATCCCAACAACAACAACAATAACAACTCCAAACAGCCCCCCCATAACAGCCGCAGCAGCACCTCCCATCATCATCCACCACCACCAACACCACCACCACTTGACCCCCTCAGCGCCGAAGCCTGCAGCGCCGCCATCCGCCGCCTCCAATGGGCCTTTGACGTCCACAACTCCCTCCCGGACCGAGACGTGCCCCACGCCCCCTCCGGCTTCATCGTCACCGTCCCAGCAGAGTACGTGGACGTGCTGCGCACCCTCCGGCCCGAAGCCCTCGTCATACTGGCCTGGCTGGGCGTCTTGATCCATCGGTGTCGCCATTTCTGGACCTTTGGGGATGCGGGTGCGAATATGATACGGGCGATTGCGGGGTACTTGGGGGGCCAGTGGCATGAGGCGCTGGCTTGGCCTCTCAAGGTCATTGAGACGGAGAATGATTGAGTGATTCATATAGTTGTATTAGGTCCAGCAACCAGCAATACAAAAATGGGCCACGTACGCATCGGACATTATGAGAATTGTCCTCAGACATCACAAGAGGGATGCATATGATACGCAGCATCCATGGATATCATTGATTATGACCAACACCAACAAACTACCTACCTACCTAGGTACCTAGGTAGGTATGTAATGTATGGCCCTATTCGACTGCTAGGAAACAGTCCCAAGGGCATCACCTACAAAGAAGGGACAGCATAGCCAAGGCACGATAAACCTGCCCATGGGCAGCCTTGAATGAGTAAAAATATATATAAAGATGTAAATAAAAATGATAAATGATAAATGAGACAAACTACTTATAGTATATAACCTGACTGATCCAGTTGAACTACACAACTACGAACCATCACGTACATAGGCCAAAAAGATGACTCGTAAGCAACACACAGACCTCACTTCATGAAGAGAAGAACAAAAAAAACCTTATTCAATACCTGACCGTAGATTTATTCATCGTCTGGATGATACCTAAACCAGTAGCAGCAGCAGCAGCAGCAGTATGTAATACTATGACCCCATCTATGCCCACTCCGCGAAATCCTACAACCCCATTTCATTTCATCCTCCCTTAACCTATTTCTCATAAAAAAGTTTGATTTTTTTCATCACCCCTTTTCCCCCTTTCCCCCTTTCCCCTTTTCCAGCTTCCTCCTTTCGCTTTTCTACACAACCAGCCTCCCCTCCTGTGTCCGACACATAAGCCTTTTCAGTTTCCAGACAAAAAAAAAGCATAGTGGAAAAATAAAATAAATAAATCGAACCCGGCGCTGTGTCCTTGGTGATTTTGGCAAGAGGCCCCAAGGCGCTGCTGGGGGGGGACCGTGTGGCTTCTCTATGGATTGGTATCACTACAGAAAGAAAATGGAGACGCGAGATCCATCATCAGTGTCCAAGATTCATATCTGGACCATGGTAGCTCAGAGGTTGGTATCATAGCCCATAGAGCTCCCAACCATCTGAGGCTCCAAACTGAGTCTCGAATTTCTCGGATGCCGATGAGGGCTCATCGTCTCGCCTCGGCGCAACTTCTGCTCGTAATTCTTGTGGAAGTCACAGCTCTTCATCGTCTAGTTCTGACGGTTTGAGGAGACCTCCAACCTTTTGGCGCCTCTCCATATCGGCAGCGCGATCATCGGATTCCTTCTGCTCCTTCTCCACAACGAAAAGTTCGGCGTCGTCACCAGAAAACTCCTTGAGGGAAATGAGGAAGTCACGCATATTAAGGCGGAACTTGTCGTACTGTGTGTTGAGTGTGAACAGCCCCTCTACAAAGCTTGCAACTTGAGCTCTACGGTGACAATTAGCATACTTCAAAAAGAAAAACAAAACAAATGAGGCAACGAGTGACTTACGATTGAAGATTGGGGAAAGCATTCTGTAACAGTGTTGCTACAGAGGCGGATAGGAACTCTCGGTTGGCGGTACCAGCTTGCGCCTGTTCCGCTGTGTAGATTGGACCTTGAATCTTGGGTTGTGTGCCATCGGCGGGATGAATAAAGTAAAATAGCTTCATCAGCAGCATACTTTGCGTCTTGAACCCTGCCTTGTGGTCGCTGTCCGTCACGACAAAGAGGACATCCTGCAGAATTGTGACAAAGAATCTCTGGAAGAAGGCGTTAGCTGTGGCGACATCTGTTTTGTCTGCAATGTTGTTGATCAGCTCCAAGCACATGTTTAAGCCTGCAGCCTCAACGTCTCGGTTGTCATGCTTAAATGCCCATGAGCATGAATCAATGACAAATTTGAATTGGTTGTTGTCAAGCTTCAAAAGAGCTATATGCGAGTCAGCGATAGTGAAATCCTGAATGTGAGGCATGACTTACCTGGGAAGCAGTGGAGGTTGATGGCGCGCAATAGGTTGAAGAACTCTACACGATGCTCCGGGAACTCTGAGAAATCCTTGTTAATCATCTCTAGAGTGCATTCAAATACATTCTCCATAATAATGGGGACTTGGTCCTCCATCAAAGCCTGGAAAGAGGTTAGTACATGAAATTGAAAAAAAAAAAATAACGAGTATCAAAACCGGCATAAACTTACGGAAAGCTTCGTAATAACGGTTGACATGGCCTTGAGAACCTCAGCATCACGGGCTCCGGGGACATTCCGGTTATAGTCAACCAGCACAGAGTCTAACAAGGGTGGAACCATTTGGGCTCGAACAGCCTGTAGGTCCTCGGCCTTGTCGACGTAAGTCTCAATCAACTTGAGAATCTCCCTCTTGATCGTCTGCAAGCCACGGACTTTAGGCATCTTGGTAGCTAAATCACCTGTGCGCAAAAAAGTCAGTATTTTCGTTCCAACGAAGATTCTCGCAAATGTTGCTCTGCTCACCATCACGAGCCACTGATTCCGAAATCAATGTACTTGTAGCTCGATACATCTGAAGCATATCGTGGTAAATGCGACCAATCTGCGGATAGAAATAGGGTCCGATAGAAGAGCAAGCCGACACGTTTGTCTTCATGATGTTGCCAATAACCTTGATCGTTTCTGAGTCTTGCAGGATCGACGGGTTCACGGTTGCTTGCTTAATGATTTCATCCCAAGCAGCGTTGGGGATATTCATCAGCTCAGCTAGCAGTCTCTCCTGCTGGTTTTTGTTGCCCTGTGCTGCGACCATATAGCCGCAGGCCTCATAGAACGTGTGAACCTGTTGAGGAGTGAGATCGCAGGTGATCTTACCCATGTTCCTAACAATCTCCTCGATAAAAGGCTCCTGTTCACTAGGCTGGAGTGCCACGAAATGTCGACGACATTGTCTAGCAATCTTGATGAATGTATCGCAAGCCATGTCTTGCACACCTAGTCTAATTATTAGTAAAGGAAGACAGAGAGCGACAGCCAGATAAAACCTCCGAAGGTTTTTAGGTCGGAGACATACCTTCATGGGACTCATGCATAAACTCGAATAACTTGTTAACAACCGTCTTGAGAAACTTCCAGTGAGCCTTGAGGAATCGAGGATACTGCCCCACGATGTACATGATATTACTTGCAACAACAGCTTTGTTGTCCTTGCCTCTCTTCATTTCGGTGAGACCAAGAAGATCCTTAATAACTGTCACGAGGAATCGCTTTTCCGTTTCCTCATTCATCGCCAGGGAAATCGAACCAATAGCCCAGCAGAGAACGTTGCAGTTATGCCAGGACCACTCTGTCCCATCAACTTGGCGTGCTAGCTTCTCAGTCATAATATTTTCGGTATCAACCACGTCAAGATGAGTGAGGTAGACTAGACACTCGCGTATCGTCTTATACAACTGGACTGTGTCACTCTCCTTGACGAATTCTCTGACAATCTCTCCTTCGTCGTTCTCCACAATCAGGACTTCTTCGGGGCGGACCATCTTCTCAATCATGACGACTCGCAAGTTGGAAAGAACTTCATTGTACTTGTGCTTTCGAAGGGGATAGTTCATAAGGAGACTCGGGTTAGGTGCCCCGCTGCCAGACATGCCACCCCCAACAGCCAACAGGGGGTTGAGATCGGTGATGGGGAGCTGCTGCATTTCCTCGTATAGCTCCTGAACCAACTTTAGCCAGTAGTCGAGGCAGATCTTAAAAATCTCTCGGTCATCGATTTGCGATATTCTAACTAAGTAATAATGGCCGTGAATGAGGTAGTCTCTGTTGGGTAAGTTTTCGATGAGCTAAGACAGCGTGGTCAGTGAATAAACCAACCCAGGCGCTAGGAGAGAAGGCTGGTAACATACGTTAAGATGCATGCCAAAAAAGTTGCACAGGAACAAAGCTAGATTTTGAATAAACTCCTGATCTTTAGAGTTGCTGCTGGGGTATGTCGCCTTGAGGTCCAGCGTGACTGGTATGATTTCGGCAATCGTGGTGAGGACCTCTGTGAACATCTTGACCAACTGCTCGTCGTACGAGTTTGGCTGTCCCGGTCCGCCAGTCTGAAGCCCACCAATCTCGGTCAGGCACTGCAGTGTGATGTTGCGGAACTCGGGGACGGACAAAAATCGGGTTCGCAGGGTTTCTATAAGTGGGGTCTCGAAAATGTAGCCCAAGGGGATCCAGTTGCAAAATCGAAGCAGTGTTTCTAGAGTGGCCTTGATGAGGCTTGGCTCGTTGGCAGAGTTGAGAACCTCTTGGCAAAGTTGGAAGATTTGCGAGAACTCAGCACACATGGTCTGCTTGAGGTTCCTGGTCTTGGTGGATGTCATTTGCTCGGCCGAGTAGTCAAAGACTTCTTCCGACAGCAATCGAAGAATAATCATGTTATTCTCGCAGATGGAGAGACTCGAGTGGCAGGAAGAAATGATTTCGTTGATAAACGAGGGCCAGTTGTGTGGCCATTCTTGCTTCAGGATGGAAACAAGAACGAGGTTTAGCTTGTTGAGGAGAGTCTTGTGCGTTCGTAACGATTCTTCGCTGTTGGAGCATTGAATAATGAATTGGACGATGAAGTTACGAATACCTTGTGAATAGGGTTAGATGATGAGAACAGCGTACGAGAGGAGAATACGAGCAAGAGGATGTGTATTACCTTGACATTGATCCCGAGGCAGAACCTTCCACCTTGTTAAGATGACATTGTCGAGGACCTGCAAACCCAAGTCTTTATTGGCAAGTCAGTAAAACAAAAACTTCATCGTCATAGCTTCTCGGCCCGTCCGCTTGGCTGTCGGGCCACATGGAGAAGACAACGTACATTTCGTCTGGGGGTATTGAGCGTCGGAGAGAATCTTGTCGACCATGAGCCAAGCATCGGGATCTTCCTTAAACTAGATTTCCGTCCGTCAGTCACGCGTTCTCGTCGCAAATATTGGCAAGCAAGCACGCATACTTGCGCCGTGCCAGAGGTGTATGGAAGAGCGGAGAGGCTTTACCTGGTTCAAAGCGGCCTGAGCTGCTTTTTGCTATAGAGACCATCAGAGTTAGCTTCAACCATCCCCATTTGCTGAGGCTCAGTTGGAAGAAAAGCTATACGTACCTGCTCACCGCGACCTTCATAGAAGGCCCGGACCGTGGTATCAAGCTCCTCAATGGTGGGCATGCTGGGCGAAGCTTGCGAACGGAGGGGTGTTGGTTGTGATTGTAGTTGTGGTGGTGGTGGTTGGCAGAGCGAGGGCGGGGGAACCACGAAGAGCGACCTTGGAGTTGAACGAAGCCAAGGAGCGACGCAGCGCACAAACGGGCAGCTGTGCGATGCGTCGGGCGTCAGAGTGAGTCTTCCTTCTGTTCAACGAAGAGTCAAAGACGAAGAAGAAAAGGACAGAGGGCAAGAAAAAAAGAAAGAGAAAAAAGCAGCCGTGGGGAGAAAATGCACAAGAGGGAGGTTGACTTGAAAAGGCGGGCTGCGGCGGCGCGGTGGAGTTTGAGGAAGAAATGCAACAGGAATCCTTGCGGTTGGCAGAATGAAATAAGACAAGGCTGTGGGTGCACTTGTTGTCCACAGACAGCGTTGTTGGGCTGTAGGCGGCGGCGGCACTCATCAGTGACTTGGCGCCTCGGGGGCCCAACTGCTGCTGCTGCGGGTGCGGGTGTTCTGCTGCGATTTTTTTTTGGGGGGGGGGGGGGGGTCCGTCCACTGAGGTGCTAGAGAATTAGTTGCTCGTTTCCGCCTGCTAGTGGCACCGCTCGTGGTGGGGGAATGGCAGCCCTCTTGAGGACGACCAAACGCCAAAACGCCCAAAACGCCCAAAACGCCCAGCACACACGCAGCCCCCAACCTCCAGGCTGCGACTTGTTTTAATACAGCGTGGAGTGAATATAAGGAAGTGCTGCCGACGTCTGATGACAAAAAAGTAGCATGGGGAAGGCATCGCGTGGTTATCGGTAGTAATTCAGCAAAAGAAGGTATTTTAGGCGCCTCCTGCAGCCGCCAGCTCAGCAAACTGGCAAGCCAATGCCGGGTAGCTGATTCGTGGATGTACTTGTCACCATCCACCTTAACGCCGTGTCTCAAAATCGGCAGCGGGGGCGGGTTTACAGCAGCTTTTTGCGGTTTTTGTCATCACCATCACCGCCCAGATAGGCACTGACAAGGTACCAGGCATGTCGTAGCTCCGGCCCCGAAAATGTCCAAGCTCACCGCACTCCGTACCTACCTAGGTCTAGGTATGTATCAATATATAATCCCACAGGGAGATATATCGAAATGTCATACTGCTCGAACCCTTCGACCGAGAGACAGACAGACAGACAGACAGATGGATGCTTGAAGCTGCTGAAGCTTTCGCCGTAGTGGGGCTGAGCCACACCGTCACTTGTTGGCTGGCCTTCAGTTCTTTGTATCTGCGCTGGAACAATCGCTAAAGATATGACCCGCGAGGCGGCACTTTAGCACACCCGGCCCGCCGCCCATTTCGCCCTCCACCAGCACTTCAGTTGCTGACGAAGCGCTGGGAAAGCTTCCAAGTTGGGTCGAGTCGGGTCAGTGTCCACCGGAGACTAGACACAAATGACGTTGGTACCCCGACCAACATGGAACTGTACCCATGGAGTTGTTATGGAGCATCCGCCAGTAAAGTGCTTTTGGTGGTGGCCTGGCAGCTTTGATAATATCCGCAGCCTTGCCCTCACCCCCTCTGTACCCAGCTTCCTTCCCCTCCTCTACATTAACCGATAACTCCCACCAGCGTGGCAAAACTTGACGCAGGCACACACACACACGCACTCGCACACACACACGGTCAAGATAAGAGGTACTTACCGAGGCACCTACCTGAAGTAAGGTAGGGATGGGTACAGGTGGGCAGGGAGGTAGAGAAGAGGCACTAGGAACAACAGTCTGCAGGAAATGAACATCCTTCACCTTCGTAGCACGTATAACAGCTACCTACCTAGGTAGGTATCTCCTGCAGACATCTGCAGCTGTCACTTCTCGCCCGAGGCCAACATTGCGCAAGGTTGCGCAAGGTTGCGCAAAGTCGACAACATATCGGGAAGCACTGCGTTGGTTGACAAGGGTTATCTTC
Source organism: Sphaerostilbella broomeana (assembly GCA_930272545.1). NCBI lineage: Eukaryota > Fungi > Ascomycota > Sordariomycetes > Hypocreales > Hypocreaceae > Sphaerostilbella > Sphaerostilbella broomeana. The sequence continues at coordinate 124,010 of CAKNET010000013.1, forward strand.
AAGCCACATGATGACTACAGCAATAGCCAACTATTGTCTGGTCTGCCTCTAAGACGAGACTCCCGCAGTGGCACACTATCTCTAAAGACGTTATCGGCATCGTTCCATGATCTTGTTTCGGGGATTTTGCGTTGTTGAAATTTTTGAGTTTTTGAGTCTCCATTTTGCCTATATATACACACACACATACACACCATACTCTACCAAGTTGTTTCTTATGCCTTATGTCCGCACTCGGCTAGCCCTGTCTTGAGAGCATCGAGAGCCTTGTCAATATCTGTCCTGCTAGGATCCATCTACATCCACACTATTAGCAAAACCATTCGTTCACGGCGAGGAAATAGCCAATGCGGAGCAGCAACGTACCACAGTGACGCCCATATGTCCAAATCGGACGTATTTCGACGCAATGGCCTTGTGCAGACCACCAGCAAAGATGACGCCCTTGCCTGCAAGCTTGGGCAGCAAATCGGGGATCTGGACATTCTCAGGCAGATATATGGCCGTCATGGCATGGGACTGGTCCTCCGGCTTGGCCGCAACAATCTTCAGACCGAGGTCAGTAATCGTCTTCTTTACCTTGTCGGAAACCTCCTTGTGTCTTGCGAAGCGCTCCGACAAAGGCCGTGTCAGGATCTGCTTCAGGGCAGTGTTCAAGGCGTGGATAAGTTGCGGCGACGGCGTGGCAAAGTATGAAGGCTTCTTAGCTTCATAGTTTTGCATGACTGCATTCTTGTGTCAGTGCATCCCCCTCCCGAAGGGCTTCGTTTAGGCGGTAAACATACTCGGTGTCCAGTTCTTCATGGAAGCAAAGTAGGAAGCCGGAGGAGATTTCCTGTTCTTGAAAGCCTGGATTGCTCGTCCGCTGAACATGGAGATCGAGAGACCAGCAGGGCAGCCAATGGCCTTCTGGCTGGCAGTAATAACGCCGTCCAGGCCCCATTCATCAAAAGCAATCTCCTCGCAAGCAACACTGCAAACACCGTCAACAATGACCAACGTGTCTGGTGACACCTTCTTCACAGCCTGTGCCACGCTCTTAAGGTCGCTAACAACGCCAGTGGATGTGTCTACGTGTGTGACAGTGACCAGTTTGTACTTCTTCTCCGAAAGAGCTTTCTCAATCTCGGCAACCTGGGGCCGTCCACCGACGGGACCCTCGAGCTTGGTAGGTTTGGCCCCATATGTGGTCAAGCAGTCGGCAAAGCTGTCTCCGAAGTAACCTGTGCTCAGGACCAAAGCATCCTCACCGGCTTCAATCAAATTGGCCGAAACCAAATCCCAACCCAGCGTACCTGAGCCGCTGATGATGAAAGGCTGAGACGCCGCATCGGTGGTCTGGAAGAGCTGACGGAGTTGGGTGAGGGTTTCGCCAAAGGTAGCAACGAAGCCGGGACCGACATGGCTCTCACTATGATATTATGTATGAGCGACTTTATCAATTAAAATAATACTCGATGCCGGCAGGAAAGCTAGCCTCGGGGAAACTCGTACCTGAAGTGGCTCATGGATTGTAAGACAGCATCGTCGAACTCGATGGGCCCGGGGATGAGCAACGTCGGGTGAGCAGCTTGGGAAGACATGGTAGAGAGCTGACGTCTTGGAAATTGACTCTTGCAATGATTGGAGAAATATCGTGTTCCAATTACTGCTGTTGTTGGAAGTTTGGGACTCAAAAGCTGGGACACAGGCAAAACAAATGACGTCCTGGGGATGGAGGGGTAAAAGTATCGAGAGCTGGACGAAACTGTGATATTGCGGGGCATCCCCTCCAAAGCTGGTCGGACAAATGCCATTGATGATTTGTGCACCTTGGCTACGGCACCTGTGCCTACTGCGGGCACCTAATTTGTAAAAAGTAACAGGTAACCCGGTACGGTAACAGTATGGATCTGTATCAAAGCCGAGCTGCTTGCGCTCGCAGGGCTTCGTTCGGAGCCAATTTACTGGCCCCGCCGGCCAGCTATAATGCCGAGGATGCACGGCCGTAAAAAGCGCGGGTTGGTGGTTCTGTATTGCACGATCGCCAGAGATCCTTTGCCGGTATTGCTACCTATAGGATAAATACGCATCTACACCTTCATTAATTTTGAAGTGAAAACAAGTCTATTCAAAGACCACCCTAAATGACTTCTTAGTCTAAGAAACCGTGCCGCCACATGTGCTCTCGTTGCCAGTAACTGTTTCCGGGGAGGCAGCTTCCCCGCGGTGGTACCCGGCGAATCCCGGATTTGCTTCGATCTGTTATGTACCGACTCTCATTCAGCGCAAGGATGGATAGATTAGGTAGTGCATAGACGACAACAAGTATTTATTAGCTAGAACTACTGCGAACCTATACCACCTCATCGGGATTTAGATCGAGATCCCGATCTCGGAATATCTAAAGAGACCCGCATGCAAAATAAGTTATATGTAGACGATTTAGATGCCTTATTTTCATGAATTTATCTTCCCTGACTGCTGGGTATATGATGCTCTGTCTTTACTTTGCACCTACTAAGCATCAACCGAGATACAATCTACACATCTCAGTATCCACAAGCCTTTCTCTTTGGTATATATAGCTATGCCGGAACCGAATGTTTAGGCAGCTAGCCATCTGCCGGCTACTACATAAGGCAAGCCATTCTCCTGCTGCTGCAAAGCTCCGAAGATGCCACTTTGATACGTGATGATGGTCCGACCCACGCCCATGCCTCCACAATCCATTCATACCAGACCCTTGTATCATCAGTTTGTCTCCACATACTCACTTCTAGTTCTGTATCCGCGGGGAAGTAGAGCGGTTGCTAGAAGTTATCATCAGTATCAGAATATCATCAAGAAGATCGAGCACTAACATACCCTCAATGGGAAAAATATTGGGAACCAGGAAACCATATCCTTGCTCTTCTGATCGATCCGTTCGGGATGGATGCTAATTTCAGTTTTTCTTCCCTTGTGCAGGCCTGTCTTGGACTCGTATAGTGTTGATTCAAAGTATCCAGCCAGACCGTGAATGACACCACGTGTACGGCACACGAAGGTGAGATGGCAGAATCTAGAATTATGATCGTTCACTCCAGCTGCTCCTGCCATGCTCCCGCCACCGCCACCGACCACTCCTCCGGATCGTCTTGCATTGATTGCCTCAAGAGTTGAATCAGGTATAGGGTGAGAGAATTCCCAAGCCTGCTGGATTTTTGCATGACCTGGGACTTTCTGAGAAACAAAGTCAAAGGCAAATAGGCTGACTACCCATGGGGTATCAAATGCAGTGGAATCAGCTTGGCCTCTGGCTGCGATATCGGCAAAAAGTCTTGGTGTGGAAATAGGACTGAGATGTGCTGTGTAGGAACTCGGAATGGAGATACCGTGCGTCTTTGCTAGAAGATGCTGGACGCCATCCAAGCACTCTGGAGATAGTTCATTGTCGCCGAATGAACCGAGAAGCTCTGAGATGAGGATGTCTATCTTGCCATAAACAGCTCCCGCTTCTGGGGACTCTGATATCAGGGGTCCTTTCCACGCTCGCATATCTGTTTTCACAACATTGACTTTCCCGCCCCACACTGTTGCGTTTTGGCGAAGCAGATAGACGTAAGCATTGGGGTTCTTCTCAAGAGCCCATACTTCCACCTCGACGCCAGTAGCATGCGCAGCTCTGATGGCTCTTGTCACTATCGGCCCGCGACCTGAACCTGCAACTGCAAGAACAACTTTGCCAGGTTTGGACGTTGGCAGCTCGAGGTCGATCCATTCCTTCAAGGCATCCGCTATCGCTAATTCATATTGATCGTATTTGATGGAGTCATTCTCGAATACTTCATAAGTCGCTGACTCCAAATTATCTGATAGAGGCTGCAGTGGTGACTGGAGCCAGTCCTGGAACGCTGACAGAGTGGGTGTCTCCAACACTGAAAAGGGAGGTTGCTGTGTTTCGAGCCACTTTAGGTACTCGACATGAGCATTTTGGTGGTTTGAGTAGCCCTTTTGACTAGAGGATACTGTGGTGACAGCTTGAGCTTCTGCCAATGTTGGGAAATCTTCGGCTTTCAGGGACGACGATTCCTGTGACAGCAAAGACAGGGCATCTCCTTTAATGTGAGATACATCAGGTCCAATATCACACAGGAGGAACCATGGAGCAGTCTTGACACGCATGTACTTGAATATCATTGTCTGGTGATGCCTGGAGAGACTTGGATAACCAGCCTTGTTGTTTTGAAAAGTTTCTGGGTTGAATGTCAAGTATTGAAGTGGCTCTGAAAACCATCGGTTCTGTAGATCTTGCTCGGGTACAGCTGTTGGTACCTTCAGAGCTATATCATATGATTAGAGTGCTGAAAGCATTTTTAGTTTGGGGTCGCAGATCTTACCTAAAAGCAGTCGAACATTATATTTGCATATCGTACGGATCTGATGCCATGAATCCCAAGTAGTGAACACATCAACCTCACTAGCAACAGCTTCGACATCTTTCTGTGATTCTAGAGACGACAATGTCTCATCAGGGGCAGCAATAACAGGTTCGCGGTACATGGGAATGTGTATCAAGAAGTTCGTAGATACACCAATAGTAAGTGCTTCTTGAACAGCTCGTGCATACTGGGCTAACCCGGAGTTTCCGCCATTCTTGGATGCATCTTGGTTAGGTCCGGGGATGAGGATGTTCTTGACGCCACACCAGGTCGCATAGTTGATCTCGAGGTTTAGCACCTGACGGGAAATATTTGAAATTACCGGATTATTTGAGCAGAGATCAATCCAGGGACTTATGCAGGCGATATAAGTAGACACGGGCAGACCTGGAAACAGACCTGTGTCGTCTGGCGTCAGTGGCGATAGGATTGGGTCCGCTCGGCTTGCGGTAGTGTCACTGGTTCCCTTTTCATCATTCTTTCCAAGGAGTGAAAGATGATCCGAAACGACCTTGAACACTCGAGATCTAAAACGACTGTTTGTGATTGGCGCAGTGACAAAACTGAACTACTGATGAGATTAGGCATTTGGCTTAGGATAATGCGACAAACCCCCACTTACATCGAGGTTTAGTAGATGACCGTATTGCAGGTCTGTGAGAGGTGCCTCTCCTTTAGAGTCATGATAACCAATCGAAAACACAGGACGATTTCCCCCATAGTCACCCGCAAAAGAGTATTCGCCAGCCTTTGCCTTGCCCTCCATATTGAGTGATTGGAGATCTGCGACTTGGTTGTGTATTCAATGTAGGACTAAAAAGTCAACCTTCCCTCAATGCGACGGGAAGCAGTTAGCAATCCTAGTTGAATGTTCCCTGCCACATATGATCCCAAATTCTCCGGAAGATGTCAGACTAATCACCAATTGCAGGAGGACAATGCTCGGTCTCAAGCCATTTCCAAGGACAATGGCGATTTTCTCAGTGCGCAAACGGGGCAAGAGTTGGCACAGTGCGGTGCAATATCAATGAGGGGCAATTGATCGAAAATTTGAATGAGAGTTACTTCGCAGTACAGTGCAATTAATTAAAGACTTTGATTAGCAACACTGTCCATTTTTATCGATAAGAAACTTTTGGTCCCGCCAAAATTTTCTAGATCTACGGCAAACCGAAAAGCTACCCTGACAACGCAAGGTTGCCGGGCAGCCACCACTATCGTCGACGTCGTCACCATGATCGATAAAGGATCAAAGCGAGCGAGCTCAGACTCGGACGACTCATCTAGCAAGAAAGTGAGAAAGGATGGACTTGCCGATAAGCATAATCCGTATCTGGCTCACATGTACCAAGATGGCGAGAGCCAGAACAACGGTTTCGGTTCCGACGAGCCTTCTCCCGACTCACCGCTGGCTGGAATAAAGCGTCGCGAGAGTACTGCAAAGCAAGCTTCTAAGGCGGAAGACTCGGATTCGAATCCATTTACCGGCCGTCCGCACTCGCAAAATTATTTCCAGATTCTGCAGACGCGACGGGACCTGCCTGTTCACAAGCAAAGGTAGCTTTTTCTTCACTGCTAACTACCTTGGCTTAGTTAGGCGGAAATCATTGACAGTTTAAATTAGGCAGGAATTCCTTAACAGATACCATTCGAGTCAGATCCTCGTATTCGTCGGTGAAACCGGTTCGGGAAAGACCACTCAAATTCCTCAATATGTCGTCTACGATGAGTTGCCGCACCTGACTGGCAAGCTCATTGCATGTACCCAGCCGCGACGAGTGGCTGCCATGTCGGTTGCCCAGCGTGTAGCGGACGAGATGGATGTGGACCTCGGGGATGAAGTTGGTTACAGCATTCGTTTCGAAGACAAGACGAGTCCCAAGACGATGCTCAAGTACATGACGGACGGTATGCTCCTCCGTGAAGCCATGCACGATCACGAAATGTCTCGTTATAGCTGCATCATTCTTGACGAAGCCCACGAAAGAACTCTGGCAACCGATATTCTGATGGCACTTCTCAAGCAAATCTCAGAGAGACGTCCAGACCTCAAGATCATCATCATGTCTGCCACACTCGATGCCCAGAAATTTCAGAAATATTTCAACAACGCTCCTATACTTACGGTACCTGGACGAACTTATCCAGTCGAAATCTTCTACACGCCCGAGCCAGAAAAGGACTATGTCGAGGCTGCTATTCGAACCGTTCTCCAGATCCATGCATCTGAACCCGAAGGAGATATCCTGCTATTCCTTACTGGTGAAGACGAAATCGAGGACGCCTGTCGCAAGATCAATCTGGAGGCTGATGAGTTGGTGCGTGAAGTTGATGCGGGGCCATTGAGGGTATATCCTCTGTACGGTACCTTGCCACCTCACCAGCAGCAAAAGATCTTTGAGAAAGCACCTGGTCCATTACGAAAGGGCGGTCGTCCGGGGCGAAAGTGTATTGTGTCTACGAACATCGCCGAAACTAGTTTGACAATTGACGGTATTGTCTACGTTGTGGACCCTGGTTTCAGCAAGCAGAAGATTTATAACCCTAGGATCAGAGTCGAGTCGCTTCTCGTTTCGCCAATTTCCAAAGCCTCTGCCTCACAACGTGCTGGACGTGCTGGACGTACGAAACCGGGGAAATGCTTCAGACTGTACACTGAAAAGGCGTTCAAGAAGGAACTCATCGAACAGACATATCCAGAGATTTTACGATCCAATTTGGCCAACACAGTCTTGGAACTCAAGAAGTTGGGCGTCGAAGATCTCGTGCACTTTGACCTCATGGACCCTCCCGCACCGGAGACCATGATGAGAGCCTTGGAGGAACTCAACTATCTCGCCTGTCTAGACGATGACGGAGAATTGACCACTCTCGGCTCACTAGCATCTGTATTCCCTCTAGATCCAGCTTTGGCCGTCATGCTCATCTCCTCCCCTGAGTTTTACTGCTCAAACGAGATCCTTTCTATTACCTCCCTTCTATCCGTTCCTCAGATTTTCCTGCGACCCGCCAACAACCGCAAGCGTGCAGATGAAATGAAGAGTCAATTTAGCCACCCCGATGGCGATCATTTGACGTTGCTTAATGCTTACCATGCCTTCAAAGGCCAGGAGACTTCTGACCCCAACGGTGCTAAGCAGTGGTGCCACGAACACTTTCTATCATATCGTCACTTGTCCAGCGCAGATAATGTCCGCTCCCAGTTAAAGCGCATCATGGAGACACACTCACTGGACCTTATGTCGACACCATTTGAGGACAAGAATTACTACACCAACATCCGCAGGGCTCTGCTTGCTGGTTTCTTCATGCAAGTGGCCATGAAGGAGAGCTCGGGAAAGATTTACCGCACCGTCAAGGACGAGCAGGCCGTCATGATTCACCCCTCCACTGTTCTACGTACAGAGTACGATTGGGTCGTGTACAATGAGTTTGTCTTGACATCCAAGCAATACATCCGGACATGCACAGGCATTCGACCAGAGTGGTTATTGGTGAGTTCGATTTTTTTCATGCAATCACCCCCTCCTCCTCTGAGGGACGCAACAACGCTAACAACGAGACAACAGGAAATCGCACCCACATACTATGATATCTCAACCTTTGAACAAGGAGATATAAAGAGAGCGCTGGTTAGAACTGCGGAAAAGAAGAGGAGAAAAGAGGCAATGAAGGTCGGAAAGTGAAGCTGCATCAAAAACCAAAAAAGTCAATGACACAACATCCATCTTGCTGTTCTAAGTCTAGAACTTGCCGGCTAGGTTTCATCACAGCTGCGTCAACTGATACTTATTGATGCATGAACCAAGTTGTCTCTTTGTTTTTGTTCTGTTTTCTCTCATCTGTGACTTGCGAGGCTTTGCAGCACCTGTCTTGGGGACAAGAAGACAACAAGAGAGAGAGACCTTCTGCTCTACTTGGACAGAATGAGAATGAAGTGCCAGCCCCATGTTATTGACTATTTTTTGTGGAACCATGCACAGCTTTAGACAGACAGGAACTAATACATGGATTAGAAGACACTGATAAAGCAGAAGAGTGGAGTAAGAGAGGGTACAGCCTTGTTACACTGGGAGAGACAATGACTTTATTGCACCGTTTGTTTGGACGGCGTCGCTGTTGCACCAGTTAGAATCTAGACGCGGAATTGATCAGAACATCCCCTATGGCTTCACAGCATCTGCAACGAACCTCTTTGGGATAAATGTGATTGTGCGTCACGTCCTTGCCTTGCGTCAAGCTGAGGCTGAGTGAAGTTTAAAAACCTAGTGTAGCAAACATCTCGGCCGAGTGTGATTTTTGATCTAGTCGCAGAATTGGCGGAAGCAAGGTCCGGGTTCTTTTTTTAAATTATGGCTTATTGTTTAGAGTTAACTATTGACCAGCTGGCAGATGTGGCATTTGTGGACCGTGCTGTGCTTGCACTGTGCTACACATGTACTCTGCCCCATATTATCATGACAAGCGGACGTTGCGAAGTACAACTGTCACTTATTGGCCACTCGGCTGCGAAGCTAATATGGCTTCCCTAGAGTAGAGTATACACATACCACTGTCATGACTAGCCATTGTGACATTACATCAATATCACGGAAGCTAGAAGCTGGTACGCCTTTAACATGAGCAGACCCAAGCTCTCACTCGTATAATCGACTAGAAAGGTAGCTAGCAAGATCGGTGTCTCATTATAAACAAAAGAGATCTCGAGAGGGGAGTGTGGATTTGAGAGTGAGAGAGTTCATGTTTTGGGAAGAAACGGGATTCTGACGCGTCGACTGGTGATCAGATATGATGCCCCTACGATGATGGCAGCCTTACCTAAGGTTGACCATGAAATGGCACTTCCAAACCCGGAAAGTAGAGTAGAGACGGCTCGTGGGACAAGTGTGGGAGGCCCTCAAAATTGGCTACATCTACACTCTCATGGGGTATAAGGGAGTTTTCTTCCTTGGCTCGACTCAGCTCACCCATGTACCGGGCGCCGTCCAATTCTTTCATCTTGGCCACGTGAGCTCGAAGCGGATCCTCTTGTAAGTATGCTTCGATTCGGTCGTCAAGACCTCTGGGCCCATCATACTCTTGCCAGTTGATAAATCGATTGGCGCACCAGTCGATATCTGTCCAGTTTTCCAAGGCGTTGGCAATAAGAAATCCACCGCCTTTCTTGGACTTGGCCCACTCATCGGCGAGCAGCTCGTTCCCAAATGTTTCGTGCTCTCTGGCCCTGACAAAGCCGTGGAATTCCTCGAAAGCTGTGTCCAGGTAATCTTCGTACACAAGCTGAAAAGCCAAGGTAGTTGTGCCAAGGCCAGTGAGCCACAGAGGCGGTTTGAAAAGCTGGATTGGAACCACGCGACTCCACCCATGCCTTCTTCGACGACGCTATTTCGACCATTCAGGAATGCGCTGTTAGCAATATCCAGTAACATGGCTATGTATTTATTAGCAGATGTCAAAACCCCCTTTTCGTTGTAATAAGTGTCTTGGATTTTGGTCGGATGCAAGCTCTCCAACTCTTGCATATTGATATCAATGGATGTTGTCTTGCTGCCAACCTGGAAGCTATCTGCATGATGTACAAGCCGGCCTATAGAGCTAAACTCTAACCGCCTAAGTTGAATGTATACATACGCCAGAGACGAGTAAAGGTTATTTTTCTCCCCACTCGACATATTCCTTATTCTAGAATAAGAAAGTTTTTCACCATCGATATATTCGAGGATCATGTAGGTCGCGAGAGGGTTGGCACCCTCACTGGTGGCATATGCATGGATCCTAGGCACCGGAATGGTTGTCCTCTCAGCCACCAGCCTATCAGTAGCATGTAGTTAGAATTGGTAAATCAACGAAGCTTAAAGTGAAGATTACCTCATTGTAGCAACTTCGCTGTCGACCTTGGACTTGACACTGAATCCTAGACATGGCTGCAAAGGTATGCGTACAACCCATTTGTCCCTACTGGAATGGAATTGCACAAAGTAGCAGATATTGTAACTTCCACGGACCTTGTGGCTCTTACTTGTAGTCGGGGCAAAGAAGCTACAGGCTTCGCCGCCGTGGTAAGACGAAGCTAGGGTTAAGACATCACCTTCAGGAATACACGCGATGAATTGATCACGCTGACGATGAACACGATCTTGAATGACATGGTCATTCAGCTGCTGTGGGCCGTGTGAATCAGACATCATCAACCAACTGCAGTGCGGTTAATAAAGCCAGATAAACTGTCGCTGGAGGCTTCAGGGGTCGTTTCGGAAGAAGCTGAATCCAGCAATCTCCTTCACCGGATATTATCCGACCTTGGCTTGCAATCCTGCGCCGTAATCAACACGTGGATACATACTATTTCCTTTTGGATCTGCATAAACTATTGCATCCTAGAGAATAGAGTACAAATGAGAATGCCCTTGATTGACCTGTAAGCTGATGTATGAATGAGGTTCTGGTCAGAGCCAAGAAGAAGTCAAGGGTTAGAAAGAAACCTCGTTGGCAATAGCATCCAATCAGGCTTCGCGGACAACCAATGCCTGCAGTGGATGATTAGATAATCACGCGCAGTTTTTGTGGGAGGAGGTAACTAAGGTAGTACTTTGAAGTGTGTGAGTAACGACCTCATTGCGCACTGTACGAGCCACAGCCCGTGTCCATCCAGAAGGCCCCACCTGTCACTATTTTCTAGAATAAAAAAGCGGACATCTGTTTCGGCCGACTGCGTATCTACCCGCTGCCAAGTGGAACTGACGTAAAGCTAAGGCAAGCAAGCAGACGGGGAGTCTCAAGAAAACAAAGCAAGGAATAGCGAGTGACATGCCAAGATATTAACCAGGTGTGAAACGAATGCATTCAGCTCAACAGGCTCACATCTGCAAGCCACAGACTGAGAGCCGTACCAACGAGGGTTTGCTTGTTTCCCTGGCAGCTGCTTACATGCTCTAACGGAGCTCCCGTCTGCCGTCTGGAGAGTCCCGGTTTCCCGGAGGGTGGTGCCGCCATCGTGCCATTTGTTCATCCCACGCTAGGATTCCCTTGCGGCCGCATGCGGAGCAGTGTAACCACCCAGCGCAGGCATCAAAAACACATTCTGCCCATCTGTTTTCCTTGCTGAGGAGTGAACCATTTTTCACGGTAGAAAGACTCCGCGGAAGTATGGCCAAACGCTCCGATAAGCTAGATATCGCGCCAGGAGGGGCGGGGGAAAGCAATATGCACATGCTGTGCAAGAGTATCCTGGAGTATATAAGCATGTGACAGCCTGGCATGTAAAACAGCTACGTGTTGTGCTGTTGGTCATCCTCTTGAATCCTCAACCTGGTGCGCGTGTAGCGGCAAGTAACCAGTGGGTCGAACTAGGATGGTGGGTATAGAGTTGCTCCTCTGCGTCTGATATCTGGCATATCTCAACTACCTTGATGCTTGACCTGATGCATAACAAGGCTCCTGAACTTGTATGTTGCACGAAAAAAAATAAAAAATTCGCGGCTATTGTGGTAGTTGGCGAGACAAGTTTGTTCCGCAGCATGCATCGCGCGGATGCGCATATAGTCATTTACACCCACTCCTGGAGTAAATATTATCGATGCTGAGGCATCATGCCAATTGAGTAGTTCAGAGAGAGTATGATTGCTTCGAGTCATTCGAGACCGGGACCTTTGTTTCCCCCGTTGTCTGTGTCCTTGGTATCTTCTCTTTCAACCATTACAAACCGAGAAAACTAGATTTCTCCCTGGCATAGCGGGGCTAGGCGAGGCATTATTGAAACCGGGAAAATCATCTGATTGCATACGATGCAACTGAATCTAGAAAGCTCTTCCAACTGGATCACCTACGTACGGGTGGGCTGTGTTCGGGTTTCGAAAGACCGTCGGGATTGCTTCTCGCCGCCGCATAGATTCACCTTAAAGCCCTCAATTAAAAAAAAAAAAAAAAAAAAAAAATTTAAGAGCACTGACGAGCAACATTAGCGTGCCGATTGCTCGCCTCCTCTTGAAGAATAAGATAAGCATAGCTTTGATGAATCCTGTTGCAGGACCTTGCTTGGGCGGCTTACTTGGTGGGGCAATGATGTAAATTGGCAGTAATGCTAGGAGTTAGTTTGAAACAAGCATAGAAGAGAACAGACGCCTTTGCTGTCTAGTATCCTTCATCCCCAGATGAAGATTTGCAAAGTCTGTAGCAGCTTAACAACTGGGCCCTTGTAACTCTGTTCCGACCGGTGTAAATGATCGCGCGCGGGTGTTGAGGCGCCACCAATCAATTGGGGGCTGCTTCATAAGGCCGCATCCTTTCTCTTGATACATCATTATATGGTGTTGCTCTAATGTTTAGCTGGATACTTGAAGATTGTCTGGAATGCTATTCCTTACCTTACCCAGCTTGGTATTGTCGCCCGCGCACGCTTCGGTAGACATGGGTGCCAGGTCCGAGAGGGCTATAGTTCTTTTTTAATGATTTCAGTTGTCTCCTTTTGGACGACCGTTGGCTATTGCGTCCTAGTGGGCCGTAACGCGAGACACAGTTTGACTGTGTAAATGCACGCCTGATGATATGCATTAATTTGGAGCCAATAAGAGGTAAGCTAACAACGTCGAGCCTGAAATGACTGAGCTCGCATGTATATGTATCAATGTCATGCTTGGATCTTGTTTTCCTCATTCGCATGGCAATACAACACTTATGTACGAGTATGTACGTAAATATTCCATGCACTTGTGTTGGCAAGGTTAGGTCACACTAAGAGTGGATTGACCTAGTTTTGCTTCCGCAAACACGTAAGAAGCTTTTGGTCCGCGGCCCTTGCACCACACGAGGAAGGCTGGCAAGGTTCAATAAACAACAGGGTATCCGAAAAGTAGCAGGGTTCTGTCTTCTTGAAACACCTTAGCATTCGAGCTCTTTTCAGTGCCTTATAGTTCGAGGAACCGGAAGCGTGTCATCAGCGCTAGCCTGATATCATTGAGCGCATTGCAACTCGTAGTTTCCGAATGCTATTGATAGGCAAAGCCAACCAGCCACAAGTGGTGGCCTGCCGGTCGAGCCGGGCCGGTCGCATGAGGACCAGATGAACTAGAGAGTGTACCCATAGCCGTTCTCGGGATACAATTTGTTGAGCGACGAACCATACCTTATTTAGGGCATCGTCCATTAGAACTAGGATTTACCCTGCACTGTGCTGAAGAGATGGGAGGCCGTGGAAGTGTTGTGGTTAGGGTTCATTCGACACTGCTTAGAAGTAAGAGAGCACTTACTAGTGCGACGCCATCATAGACGGCGGGTCCGGGCCATCCCGTTTCTGATCTTGTTTCTTCTCGGCATATGATAGGTTTTACGATGACTCCCTTTAGTCTTAGACCGACCGATGTGACTAGGTGTGTGTACGAACGCGACATGTGGATCAGGTAAACCGCATCGAGAAAGATTCAGTACTTGACTCTGGTGGTCTACAACCAGCCTTGTCGAAAGTATGTCGTACGAACACATGGCTCGCGTGAAAAAGCCCTAGGTTTTGAGTATCTCTTTTGTAGTTTCCACCAGATAGCCCGTGTAAATCCATGGCGATAACATCTCGACGGGCACTAGTATGGGAATATTGAGCAAAGTCAGAGTCTTAATATTCCGGGCGACTTTAACCCCAGCTTACATTCCTTATGCAGAAACGGCTTCCTCGAGTCATTTCAGAGAATAACATGCTAACTGGGTAAAAATGGCACGAGCCCACAATCTCATGACTTAGTTCACGCCACTTACACGGACGCATAGCTAATTAAAAAATTATCAGATCAGAGAAGTTTTCCCTTTCGGCCCCTGCACAAAGAGCCAAGCAAGATAACACAAAGGTCCCTCGGTGATTGGCTTGTTAGAGACTCTTCTTGAAGTCGAGATTGATGTTTGTACTCTGCAACATGAGGACCAGGGATACGCGAGTTAGTGTCTTGTCTGCGCATGGCAGTGGATGGCAACCAAGAAGTTGGACTGCCACGCCCCCCCTGCAGGATGAGGAGAGATTCCTTGCCGCCACAATATCAACTCCAAGTGCCTCGTGTGGGCAAAGCACTGCATGAAGCATAACCCTTGGGCCAACAAATTCTTCACAAGCAACCTATAGTGAGAAACAGCCCACCTCTCGAACAAGTAGTTCTGCTGCGTTGAGTGCCTAGGATTTCACAGGGAGCCGACTGAGCAACACACCTGATAGCCCACCTTTTGCATGGAGAGCTTCCCGGTAGGATCCCGATATAAAAGCCGTTGAAGAGCCTCCTTCTCCTCCCTCGGACAGTGGTTTACTGCACAGCAAGTTAGCAATTAAGTTTCCGAAGGATTATTTTGCAGTTTTTCCATCTCAGAGAGACGGATTTTCCATACTTTCAACCCCGCCCTTGCTTATTATCGAAACACACACTGGCTTTTTAAAATCCAACAGAATGAGTGGGAGCGGTGGTTTCTACAAGTATCGTTGCAAGAATTTTTATTCTCATAACTGCCCCAATTGGGTGTGGGTAAACAACTCCCCATGTGCAGTTTGCCTCGTAAGCTCCTCCATCAAGTCAGCGTCGATGATGTTGTGTATTACTATCCAGGTTTAGCGCCCAATGACTGACCAAAGCACACAGGCAGAAGGAAAAGACAGCGAACAGGCCATATTAGTGCCACCATTAATGACGTCTCGGGATGTAGTCGTCCCTCGCGTTCGAAATGGCGTGCTGCAATACACCTTGATGGAAATTGTTGCGTCCAATGAACCTGGTGAGAGTTGGATGCTTCAAGACAAGCATGATGCAGCCGTTGGCAACCACCGACCGCCGCCGGCAGTTCCAGTGACCACCATGCCAACGTCACAAGGAATTCTTGCGCGATGGCAGTAGTAACGGCCGACAAGGGATGTGGTAGAATGGGGCCAGCCAAGCCCGCGCAAAAAAAGGCCGAGAGCATGGCCAAAATCAGATCTACGTCGCTGCACTATGCCTGTTGATTGGATGGGCGTAACGGCCGGAATCCGTTATTTCATCCGACCGACGTGCAGCAAACCATCGACCTTCGGAATAATGACAGCACTAGTTCTCCGTAGAGGAGTGGCTGGGTGAGAGACAGAAGTCCTGGTCTGCTCTAAACCCCAATTTGTGGGTGCCGAGTAGTCCAAGGATGACCAATCCGGAGAAACGCGCTCGCTTCTTAAAAAAAGGGACCCTCGGATAACAGGGCTTGGAAAGGTACTAGGAACAGGAATAAGAAAGGTAAAATCAGGGAAAATTGCAAAGGATCGGTCACGACGTCGGTTTGGGTGTTCTGGTTTCAAGATGAACAAGAGGAGCACGTTCGGGATAGATGGAGGAATGGATTCCACCCCCTCTCGCGTGGACCCTAGTGCACCAACCCTTGGTTATTTCTCGAAGGAGTCAGGGATTTTTGTGCCCGATGATGATTGATGCCAAAGGAAGCTGCCTAGCTCGGCATATCAGATGGCTCGAAACAAGGACTATAACGAGAGACAAGGGAGTTTGGATTTTTAGAGCTCGGGTGCTCTGGGAGCTGCAGTCAGATGATTTCTTTCCTTATTCATTATTTACTCGCCGTCGCTCTGTCCATGCCGTTCAGAATTCCTCAATTCGTTAGTCTGTCATCTTTGACTTGGGCGTTTGTTAATCAAACGTTTGTTAATCAATAGGTTTCTTGGCCAGCGAAGACAAGAGAGTCAAGCTGTTATCATCACGCACCTAAGCAGTTAGTTGCAGAAGAGCCGCTGAGTGCGTAATGCAACGGCCGTCAACAAAAAGGGACAAGGATTGAGCCTTGTCTCGGTCAACGAGTCGGGTTCGTTGCCGTCCGTTGTGCAGCGGCGATGACAACTGGTGAGAGATGGAAGTGAATCTAGGCCGTGTCGCATTTCCGATTCTTCGTGGGTAACTTTCATTCACCTATCGTCTCATGACGAATTTGCCTTTGCATCATCTGAAAATAATTCGTGCATTACCTGCCGTTAATTTTTGCCTGCGAGCTTTCTGCCTCTCTCCTATAGTCAAACTCATGAGCATAGGTTTATGTGCAAGGAGCGGTAAAACGAGCAAAGTTTGCGCTCTGGAGATGCTTACACTTGTCAGGATCAACGGTACTACCAGTCCCAATGCTCCGGGTTCAGGTCATCTAGCTACATGATCATTCGTCTCGGCGTTGACTCGTCCAACGACATCTAGCCCCCTGCAGGGCCGTTTCATGCATCTTGCAGCATCAGCTTTTGTTTCTCCACAGTTATGCAGCCAGCGCATTACCCCTTTCTTTGTAAGTCGATTATCAACTCGGACTAATAAAAGCCGCTGGCTACCTTGCAACGTAGCTATCATTACTAGCACGAGCAAGACTTCCGTGTCTTTCTGGGCAAATGCTTCTTTCAAAGCTTGCGGGTCATTTGAGCATGTCGCCGACGTTACGTAAATCTCGACGAAGCCTTAGCTCCTCGAAGCTCAATTTCATCTTAGTCATCTGCCCCTGTCTCGTTGGTTCATATTGGATCAGTTAGAGATGAGCGTGTTGAGAGTTCCTCATGAGCAGTCAATGAAGTATCTATCACTTAGTGTAGCATCACAATTGCGAGGTTGGAGTTTCGTTTCAGTTCCGGACAACAGTACATCGTAGTGTACCAGCCAGGTGGTTCTATACTAATTGCCAGGTATGCGTTTTGTTACAGCGGTTTCCACATCACAGCAGTGTTAAAGTGGCTAGCCCTTCAAGGCAGAGCAAGATCTAGTTGATCCGGAGGTTGTCTACGAGAATATTTATATCTTTTTGATCTGCAAAGGAACGTTAGCGGTTATCTCCTGCAACTGATCAGTGGGTTGACTTATCCCCTCATCCCTGGGGGGTTATCCTCCAACCATCACTGGCAGGAGGATAACCAGGGCTGCCGTCCGTCCCATGGCGTGCCCTTAAAATCCAATGGTAATCTCATATAATGCTGCCAAGCTGCTGGCTCATGTACCGAACTTGTTGATCACAGAACCAGACAAGTACTAAACTTTGACACCAACTCGAGATGGGTCCCGGTTCTGCATCATCCTGAACGGTGAATCAACCCCAGCAGCGCATGCATAGAAATGCCGTGGCCCTTTGTTCCAACTCAACTCTGTGAACATCGGCAGGTTTCTTAAACGCATCCGATCCCATGTCGAGGCAACGCATGTTACTCGATATAATTCCATATGCAAGCAAGAGTCTCCTTCTGTTTGTTTTGCACTGCCAACGAGGACTAGTTTTTGTTTCCTCTTCACAATCTAGTCTAAGTGTGAAGGGCATTGACACACAGACAAAAAACATCCATAAAAACAGTGTTGTCATCTCGACAAACCTTTCGGCGCATCGAGGAACATGCTAGGACCAATATGGAGACCTAATGGGAGACTGGCGTCCTTGCTTGGCCGAGGGGTATCACCAACGGCTGAAGGTTAATGCGCCTGGTCAGACCAGATACAGCTGTATCACACACTGGCAGAGTATGCAGCAGTATGGCCCAAGGAGCAAATTAGTTGCCGGAGTGCAGGACGTTGTTTACATAGTTGACAGATTCATCAGCTGATGAGTTTCAAAGAGTATCCGAGAGCTGGACAGGCTGGCATCGGGTTCATGTCAGGAAGCATGCATTTCCGTGTGTGTCCAGACAGTCTTCGCAGCACAACCCACTAGGTGTGCTTCCGGCAAAGTACTCTCTGGAATGACTATGTGAAAGCATGTCTCTGGCAGTTTGTAACCAAGGCTGTGCCCAAACTCCTTGTCATAGACAATATTCTGGCACATGGAGTTGGCCATGGCTGAAAATTGCGTCGACTGAAACACCATCTGTTGCCCATCCAAGGCGACTGCATCTCTAGGGCGGCCTATTCTTGACCATCGTGCGATGTCCAGCGGACAGGGCTGACGAGCGTCCTCAGACCAGAGGATCTTATCACAATGGCTCATGGCATCCTTCCTCTCACACACCTTTCGGTGACTGGCTGTTCTTGCCACTGGTCCGTCGACGTGTCATACATCTTCCATCACAGTGTCCACTTTTCAGCGGGTGTGACATCCGAGTAATCATTCAACTTAAAAAGTGGCTCGAACCACGAAGCGCAAGACTGAACCAGATATTTGCGTAGGGTTAAGTTCCGAAACTCGTTCCCCCAGCTAGAAGCGGCTGTCTGGTAACCAACAGCAACAGGCCGCAATAGATCCAAATGCAGCATTCGACGAGGTTCTGTTACAGGCTCGGAAGCGGCATATTGCGGACAAGCAAGTCTGGGAGGGGGGTCTGCAATAGACATTCCTTGCGGAAAACGAGCGTCGGGAAACTGTGGGGGAAGCGAAGTGCAGCTTGGAGTGTTGCTACGTTGCAACGAAGAAGAGTCGAATTGCTTTTGCATAAGTCATTCTAGAGTTTTCATATGTGCAAATAAATGACCATAGGAGAACGAACGAATCTCCGCGAGCCGGTTGAGAGATTGAATGAATCCAATGGGTTATGTGAACTGAAAAGTTCTGAGGCGTGTTGAGATGGAGAAGGCAGACGCGGTTATAGCTATCCAGAAGCTCAGACCACCTGACCACGCGCGCCATCATGTGACTCTATTCTCTCATGCGGGAGACATCGATACAGTGCTAGAGTCAGACACTGTGTTATTTACGCACGGTCTTGCACTCAATCGTTTTATTTGTAAGACTCGATCAGGCTGGATGAGGCGTTCGAAAAAGCTGTATTTGCCATCTGATATATTGCTACCATGTCAAATTCAAATGAACCACGCAAAGAACAAACTAAAATAGTCGAATCCTTAATCGAGTCCGCGAAAAGGGCTTTTGACTCGTCAACTGATGCTGCCACTCGAGAAAATGGCCTTCAACAATACAACGAGTTAGTTGAGAGGTAAGGTAGGCAATAATGGAAACGGAAATTGGTGATTTTTTTTTTCCGTTCTGACTTGCGCCCAGCACAGAGACATGGATACTTTTACATGCACTGAATGCATTAATCAAACCAAATATTCTTCCACAATGGCTGAGAGAACCACTGATGCAAACTCTTACCTTGTTGCCTCTACGACCGGATGGCGTCAGAGGCACAATGGAATTTGTGTTTGCAGTCCATCCTAGTAACACTGGACAGCCTTTGGATACCGACGGTCAGGGGAAAGCCGGCGCTGCCATTACTCACGAGGCTGTTGCCGTTGCCACCAAATTACTTTCCTCTGTTCCTCGCAGTATGAGTGCTAAATATTGGTTCGAGGGTATCTCTGGACAATTATTTGACCTTTTTGATGGGGCGGCTGGCCCAGATATTGCCAAGACTTCAGCTCAAGTTGTGGGCTTCGGAATTCTGGGTAAAAAACAGTTTGGTGCTCCTGGTACAACATCCATCCTGAGCATTTGCTAGACTGTTTGCTGATGTGAATCTTAGGAGCACCGGGGTGGAATGCCTTTGTTCAACCGCTAATTGAGATCTTGAATCCTTCACTTAAGACTTCATCGCACGAAAATCTTGCTGTCGAAAACCTAGATGACGAGGCCGAGATTGTTGAGCTGGGCAAGGATCAAATTCTTGTCACAGCTCCTGAACTCGAGCGGTCTCTTCGGCGCCTTGAGCTTCTAATCATGTCGAATACATCTCCAGGATTATGTAAGAGACTTTTGAAACCAGTTATTTTACAGCTGTGGTCCCTTAGTTCTTGGCCAAATCCACCCGGTGAAACAGACAAACAAGTCTGCAAACCAGCTCGAATTCTTGTACAGACACATATGAAGCTCTTTGGTGATGTCGATAGCATCTTACCTTTCATCCGTAATTTGCTGGTAAAAGGTTCTTTCAACATAGAGACACCATGGAGATATCAGCTTAGACCTGGAGGCGGCATGCAAATCATCAAACAACAAATGCCGGACCGGGATCAAGAGACCGACCTGGACTGGAACGAGATAGAGAGCAGGTCGACAGTTCTAGTTGCCTTAGTTACGTCCATGTGTACGGAAGAAGAGATATCTTCCGTGTTCCTCCACCTTCTCCGAAGATGGATAGTGACGTCGAGTAAACAGGGTATCTCCACCATCAAGATCACTGCTCAGGATATGGAGCCAGAATCGCCCCTAAATGATCTTGTCAATTTGACTATTCTTCAAAGACTTATGGATAAGGCGCCGGATAAACTTGTCAGTCATTTTGACCAGCTACTGGAGCTAGTCTGTCAAGTTCTACAAGCTGACAGCCGCTCTTCTCTCGGTGACGACCTGATTGGGATACTATTAAGTTTACTGAACCTTGTCATAACAGCCCCGACCTTTAAAAAAGCCGATATCAATGCATCTGAGCTGGAAATCGTCGAGGAGTCTTTAGAAAGATTAAGTGGTGAGAATCGGGGCGAACTATCTACAACCGCACGAAACCTAGCAATGCTACTGAGATATCGAGATGAAGTAGAAAAGTCTGATGACAAGACAATTGCACCAACTAGCCGACAAATTGAAGATCGAAAGACGTACAACTTGGCAATGAACTACATCACAGGCGACGGTGACAACCCACCGCCGGTTGTATCAGAGGGGCTCAATATTCTATCTAGTCTAATTGTATCTGAAAGCCCAATCCTAGATATCAACGCTATCACGGTCTTGATGTCCAGCCTTCTAAAGGATAGTGAGGATTACATAAATTTGCGAGTCATCAAAATCTTCACACAGTTAGCGAACAAACATCCCAAGTCAACCTTACAGGAGCTTCTATATCACTACTTAGATAGTCAAGAGAAGCTAACTACAGATATGCGTTTGAGATACGGAGAGGCGATACTACAGGTTATCGAGAGACTGGGAGAGACTTTTGCAGAGGATGCTGCTCAGGACACCTGCGAGCGACTGTTATCAATCGCCAGCAGACGAGGCCATAGACCGAAAACGATGGCCAAACAGGCAAGAGACGAAAAACTGAACGCTCTGAAAAGTGCAAAAGCGGACAACAACGAACAAGACAATGTGGACATTGACTTGGCCGACGAGGAGGAATCAATGGAAGAAAAAGAAAAAGGTGAGATACTTGCGCAAATTGTGCAAGGATGGGAAAGCAAAAGGGGTAGCGAAGACGTTCGTATGCGTACATCTGCACTGTCTATATTGGGAATTGCCATCGAGACAAACATCATCGGCATAGGGCCGGATTTGGTCTCAGCAGGAGTAGACTTAAGCATCAATGTCCTTGCTTTAGAGCCCGAACTTGAAAAGGGAATCCTTCGAAGGGCAGCCGTTTTGGTGATTCTCAGCTTTGTTAAAGCATTGGACAAGGCCAGGGAATCTGGCCAGAGAGTTGGATTTGGGCTCATGGACGAGAGTCGACATGAAATCCAGCGGACACTACAATACGTGGCTGCAACTGACAATGACGGACTCGTGCAGCAACACGTTCGTGACGTTATTGAGAGCCTGGAAAACTGGGACATGACACGTCTATTACATTCCAGTCAAGCAAAGGAAAGCGAGACACCTGGCTTAAGTAGACTGGCGGGATTACGAGTGAACCCGGGAGGTAACATAATTGATGACTCCGGGCGACCTCGGCCCAGAATAGAGGAAGTGGAGTGAATTGGCAACAATTTTAGGAAATTGAAAGCGTGTCAGTGAACCACAGAGTAATAAATCTTGTAGACGACGGGACGGATATTCGAAGCAAAGAGGCCTGGAGTGCTGGAGCGCTGGAGTGAATCCTCGTATGTATCAAACAACTTTGGGTAAATGAGCCTGTCCAACGTGAAGCCGGTCATCTGGACTGTCCTGATTGGTCGGAAGTCGCAAAGCCCTATGAAATGAAGCAAGAAAGATGAGGTCGTGACAGTGAAAATGAGCAAAAATATGTGTTAATAAGCAAAGCGTGTACCTAGCCTAACTGGTTGGCTATTGAGCACAAAATAAGGTGAAGAGGTATTCTAGATTTGCCAGTAACACGTCGGATAGAGGAGCCGGGTTAGCGCCAGACTCAATTTAGCCAGTTTTACAGTTTTATTATTCTTGTGCCACGTTTCTCTTGCCGCCAACTGGTCTGTATCTCTCGCAGAGGGTAGGTTAGAGAATATCGAGGCGGACTGAAGAGTTCCGGTGGCCATGGTGCGGAATGAGTAAACAAACAGCATTTAGGCGACGAGTCGGAACGAAAATCAAAATCGAAATTGTCTCCCGTCCGCTGAGATCGCGCGTGCAAATTATTCATATGGACATTGGGCTTGTATATATATTAAGAGATGTGTTTATCTGCGAGCTCACCTTAGCTGACATGCTTCTACCCGCGAATCAGCTGCAGTAAGCCGAGTAAAAACGCCACTCCAAACTGGTGCGTCTTCCCTCAAGAATGTAAAGACGCGGTGTTTGCCCGAGTGGATTTCATTGGGGCCACAAAAAAAAAAGACGCAGCGCTCGATTCCTGTTGTTTCACAAAGAGGGTAAGACAGGGACAAGGGTAGTGGGTGGGGAGTAGGCAGACAGAGAGTGTGTCTCAGGGGGATGGCGACGTTGAGGCTACTGGGATCCCAAAGCCATTATGCATTATTATCAGACCACGATCAGACACTTTACGCCGTGGACAGGGCATTCCGGCTAGGAGGAAAGCGATGAGATAGCGAGTTGGCGGTGCGTAGGCGATAAATTAAAGGTCGTTCAGACGAAAACATGACGTGAAGGCCCACGAGGATTTATTGGTGTTGCGACGAATTTTCACCGATGGGAAATAAGTTATTCCAGTGAACGATAAAGGGATAAAGGCGGGTGCTCCTTCCATCAACAGAAATGATGAGATAAGCAACGAGCACTAAGAGGGGAACTGCTTCCGATCGGTTTCAAAACAAATTCTCCAAGAAACAAACAATCTGTCTGCCATTTTCCACACGAGCACGAAAGAAACAATAGTGTCTGAGCCCACAGCTCTGACGGGGGACTCAGGTCCAATAACGACATCGAGAAAGCAAGCTTTGATACGAAGGGACTGCGATGGCGCCTGTGGCAATGCATTAAGCATTAAGAGACTAACTCTGACGAGGGATGGTCAAACAGTCAAACCTTTTGCGCCCCTCCCTTCGATTTCACTCTGTTTGGTATCGTCTCTGAATGTCTTGGCTCAGGGTTCGATTGGCTAACGTTTCGTCTCAGGTTAAAGCAAATCAGTTGAGACGCCTCCTGCTCATGTGGTACCTGCAGCAGCGCCCCCCTAGATCTCCAGGTTGGCCAATGCGAGCTTCGGAATGACAAGCCTCTTTGCAGGGGGAGGGGGTCACCGAGCCGCTCCACGGTCCCTGCGACACGATTCTCGGCTGGCCAATCCCTGCGGGCGCTGGGATTCTCATCGACGCCCACAGAGCCGCCGAGCCTGCGTTGCGTGCCTGGAATTTAGAACCGCTTTGGTGGCCCTGCTTTGGATCTGGCTTACCATGAAACTCTCTTTTGCTGGACTGGGCCACATGCATGAGCAGATGAGCAGCTGGGGCTCTCTGCTGCGGGTTGAATTCATGGCTGCTGCCAAGGGCGCATTGCGTCGTATTGGGCGGTGCGCGTTTTCGTTCCCACTCTGGCCCCTCATACGTGGGATCTCGGCCCCTCCGCCAAAGTGGTAACGATCCGAAGTAACTCTCTAGCCTCTTTGCATGACTCTCAGAGGCGGTTTGGCCGCGGTGGTGGTGGACTCCGACCAACAAAAAGGGTTGTGACTCCTGGCTTTTGTCACACTCGTTTTTTTCCTTTCTCTCATTCATCCTCATCCAGAAGTCGTTGCTCTGTCTCTCTCTCTCTTTCTTTCTTTGCTCAACCCAGTCTTGCAGACTGTTTCCATTCATTTCTTTCACTCGAAGAACACGATCTTTCCATCCGACGTCGACGTCTGACTATTTATCATTCTTTCTCGTGAGCGAACTGTGTTTGCCACGTCTCAGCGAAATCGATTTTCGCTCTTTTTTGTCACGCCTTTTACAACAACAAGCTACTCAAGCATCGATTTATCGGCTTCCTACGAATCCCTGGATTAGGAGAACGGAACCAAGTGTGCCCACCTACCGTCCAACCACCACGCATTTTATTCCATTTTAGACATTAAAGGAAAACATACCATCAAAATGAAGTCCGTCGCTGCTGCTACTTTGGGCCTTTTCACAGCCCTGGCTTCTGCCAGCAATCATGATAACCTCCACTACCCTCGATTCAACAATGCCACCACTGCTGCTGGGGCTGCTCCCACAACCCTGACCGTCATCGCCACTCAGACTCACACTGTCATCAGCTGTGCTCCCACAGTCACCAACTGCCCAGCTCGTACCAACCAAACTGCTATCAGCAACCTCCCCGAGTCTGCTAGAAGCACTGTGGTGGTCACTGACACCATTGTGCTGGCCACCACAGTTTGCCCTGTGTCCGAGGCTTCCAGTATCTCGTCGTCTCTGATCGGTGCCCACTCCTCTGGCATCATCACTGGCTCGACACTCAAGCCCAGTGCTCCTGCCGTCGCTACCAGCAATGCCGCCGCCGCCACTCCTGTTCTCTCAACCAGTGATGTCGTTACTACTCAGGTCCTGACCACGACTATTGGCAATTCTGTCATCACCACTACTGTCAAGTCTACCATCAAGGAGACCATCACCGTCACCAGCACTATTGGTGGCGGTAACCAGCCTGCCGGCGGCAACCAGGGAAGCACCCCTGAGCCTACCACAACCACCACTGCGACCTCCACCTCAACTCGCACCGTCACTGTTCTCCCGGCCAACTCTCCCTCAGGTGGTAGTGCTGCTGCTGGAGGCAATCCTGGCGCTGAAGCCTGTGCCAATGCTCCCACCGTCACTGTTACTGTCGCTCAGCAGACTGTCACTGTTCCTGCATCGACTGTCTACGTCACAGTTTCTCCAAGCTCCGGCAGCGGCTCTGGTTCCCCTCCCGCTGTTTCTGGTGAGGCTGTCAACAACGCCGGCTCCGGCTCTAGCTCCAACAGCGGCAGCGGAGACAAGAACTCTGGTTCTAACTCTGGAAGCAACGGCTCCGGTAAGGGCAACGCAGGAAACGGCAACGTCAGCAGCGCTGCTGCTGCTGCCGCCACCACCAGCACTCCTTGCCCCACTGACTCTACCACTACTGTCCGGGCTACCGTCACTGTTCAGCCTTACCCGGTCAGCAACGGCACTGTCCCTACCACTCGCGGTTATGCTCTCCCTTCCGGCTTTGCCCGTCTTCGTCGATGATCAATGAATGTTAGTATGATGTGAGGTTTACTCGTGGAGTTGCCATGTATTGGGGATATCTTGGGGATACAAGGTTGTTTTTATAAGTTTGGCAAGCTTGTACGCAGGCAAGCCGAGGGTTTTTCTCTTCTCTTGAGTGTATATCTTTCAAATTAGTGTGCTGAACAAAATGCGGAAAGCTACTTGAGATCATGTTGATCTCATGTTGATCTCATAGAGCGGATATCTAAGTGAACGAAGTATTGCGAGCTTCGGTTTCATTATAACAATTCTGGCCGTGATATAACCGTTGCTGTAGTATGCTTGTTTGCTGAGGGGAAAGCATATCCATGTGCTTTCCGCCGGCACGTATTCTGCTTGATAAAGTAATCCCCTTCATTCCCAAGGTACCATTGAGTCTTATTGGCTATATATACTAGACTTCCCATCAATCATGTCATAACCTCATAGAACCTATAACAAAAAACCTAATACCCAGTCATACATATCATTTATACTGAAGTTGATCAATCCATCAAATAAATACTGCATCAAGCCCACATATTTTGTTTTTCATCCTAGCATGCCGTGTCGCTACCCAAGTAAAACACGCTCATACTGCTCCTGCTTCAAATGGCTAAACAGCACAGTCTGCAGAGCGGCTCGACTTCGCACCAGCTGGGGCAATATGCCGTCTGTTTGTTGCAGGTTGTTCTTGAGGCTGTCTGTGTGGTTGCTGAGTTGGAGGGCGAGGGATTTGAGGTCGGGGTCTTGGAGGTCCTGGAATCGTAGAATTTATGTGTAAGTAAGGAGGTAAGTCTCGCTGCGGTAGATGACTGGCTGTTGTAAGGATTATGGGAGTAACTTACGTGGAAAAGACCCCCTGAAAAGGAATTATTTTTGGGGTTGAAGACAATGTTGGTGTCGTCCTTGTTTTTGCGGAAAGGTGTTTCTTCGGGTTTTGGAGCAAGGACATGTGCTTTCTTCAATAGGCCGCGGTGCTCCCTCGCCTGGGCTCTAGCACTAGATTCTAGATTATGGAGAGCCTCATAGTCTCTTTCTAGCTCCCTCTCGAGGTTCTCCTTCTCCCGCGCCAAGAGCTCCACAGCGTGCAGTGCCGGATCTAGTTGCCTCTCCAGCGCTTGCTTCGCATCCAATATATTCTCAAAGTCCAACTCCGCGACGCGCGCGTCATTCTCAGCTGCGGGTTTCTTCGCCCGCGATGGTGCGGTATTGGTGAGGGTAAGAGACGCGGGGGGGAAAGGAATGCCCTTTGTGATCTTGCGGGTGATGCGGTGGGTGACGAGACGGAGGGCGGATGAGGTGTGAGCGCGGCGCTGTTCGGTGTTGGAGAGGCGTTGGAGGATGGGACGGTGGGCGAGTTGAAGGATGCTGAAGGCGGAGGAGAGAGAAGGTTCGGCTAGGGGACTCCATTTGGATTCGATGGTGGATTGGCGAACGCGGCTGACGCGAGGAGCGACGTGAGGGTATGGTTTGGACGGAGAGGCAGGGAGGTCGTCATCTTGTTCGGCGGCGGTGTTCTGACTGGATCGGCGGCGGGGTTTCTTTTGTGGTTGCGCCTCTGCATGTTCTGGCTGGGGAGAAGGGTCGTCACTTCGGGAAGAAGGTCGCGCTTCGTGACTTGCCCTAGTTGATGTTTTGGCTGTCTCGGGCTGTTGGCGTTGGGCTTTGCCATCGTTGTTCAACTGTCTGTCGTCGGCTGCTTTTCCAGCGGCGGGTTTGGATGGCTTTGCTGGTCTAGGGCCTTGATTCTGGACCTCAGAGGGTTGCATGTCTCGTAGCGACGGACGCCCGCGCTTTCGCTTGGGTAGTTGTTGTGTCGTCTCCCCCTCGTTCTCCGCTGCTGGTTGCTTGGCTCCAGATGGCCGACCTCGTTTGCGACGAGGCGGCTCGGCGATTGACTCCTCTTGTTCTTGGTCTGACTCCCGCTCTTGCTCCTGTTGGTCATTTTGCACTCTTTTCTTCCCTCTATTGCTTTGTGGTCTAGCTTGCGGTGCGCCAACTTCATCGTCATGTCCCTGCTCCTGCTCCTGCTCCTGCTCCTGCTCTCCGCTGGTTGTAGCTTTGGCCCCTTTGTGTCGTGGTGATCCAGTATCTTCTGCAGTCTCGGCCTCAGCTTCGTCGTTTTCCAACGACCGGTGGTTTCGTGTTTGCTTCGGTTCTTTTGGACCTCTTTCTGCATCCTCTTCAGGCACCTGCGGCGACTCTCTCGCCACTTCAGCCAGTTCTAATAACGAGGGCCGGCCCCTCTTCCTCTTGGGCTTAGCAGCTTCCGCGGCCTTTGCTGCTTCCTCTTCCTGGCTGAGGACCTTTCTCGGTCTCCCTCTTTTCTTCTGACGCGTCGCCTCATCTGCGTCGGCATCGTAGTCTTCGGCGACGGAGCTGCGATCTTGCGACGCGTCGGCTTCGAGCCTGGCCGCGTTGGACGGCCGACCGCGTTTGCGCTTCTGATTTAGTGGCTCTGGAGCCTGCGCAAATGGGAATAAGTTAGCAGAGTGGTTTATTTAAGGGGTTTTGTAACAAAAAGGTAGAGATAGGTTTATACCATTGAGGATAATGGATTCCCATGTAGGACTTAGACTGGTAGAAGCAGAAAGGCGATGGTTAATATAACGAACAATACCGTGAGTGTATAGTATGTATGTGCTAAATTAATGGTGAGTGGGATGGATGGAGGTTTCAGCGCCTTTGGCCGCTAAAGCCCACAGTGACGTGACGCATATGCACGTTGGGATCGCTTTCAGACACCCCGGCGCTGATGAACCTACAGTAGACCAATTATCACGACCCGACCCAGTTACGTAGCCCAAGATGGTTATTATATTATCGATAAACAATCACCAACCCGATCAGCCAAACACCCTTTAAGCGCTCACCTCTTCGCTCATTAAATAAGATTTAGTCATCACCTTGTGCAAGTATATAGATTAGAACATTCATTTCTACATCCATTTTGAGTTGGATAGTCCTTGATGGCAAAGTCCTCAAGTGGATGTTGAGTTTATACCCGACTCTCGATTTCCACTGTTAACAAAAGATCTTGAAAATGACAACGATATCTAAACTGCAATTTACAACAAAATATATACTAGAGTCGGCTTATCCATTTGGAACAGTTGGCTGGCTGCTCAGTAGCAGGACTCCGTAGCCTAAGTTGTCACAAAGCATCACAAACACTTTCTCGCCCGTCTTCTAATGATATTCGGCTATTACCCTGAGCATAGTGGCCAGGTTCGGTGTCTCGAAAAAACACATTACTCATTATTCCACTGATGTCAACACGGAACCTATAAAGTCTTTTCTTTAACAATCCCTCTTCTCATAATAGCGTTATAGTCTACTGAGCAAACCCCAAAATGACGCTTGGAGCCATTTCATTCTCTTTGCTAGTCTATTCGCCAACCAAAAAGCTCACCCTTTTTCAGGCTCTTCTGGCTTATTCTGTCCTTGAGCTCACTTGTAGAATTCCAACGTTCTGGGTGCCTTCCTGTTCTCGACTTTGCGGGCCACTAACATCATCGTTATCATAGGCATGTTCATAACGTCTAAACGCAAGCCACAACAAGGGGCCAGATACAATCATCGTTGCCGATAACCCCGTGTAAAGGTACAAGATGACTGGATCCTTCGAAAACGGTGAAAAGGCGATGCCAAGCGCGGAGCCGGCTCCTGAGCTTACTTGCCCGAGTGCTTGCACCAAGCTGCGCATGTCCTTTGGTGCCTCAGAATAGCTATACTCTGCTAGTGTTGTGAAGCCCAGAATTTCAGCGAGGGCCAGGATTATATAGATGGGAGTCTGCACTAAAACACTTATATTGTTTGGTCTGCTTCCGTCCATTGAAGCCGGGCATTGTAGCGGATGATCATAGCAAGGTCCCCTGGTATAGACCAATTTTTGAACACCAGCAGCAAGGGCCATCGCCATGCTCATTATGATAAATGCCCAAGTAATTCGCGCAATAGGCCCGAACTTGAAACCAAGTTTTCGAACTAGTGGGTATACTGCTTTTTGTACCACTAGCCCGAGGAGCACACAAGCAATGGAATTAAGAGCCTGGATGGTGTCATTTGGAATTCCACCCAGGCGCATTTGTCCAGCTTGAGAAACCAAGTTATTATTCATCTGGTTCATAGCTAGATGGAATGGTACGAAGCAAGCCCTACGCCAAAACTTATTAGCAGAGAAACTCGAGGTCATCGTGGACACTGCCCATGAATACTAACATGACTTTGCAAGCTCTGAGGCCTCTACTTATGCTTGAGACGAATGTGTCGTCCCACTCAACATTTCTATTGTACTTCTCCTTTTGAAATGCTGGCCTAGCTGAATCGAGTTTGAATCCATCTCGGGCTGAGTATGCAATTACCTTGGCGGCTCGTGGTAACACGTTTGCTTGGGGTGGAAGGATAACTTCTGCAGTTAGCAATCTGCGTCTTGGATTGGAAGAGAATGAAGTAGACCTACCCAGCTTCTTCTTCCAAAGCAACAATATAGCGGCGCAGATCCAGACCGTGCACAGTGGTAGAAGGTAGGCAGCCCAGAAGCCAGCTTCCTTCTCTAGATATGTTGAAGCAATCAATGACAGACTCGCAAGGTTCGTGAGCCTTGGATTCATATGAGCACTGCGTCCACCATGCAAGATTCTCTGCGGTTCTTACCAATAGAAAATGTTGTAAATATACTGCATTGTCAAGGCACGGTCGGCTATGACCTTCTCACCACTTTTAGTGACGAGTAGTTTCAGCGTGTCATCTGCGTATTAATCACCTAACATGACATTAATAGTAAGCTCTACCGACCATTGTTCTTAGTTTGGTATGGTGTTGAGAGTATATACCAATGAATGGGGACACAGTTGCCTTGACGCCACCTACACCGAGCCCCAAAAGAACCATTGACACAGCCAAGCCAGCTATCTTGACAGATTGCTCCGTCACTGACGGGAAAGACGTCGCAAATAGCACGGCACATCCACAGAAGTTCAGACTTACTGGGGTTCAGTTCCCAATACGCATATAATGAGAGATTGGGCGGGGGGGGACTCACAGAAAGCTGAGGCATAATGTTTTGTAACGACCCAACCATGTGTCAGAAATAACGGCAAACAACGTAGAGACTAGAAATGCAACAGCAAAGAAGGCACTGGTGATGTTTGTTGCGGTTGCTTGTCCTAAACCAAGTGCGCCTGGGACTGCAACGCTAGCTTGGTCGTTCTGTATATAGTTTTCTGGAGTTTCAACTGTGAGTGAGGGTGCTTGGGTATCCCCCCAAGTCAGAGAGATTGGTATACGAACGCCATGGAGCAGTGACGGCATAGAAGGTAAATCTCTCTGCTGCACTAGCTATAAGAGCGACCCAGACAACCAAGGGCACTGAATCCGCGACGTGTGGGAAGGTCTTGATTTCGTCTGCGGTTGCATCACGCCTTTCGCGGTCTACCTGCTGGTCCGTCATAATGCCCAGACTAGTCAGTATGACCATGTAGTGTCGTATAATCTCTGGCTTTTAATGCAACGCGCTGGCTCTCAAGTTGAGGTAAGTTGAATGTAGTGCCTCCTCGGCGAATACGAAGTCCCACAGCGGTGATGATGAGTGAAGTGGGAGGGCTATAGTCCAGCTAATTATTTGAGTATGGGAAACATCCTCTTGTTAGTTAATAGGTTGCACGAGTAAATATATGCGTAAAGGCATCCTGCCCAGGTTACGTAGCTATTTATTTCCAACAAGTTGATAAGGATCCACAACTTGCAATCAACTTAATGCTAACTACTTGTGTTAGATGGTTTCTCTTGACTGCAAATTCAAATCCGGATAAGAGCAGCGGTGTGAAACGACTGAACACCATTGGGTTGCATGCGCTCTTCATTTTGCCTTGCGGGGATATCAAACTGTTTCTATTTCCTCCGAGAACCGCAGTTCAAGTTTCGTCAATGCTATTGATATAATTAGCAGTCTTATACGGATGGGCCAATCCCAATGCTCTGAATGTATATGATGACAGATTGGCATTACTAGGGTGTGTATGTATTCATGTGTCTTGTCTCCAACTTGGTCAACGTCAAGTTCCGTATTGTATAGTGACAATTCTATATTGATGTGATGTTGGGTGAATTTGAATGTATATCATGGTGTGTTGACCCCTGTTCTTGACCTTGGCCACTTAATTTTGTTATATGCATGATACAGGCAAAAGATGCTAGAATACGAACCTTTTGCTTTTTGGATAAGTTGATCCCTGTAACCATCAATCCTTTTGTATGGCTTCGACCAACAGATCTCCACTGCAGCACATTAGAGAAAGAGGTTAGAGTGAATTTTGCCATACAAAACAGAATGTTGTCATTCTGTGTGATTTGTCAAAGTAATTTAGAAGGGCCGACATTTCAGCTACGCATGAAACTTGCTGCATGGACAAGAGGCCATATCTTGGTGCAGGAAACCCGTACTGATTCAATGCATTCTATTTATCAACTCGTGCATATGCACTATATCATGCATGTTTGGGAAGAACTGTGGCGTGTTGTTCATAAAATAAAGGCGATTTGGTCATTCCTTGTGACTTTCAAAGTATTTCGAGAGGTCAATTGAAGCAAATCTCTCTCCGATGCTTGATAATTCGACATTATTAGTCCTTGCTGTTTTAATGTGTTTATATCGCTAAACGCAGCTGAGTAAATGGTGCCTATATTCAAGATGGAATCAATTAGCACCATCAACAATGGCATTGCTGAAGACGGGTTTGTCTCAGAGGTCTACTCAGTTGAATTTTCTGATAGCAAAGGCAGCTTCAAATCCTCCTCCCAATATATGATTTCAACTTGATACTAATTTCATAACGAACAGAGCCTTTACAGGTTTCTTGTCGCTGGAAGCCATCTTCATCATGGAAAACAAAGACCGGCTCGGTACCATATTTCCATTGCATTGATATAGTACTGAACATTGGGCCCAGCAAGCACAGTGAGGACAGAATCTCTGCTTCGATCGGCCCTGGTACTCCGCTTGAGGACCTCGTTCGTTCATGCTACAGTACGACTCTGTCCGATGAGGGGAACGAGGTGCCTGTGAAGGCCATTTTCGTACCTTGCCGCGGGTTCTTGTGTAGAGCAGATATACTCGAGCTGCGACTGAAGCATTGCCAAACTGTCGACTCGGTTCTCCAATTTCCAGCTCGTATGGGTTATTTTTTCACAAGTCGTGTCTGTCGATGAGACATGCTTACCCGCCTTGCTATCCTCATGTCCCGGAGCGCTAAGCGCGAGGAAGAAGCCTGCAAGACCACATTTAGAGACATTCGCTCTTCTCGAAAAGGCCGTCGAAGACCGGCTCTCTTTTGACTGGGTGCTCCCTAACCAGCCCACGCCTTACAATGTATGCGTCATCGGAGGACGTCAACTTCTAGATCCAAATACGGGATCGTATGGTTCGCAAGGGCCATTCGAGGCGGCTCACAGTCTCGGCATTTCTGTTACTGTAATTGATCGGCCTGGTCATTTTCTCGAAAAGGGGCCGTATGCCCATCTACGTGATGATTTCATCGCCCTAGACATGAGCAATGATGCCGAGCTTCCACAAATGATAGCAAAAGCTTTGAAGGATAGAAACATTGATGGCGTTGTAACATTTTCCGACGAATATGTCATTGCAACAGCCAGATTGGCAGAGCTCATGGACCTTCCCACAGAACCTGTTCCTGCTATCATGCAAGCTCACTACAAGGACAGGACGCGTCAAGTTCTTGGATACGAGAACCTAGGATTTGTGAGACTTGAAAATGCTGCGCAAGCAACCGATGCTGCCATCGGAGAAAAGCTAAAGGGCTTACACTACCCGCTGATAGTGAAGCCCTGTCGTGGGGCGGCTTCCCGTGGAGTCAAAAAGGTACAAGACCTAGCCAGTGTGTATCAAGCTATACAGCAAATGGAAGAGGATGGTCTTGCGAAGCACGGCATCTTTATCGAGTCTTACGTCGACGGCCCTGAGGTAGATGCCAACATCGTCTTATGGGACGGAGTGATGCTGTTTGCGGATATAACAGACGACTTCCCCTGTGAAGCCGATGAAGATAACGCCACTATTGCCGATGGATTCCGCGAGACCATCATGGTTTCACCTAGTGGTTTAAACCCCCAAGAATGTGAGACGCTCAAGTCATCGCTTCACCAGAGTCTACTCAAGCTGGGATTTCGCTATGGTGTTTTCCACGTGGAAGCCCGAGTGCGAAACTCATGCATGCGCTATCAAAAGACGAACGGGACATTAGACCTTGTCGAAGCTATCAATGTAACGGACGAGTCTCTCCCGCTAGATATCTTCTTAATAGAGGTCAACGTTCGTCCGTCCGGCTTAGACTGCGCGTGGGCAACTCTCTACACATACGGCGTGGACCTCTGCGCACTGCAATTCCTCCAAGCCATCAGCCGAACCCACGACACCGATCGCCAACGCTTCATCGCACTGAGTACTCCGTTCTCGGCTCCTCAGTACTGGTGTGGAAATTGCCAGATCCCCGTACATCGAGATGGCATCCTTGTGCCTGTGGGGTTTATTGACCTGGTGCTGGCAAAACTACCAGACGCTGCTCCTCACGTCTCCCGAGCAGAAATGTTCAAAGTTCCGGGGACGATAGTGTCGCCGAAGCTGGGAGTCGAGTTCTTGGCTTATTTTCTGGTGTATTCCCGGACAGATAGGAGACAAGTGTTGGAGATTTATGATGGTCTTTTAGAGGCGGCGAGAGCTGTTTTGGACGAGGCTTGAGGGAAGGCAATGTTAGAAAGGGTGCCTGTATATCGCACACTATATAGTTAGATGCTATAATATGTTAGCATAAGGTTGTTGGCAGATTAGAAAGCGTCGTGCTATTGACCGTAGGTGATGGTGGAAAATATGAAATATATCTCGATTATTACACCATAACTATATCGTGATCTAAATGTTCTTTTACCCCAGCCGCATCAAAACCAATCTTGAAATGTCCGTCTGTTTCATTGATTCTTTTTTGTTCATTCTCCCACATTTATCTACGAAAAAAATTGAAATATTAAGAACAATCTACTTAGGCACGCCCAGCGTTCTCAAAGATTCCGTCAATCCAAGACGCACCCAATTGTCCACCTCTAGCTCCGTAGCCACGGCAATCACTCCAAGCATCCCCAGTGCATTCGCCCCGGCTTCTTTATTGATGGCTGCCCGACGTCTCGGGATAACAATCATCCATCGCCTACTCAGTATCATGTTGTGGGGGATTGATGCGCCTGATGGGGCCGTATCAGCATGCTCAGCAATGCCCTGACCAACAGCCGTGGCCTTCGCAAGGAGGGTTGTGTAGATTCTTGTGAGCTCCGCTGCGCTGATACTCTCGGCTCCCAAACGTTGATAGAACCAGTGGAACGGAACGTTGATAGGCCTCTCGTTGTGGTCTTCGGTGTCTAGAAAGTCCGCAAAGCTATGGGGTGGTTTAGGGATAAGCTGCATATGCTTGTGCAAACGGCTGCAACCTCCGTCTCGACCACAGTTGTAAAAGGCGACGTAGTCGTGGCTCATGGAAGTGAGGACGGCCCAGACAGCCTCCAGGTCGAGCTCGTCCAAGGGCTCATACTGTCTGCGCTGCCCATTGCAAGTTAGGAGCATGAGGTGCGGCCTGGCGTAGCAGAATTTATTGGCAATGACAAAATGAGTGTCGCCGACTTGGCCGATCTCAAAGCCTCTGGTTGACACGTCGCTTCCATCTCTTCTATCGTCGTTTAGTTCCGCCTTCTTGTCTTCCGGCGCGGGCTGCGATTGAAGTGTCGGCTTCTTTGCAAGAGCCGAAGTAAGCAGGAATTGAAACTGGAAGTTGAAAAGTTGTTGAGTACCAGCTACAGCGTTTTGTGGCGACGGAGGCTGGTTAATGCTTTACCTCGAGTTCGCCATCAACATGCCGGATGGTCTCTTGATTCTGATCGTATAGAACCAGGCCAGAGTTGACTAGGTCGTCGAACCTGGAAAGGATAAACAATTCGTCCATCAACAAATGTGCACACCCAGCACAATATCTGGTAAATTTTGGAAGAAGAAAAAAAAATACAAAAAGAGATGGTGGTAAATAGTGAGCCCCCGAGTGACGTGCCTGGCCGGTTCGTGATGCTCCGAGGATTGGCAACCAAGCATTAATGTGGAGTCTGAATGTTTACCACCACCTCTGCAAGCCAACAGCAATACGGCCATTGCCCGGTTAAATGTCTCTAGATTGCGGGAAAAGGTCGTCAAATCAGAGTCATATTATTGTATCACAATCATGGATATTTCTCTGCAAACTGTGCCCCCTGGTAGAGCCCTGCAACGTTCGGCTGACAGCAGGCTTTGAATACATGTCCATACGCTTCAGCGTTGAGAGAGTAGGAAGTAAAGCTGCAAAGTGTATGAATGCCTTCACATATATTGACTCGTTAAGGCTAAGATTCCATTGT
This sequence comes from Sphaerostilbella broomeana, assembly GCA_930272545.1. Lineage (NCBI taxonomy): Eukaryota > Fungi > Ascomycota > Sordariomycetes > Hypocreales > Hypocreaceae > Sphaerostilbella > Sphaerostilbella broomeana. The sequence continues at coordinate 160,071 of CAKNET010000013.1, forward strand.
TTGGAAATATAATCCGCGACTACAGTACTGCATTTCCCCAATCATGCTTGCAGACCGCCTTCGATCTCTTTACTTCCGCCTCCGTTTAATATTCGTCCTGTACTGTGTGTTGGTCGACATATCCAATACGACACGCAATCCTTTCAGTTCGTATTGCAAGATTACTACAGGACGGGTCCCAACAGCTCAAGCAAATCCTTAGTACTGAGCTGATTCAATCTTTCCTCATCCAGACCCTGTTGCTGGACCAAGTCTCGTCGCAGGGCTGTCGAGTTAATGTCCACGTCAGATGGCTCAATGAAATTCAGGTAATAGCCCTTCTTGTCGCCGTTTCCATCACCCACGCCCTCGCAAGTCCACAGCTCAACCTCTCCCTGTTCGTGGTCACCTACGAGTCTGTTTCAGTAACATGACTCAGGACTCCCATACTTCTTCTTGGGGCAATACTCACTCATGCGGTGTATCTGCACGAAGTCCGTATCATGGCCACTATATTGCATGCTACTGCTGCGGGACCAGTCTCCGAACCCCTTCCACTTTACCGGTGTGCCATCCGGACCCAGTGAGGCATTGACGTGGCGGGCCTTGTTTGTGATTAGCATGCGAGGAAGCCTATATGGATAGTTGTCGAGCGCATCATCCACATTGAGGTTATCCGGTCCTATCATGTGCGAGAAGGCCACCTTGAATCCGTCTGCCCCAGCCAACCGAACCAACGCCTCTGTGAATGGCTTGAATGGGTACCAGGTGTTCGACCACACCCAGGCCTTTGACTTCGGAATCAAGTCAATAGCATCGAGGAGTTCCGCTCTGCGTTTTCGGCTTAGAAAGAACTCCGGATGGCTGCTTGTTGGCTTATGCCTCAGGTGGAAATCCTCGCTGGGCAGAACCACAAGCGCAATTGCTCCAAGCTCGGGCCTCAATCCCGAAAGAATCACATCTATATGGCCCTTGTGAGGGGGGTTGAAGGAGCCGCCGTATACGAGAATCAGATTCTCACGTTCAGGGTGTAGAGTACCTTCTAGTAGGCGAAAGGTGTTTAGGTCAGTGTCAGAGGTTAAGCGAACTTCCCTATATGCCTTTTGCAAGTAGTGGCTGAGAGACATGATGGTCGATCTCGCTGTATTTTTTGGGAGAAACGGTAAGAGGAAACACACGTAAATTGAGAGCTAAGCATCAAAGGCCAAGTAAATGCAGACTTAACATACCCGCAGTGAACAAAAAAAAAAGTTAGATGTTCAAAGCTGGTTACTGCATTGCATGTGCTGCCATTATATATCTCCACCAAATCAAGCAGTTTCAGACAAGTCAGTCCGGAGTGTTCTTCATTATTATCGGTTGTACGACTCAAGGTAAACCTAGTCCTTTACGACGTTGGCGAGACTTCTGTTCGACTATGCACACACCCCTTAGGTTGTCCTAGCTCTTGGCGTAACGTACTATATTCACGATCCTTGTAGGACCCGCTCCATGCGCCTTATTCCTGTTTGTGTACTCATTGACTACTTTCCCATGATGTTTAGGTCTTTTGATTCGTGTCTCCAGAATCGAAGATCAGTATCCGTTACCTTTCTAGAAGTTGCCCATAGTGGAGACGGCCTACGACGTCCAAGTTCTGCGATGTTCCTGGCATACCAGCTTTTGTCTACAAAGTGGGTGCCGCAAAAGACCAGCAGCATGCAAAGATAACCACAGTAACAGCGGGAATGCTATACGCGCCATCAATCCTCAGCTTCAGTCTCTTACTTGTCATCATACAACTCATGATGGTAACGGGAACCATAGCAAGATGCACCTCGGCCCAAGAACCACGGAACAGCACTTGGTGAACCACTTCCGATGTCCAACCAATCCATGTAGAGGCAGCTACAGCAGTGGTGATCACCAATGCTGCGTACGGGGTGGCGAGCCCCTCGTGATAGAGGGGTTTTCCACGATTGTCTCGTGGAACATGCTGTACCACCATATTGATCGGACCAGCCTAGTGAGGCCGCAAAGCACCCAGAAAACTAAAAGACCTTGATCAATAAGGGTGTTGAGCCCAAGGCAGAATAACATGATGGCGGGAGAAAGGACGAAGGAGACCTGGCTCACATGTTAGTAATGAGACACTACCTCCGGTTTTGAGACCCTCGAGGAGACCACCTTACCAGATCCGAGAAGCTGTCTAGTTCCTTACCCCAGTCGGAAGTCTGTTTCATCCATCTTGCAATTATGCCGTCGAAACGGTCGAACTCATAGCCAAGAAAGATAAGCATGTAAGCAGCAACGAAGTTGTTCTGTATCGAGAAAAAGATGGATAGAACTAGGTAGAATAAGAAAGAGGATCTTGGATCGTTATTGAATGTGCTGCCATCTTCTTGCCTCCGCAGATGGCTGTTTTTTCCGTCGTTAGTCAAGTCCATTATTTGTGCAATGCAAAGCAGGCGCACCATTTGAAAGGGTCACATAATCAGCAACTCGAAGGCGCCTATTGATCGAGGTCAATTCTCAACTGCTAAAGGTTAAATAAAGGTAGGGGATAATCACTTGATCATATCAAACTTGACTTCGCTCTCCAAGGCCATTTCTCATATGGTTTGGAGATTCGAAATGACAACTGATCTGTTCAAGGGGGCAGAGTCACCAATTCTGAAGCAGATTTACAAGACTCTAGGAGGATTGTTTTGCCATGTGTCATTAAGATGCCAATTGGAAGAAGCCGCAATCGCATGCTTGATATGTAAATACCAGATTCAGTTCTCAGGTTTAACGGGATATTATCATATCGCAGATATAGATAATAAATACATGTACACCCCTGCTATGCGGCTATGGTATTGCTACGACTGCGTGACTTCACAACGTGACGATCAATGCTGCCAAATCTACCTATAAGAAGGTGACCAACCGATTCCCGTTCAGGTTGCAGCATCCTTCAAAGGCTTTAGGGGCCCCAAGACTCGTTTTGAGACTTTGGTCAGACATACGCACCAGGCCATGAAAGTTGTCTGTGTGCAAACTTTTCAAGACCAGATGTTGATATTAGACTGGATTTGTGCGAAACCTTCGCCATCATGATTTAGTGATTGTACTAAATACATTTCGTCAATCCGTCGTAGCAGAATCAATTCTGTGCTGTCTTCGAAGATGCTGTGAAAAGCCGTTTTCTTTCCTTGCCTATCTTTCTGATAGTTTCTCTCCTATCCCGTCCATATTTTATGCAAAGTCAGACAAACTATTTACCCACCTGCATCCATATATTCTTTTCTAGGTGGTCCAGAAGGCAGAGGCTTTTCGGAATGGATGGCTCTCTGATTAACTCAATGGCATTGATTTGTGTTGGACTCTTAGACGAGCGTCGTCGGGGGTTATTTGCCGAGCTAAGCCATCTTGTTCGCTTAGATACGGCAAAAGGCATATTACCAAGACTAGATGTATATACAACTCCCTATAAACCGCAAAGATAGGTCTTCTTCACTAGTACAGTTGATGCTTCACTAGAATTCGGAGATTCGTTATCTAGCATGAGCTATAAAATATACAATATATCTCCCGACATCAGTGACTTATGCCTAGAGAGAATCATATCCGGTTTGCCAACTATTTCATTCTCTTCCTTGGTTAGAAGTCTACAGCGAGTCATGGTATGGGCATCGTTCAAATAAATGTTAGGGGAATGTCGGTATTGCTACACGATAATACGGACCCTCCTTTATGCCTAGAACCATAGCACGGTTCGGATGGAAGTTCAATTAGTGTACAGCTAGTCTCATTATATTTTTGTCAATAACTAGCTGTTGTTGATGATGATGCTGATGATAATATGTCACGATCCATTTTTTTCTAACGCGTAAACCAGCTCTAGGGTAGGTTGCTGTAGGTTTACCTGGCCTCTTGAAAAAATAGCTAGGTTTCCCCAGAAGCCGCCTGTAGCGACCTGCTCTCTCCAGCGCTAAGCAAGTCGGGTCTCTTCAGCGGGCGCACTCTGTCCAACCAGAAGCCCCAGATTTAAGCTGGTCCCTCGCCAAAGCTCCAACGCTAGGCAGCTCTAACTCACCACAGCGCCCTTGTTGACAGGCCGAACAAACTCGTCCCAACAAATCACAGGGAGCCGCCAGCGCATGTCAATCTCCCAGGGATTCTCGGCCACAAGCCAAACCGGCCACCTTGTCTCTCCAGATTTTCTTTTCGTCCTGCTTCTCCGCGTCGAGTCCAATTCCCCTTTCTTCATCCATCCCATCTCTCCTCATCCACCAGCCAGTTCATCTTCCGTTCCTCGTCGAGAGTAGGCCCGGTGTCATTCACGCACTACTTCTCCCTTGACCCCCTCTCTCTATTAGGTACTTGCCTGTCACCCCGATTGGAATAGCGGCTTTCCCCATTTTCGGTCCACCGTCGTCATCATGCGTTTCTCTGCCATTGCCGCCGCCGCGGCTCTCCCTGCTCTCACCAGCGCCCAGGAGAACCCCTTTGAGCAATACAAGGCCCAGTTCCAGCAGATTCTCGGACAAGCTGGCTCTTACGTCCCTAACCCTGCCTACCACGACCATGCCGGCGCTCACGAGGCCAAGACCGGCCCCATGAAGCTCTCCGTCCTGACCCTCCAGAACTGGAAGGATACTCTATACGAGCCTGTGGCTGCTGATTCCAAAACCCCAGAGGAGTGGTGGGTACTGTTCAGCGGCAGAAACAAGACCTGCTTCGGTAAGTTGCCCATTCGGTATTTGTTTGTGCATTGAAATGGCGGCATGTGATCCGGAAGCTAAACTGCGCTACCAACAGGCCACTGCGACAAGCTCGAAGGTGCCTTCAACGAGACGGCAACCAAGTTTGCTCAACTGCCCAAGGCTCCTCACATGGGCCTCGTCAACTGCGACAACCAGCCTATCCTCTGCAACAGCTGGTACGCCAACCCCGGCAGCCTCTGGGCCATTGACATGCTCCCGGACCCAGCTGCGATCAACATTTACAAGAGGAAGCTCAACCTCACCACGATCAGCTCCGATTCGCTGGTCAAGCTGTATGAGAGCGGCGACAGGAGCACTTTCACCCTGGTGGATTCGTGGTTCCAGCCTTTCAACGGCCAGATTTCGGAGCTTGGTCTGTCGGTCCCCTTCGGCTACCTCCTCTGGGCCTTTGGCCTCCTCCCCAACTGGGCGTTCATGCTGTTTGTTTCTCTCGCTAGCCGATCTGTGATGTAAGTAGCCACATGGCAACCATGCCAAGAAGAACAAGAAAAAAAAGACAATACTGGATGAGTATAGCTAACAGCTACCAGGGGTAACCGCATGCAACAGCAACAGGCCCGACGAACTGGTCCCGCCCCTGCCGCTCCTGCCCGCGGCTAATGGTTTATCGATACCTCTCGAGGGTTTCCTGGATTGATTTTCCTTCTCTGGTGAGGGTTTTGTAATTTGGATAGATCTCGGGGCATCTCTTTATAAAAAATTCGGTGGATCGGCTTGACTAGGATTATTGGTTTCGGATGTTCTTGGATACAAAGTATTTATGATACGTTACGCACCTATTTATGATGAGAAATGTTTCGTATTTCGGGTCTCTCTCTCTCTCTCTCTCTTTTTTTTTTTGTTTTTTTTTTGTTCTATCTTCTTTTGTCACGACTTGCTATTGCAGGCCTCTTCGAGTGACGTGAGGCCATCAATAATTTGGTCTTTAAGCTGGCCGTTTGCCAGTTTGCCGTAGCGAAGATCACTGAGGCCACCAATGGTCTGCTGGACCGATTCTTTCAGCGCAGCTTCTTCTTCCTCCAGTTTCTTGATTTCTGCTTCAAGAGTAGCAACTGCGCCTTCGAGCTCAGGAATGACAGAGATGAGGGTATGCTTCGAACTCTTCAAACCGGACTCATGGCCAAACAACTGTACACAAAAACACAAATCAGCTCTAGAATCTCTGTAAAGAAAGAAAATCCACCCACTCAAGGTGCAACTACTCCCGCAAAAATCTTACCGCTCTCTCCAGCTCAATCTCCCCATCCACATCCTCCCGATCTGCCTCCCTCCTCTGGCGCAGGACCTCGCGCCTCATCGCTGCCCCGCGCTTCACCTCGTCCTCCACATTAGCGGCCACAGCATCGATGATCCCGTTGCGCTGCGCCTGTAGGTCGCGGTAGAGGGAGCGCAGTTGCGGGGAGTCATGCAGCGGGCGGGGGAAGAGGTGCTGGAATTGCTCAAAGGTTGTGATGGAGGGTAACGGCGCGGGCTGGAGGAGGTAGTTTGTGAGGATGTCGGATTCGGTGACGGACATTTTGGTGGTAAGTGGGTTTTTCTTTTCTTTTTTTTCCCCCGACGCGTTCTACGGTATGGATATTGGATACGGGTTTAATTAAGGTGTAGGAAGTGATTTTTCTTTTCTTTCGGGGTGATGAAAATGAGTCTGCTTTTGATTCGAGGTGTTGTGAAAACAAAGGTTTGTGAGTGACACTATGTACGTCGGCGCGGGAAGTGAGTGAGTTGACCTGAGCTACGGTGGGTCACGAAATACTTTACGCTATCTTCACTTCATCTTGCTCACAACAATCAGGAAACTACAAAGCCTGCATCTTGACCAGGGACGCGTGTATAATTAATAGTTGAAGTTGTTTTCATTTTTCCTATTCCTGAAACTAGAAACCAACAGTGAACCTTCATCATGACTCATTATTCTTCCCCCCCAAATCTTTTATTTGCCCTCACTCATGCTCCTCCTAACTCCCTTGAAATACAAAAAGAAAAAACCGCTTTTTATTTTCCACCACGACCACCAACAGCACCCACTGCCTCGAGTTGCGCTTGGGTTAGATGGACTTCAGGTAGAGGCCGTCCCCGGCGTGTAGGCCAACCGACGAATCTGGTTTCTGCCAAGTATCGCAGATATCTGCCGACATCCTCTCTCCCAATTCCATATCCCGCACTCTCGTCCAACCCCGTCCAGTTCTCAGCATCGTCCTTGAGAATCTTGACCGCATTCTTGTCTTCAAGCTCCGGTGCTCGAGTCGTCGCCGGGAGATCGTTGACGCAGAAATGATACAGAGGCATGAGCGCGTGTTGTTCCTGGTCCTTCTCCTGGCCGCCAGCTGAAACGTATCGTTCCAAATCGGCTTTCCATTGTTCGTAGCTTATCTCAGGCACATCATAACCGTAAAACTCCAGTAATGAGAGATATTCGTTCATGCGTAGACGGGGGTGGCCAGTCACATGTACAACATTGACACCACCAGGGAGGGCGTTCAGGGAAGCTGCCACGACTACGCGGGCAACATGATTTACTGGAACGGAGTTGACAGTATTGACGATATGGGGTCGACCACTAAGCTGGATGCATCCCTTAAGCATTCGGATTAAGAAATCATCAGTGTTGCTCACGCCAGTTTCTGAATGACCAAGAATGTAACCCGGTCGCACAACAGATCCACGGAGTCCTCGGCGACCGGCCTCACGAGCAAGCTGCTCCGAAACCCACTTGGTCTGACCATAGCCAGTGCCAAGGCCAGTTCGGCTTCCCATCAAGTCATCATCCTCTGCCACAGAGCCTTGACCGGTGCTGATCTGCTCGTTGGACAGCTTGACATAGTGGTCAGTGTCGAGAACACTTGTGGAGCTAACATAGGTGAAGATCTTGGGCTTCCCCTCGCTGCAGAGTTTCATAGCATCAATCGTCGAAATGACATTGGCTGCCATCATATCTTGATATCGCTTTACCCAGTGAACTGTGGCGCCATTGTGAATCACCACATCCACTCGTCGGGCAAGCGTATCCCACTCCTCAGGCTCAATACCAAGATTCGGCTGCGCTAGATCACCAACGACGCAGCTTAAGCGATTCTGCCATTCATCCCGCCAGAGCCCGTAACCTTCCAGGGATCGGCGAAGTCGTGAAAATGCACCCTGAGGCTCTTTGGCACCTCGGACATGCGCGATCAGTTCGATTGACCGACTGGTTCGTTCCAGGATTTCCTTGATTAAATAAGCACCAAGGAATCCCGTTGCACCAGTCAGGAATACCACCGGCTTCGCGCTGGCCCTGATTGAAGCTGGATCTGCAGACCGATATGATGCTGGCAGCTGCTTGACCAACTCGTCTAGGGAAGTGGTATATGCTGGGATTTGCTGCTCTTCCTGAGCCACCTTGCCATCTGTTGATGACAGATGCTTTTCAACCTGTGCACTGAAGCCGGAGAGGCTAGGGTTCTCATAAAGTGAGTTGATAGAGACGTTGGCTCCCACATCCTTGCGAATGACCAGCAGCATTTGCTGAGCCAGAAGACTATGTCCACCAAGATCAAAGAAGTCTTGTTGCGGAGCAATCGTCTTTGCATTGACACCTGGGATGAGAGCAGCCCAATTGTTTGCGACGGTTCGTTCTATTTCGGTCATGGATTCCCAGCGCTTCAAGTCTTCATCCGAGGCATCCTCCGTTTGCTCCACGATATCTGGGAATGGCAAGTTGGGTTTGTCAACTTTACCGTTGGGGTTCAGTGGCAGCTTGTTGAGAACGATATAGATTGTGGGTACGGCATAGATTGGCAGGCGCCCCTTTAAATGATCTCGAACCTCCGTCTGCATACGCCTGAAGCGCTTGAAGAATACCTTTGTAGGTCCGATATCAGTGCCTTCGTCTTCAATATCCTCAATTCCTTGTGACTGGAGGAACTGAGGCCAGTAGTTCAATTCTGGCACAATGTAGCTGACCAAAGTAGGTTCCTCATTCTTGTCTCTTCGTACCAAGGTCTTGCAGTCTCGAATCAGAGGGCTTTGGCTCAGGTTGCTGTCGATCTCATTGAGTTCAATCCTGAAGCCGCGAATCTTAACCTGATCGTCGGCACGTCCCAAGCATTCAACGTCCCCAGATTCCATGTAACGTCCCAAGTCACCGGTGCGATAGAGCCTGTCACGCGGTCCTTGATAATACTTCCTCCATGGCTCGCCTTGGTTGATCTTTTGGTCGGCCGCAATCCATTGCTGCTTATCCACAAACCAGGACTCCAAGAATTTCTTCTCATTCAGCACCTTGTCTCCGCTGTATGCCTCTGCAAGGCCAGCCGCTCTTATGAAGATCTCTCCCACTTCGCCAACTTCACATATTCTCTTGGAATCTTGTCGATCAATAATGAGCATTTGCACATTCTGCATTCCCTTTCCAGCAGGGATTGTATCCTTGAGCGTGTCCAAGAACTTGGGGTCCTCAGCCCGACTAGGTAGCTCATAGTAGCTCACAGCACGTTGGCTTTCTGTTGAGCCCATCATGTTCACAATGTGGACGTTCTTAGCTAAGCGTTGAAGACTGTGGCAGTCTCTCTTCGTAAGTACGTCACCGACGAAGAAGGCATGTTGTAAAGAGGGAAACTCTGCCGTGGCGCCCCCGACGAGAATCTGCCCCATAGCAGGTGTAAGATGCGTGACTGTTGGATTATGTTCTTTGAACCACTCTGCGAGCCTCTCGTGAGCAATGTCTTCTTTGGACGGGCACAAGAGTTGACCGCCAAGGAAAAGGGGTGTGAAGATGTCTCTCTGAATAGGATCATGGGCAATTCCCGACAGCATGGTAAACTTGCTTTCTGAGGACAGGTGGAATTTCTCCGCCATCCAAGGGAAGTACTTTGTAAGACTATAATGGCGACCTAGGACTCCTTTCGGCCGTCCCTCTGACCCAGAAGTAAATGACAAGGTTGGGTTGCTATCAGGCCCGACGAGAACATCAGGAAGCTCAGCCGCCTTATTTCTCGCATCTGCAAATACATCTTTTCCATTGAACTCGCCACCTTCCAGGTAGCCATCGTTGCGGAGTTTCAGGGCAGGGACCTCGGTCTTGAGCTTGAGCTCCTCATCAATGTACTTGCGCACAAGTGGTGCTAAAGGGCCCGCCTCTTCTGTTGCTTTGCTGAGGCTGACCAATGCGCAAGGCTGGGCAACTTCGAGATAAATTTGCTGTCTGGTTGGAGGGTATAACGGATCGAGGACGCTCATGGTAGCTCCAGACGCCTACTCACAAAGTCAGTTTCAAACTTCCCAACAGCATATCATGGCTGGTCTCAGTCAACCCCAGAAAGGAAAATGCTCACCAAGATACCCATGACACCGACCACCAGGTCAACGGACCGATGAGCCCATAGCATGACAACGTCACCGTTGGTGACACCTGCATCGTGAAGGTGGTGTGCTAGAGTATTGGATGCCTCAAAGATCTGCTTATAGGTGAAGCTCCTTTCTGGAGCGTCTGATGACTTTGTTTCTATGACACATATCCGGTCTGGGTTTTTCTTGGTTTGTTCACTGAAGTGCGATTGAATTGACCCAATATAACCAGACCAGTCAAGGTCGGCGGTCGGATCTGGCAGCTGGACCATGGTGCAGAACCTGGCAGATTTCAGACCAAGCCAGGTGGGTTGTGTAACTGTCTTGTCTGAGATGGAGCGGCAATGGGAAGACAATTTCTGGGGTACGATCAGTTACCTTGTTTCTTCTCCAGTAATTGGGGCGAAATAGCATGAGGCTTCAGGTCTCTTTAATTGAAGCTCTGTTGTAGAATGGCTCTGTCCCGGATAAAAGAAATCACAAGCCCCGCGAGTGTTCTCCGTTGCTTGAGTCACTGCAGCAGCTGCGTGATGGTACAGAGGCTGCGAGATCGGATCACACTGAAGTCAACGGAGCCCTGGAGGACTGCAGCTACGGTATGTTACTTTTAGAGAGAGGAGCTACAGCGGGGCAGGTCTCTGAAGCTTGGGCGCTTTTAGTGCTAATTACCTCCAGGGCTAGCAATTAGCCTGACCCAGACGCAACGGTAATGGCCTTGGTTGGCTCGGTAGCGAAGGGCAGGGCAAAAAAAAATAAATAAAATAAATAAAATAAATAAAATAAATAATTATAATAAAATAATAATCTTAAAAACTTTTATTAATAAAAATATAAAAAAAAAAAAAAAAAAAAAAAAAAAAAAAAAAAAACCTCCAGACTAGCAATTGAATGAAAGGACCCTTGGGCTTCTTTGAAACCCCCACCATGGTTGGCATAGTGGGGTAGGTACGTATGGAGGTGTTTTAGTCATTTTCGAGTGTTTTCGCATCGGAAGCACGAGCTTTTCGGGTGTGTGGTCATCTTATTATTCCCTTGACTGTCTGTCTTGCCCAGAGTAATGCAAATGATGCTCCATGCCACCATGCAGACGTGAGCCATACAGTACAGGTTCCCAAACCGGGTGTGAACCCAGTCCATCACCGTAGGTAGTACAGTAATACTTTGTCTTAGGACCCGAGTCCTTTGTGCGCAGTAAGACATGGGCTTCAGGCTAGGATGGGACGCTCACAGACTTACTACGAGTGTATGTAGCCCACCTCCGATGGCGCCATTCGCCCAGTGCCTGCTGGCAGCCAGCCACCACATCCTTGCTCCTCCAATTCGATCCGTCTTCGCTCAAAGGAACATTGCATTGAAGGGGTGGATGCCAGCCAGACACGGTAAGCTCAACACTGTGGCTCTGAGGTGATGGGCCCCAATCAAATAATCCTACTGCCGTTGAGGGCGAAACTGGCGGTGGTGGAGGTGGTGGCCTGGCAACCTGATCAGCCCGATGCATCAATCTTACCCCTCCCCCGCTCCAGCGCTTTTTTTTTCTCCCAACGCCTAATATTTGACCTCCGCCTTTCCACTCTCTCTTTTCCCTTTCTTCTCCCTCATCACCTCTGCGTGCCCTTTACTATTTTCTTATCAAAGGGCTCATCTTGTTTTCCCTTGCGTCCGCTGTGATAAAGGCAGGGCCATCCAGCTGATATACAGTGAGTCTCACCCTTGACCCAATCTCTCAACTGCTCCGCCTCTCCTGCACTCGAGTCGTGTTAACCTCTCCACAGTTACTTGCATATCACAGAACCAGAGTTTGTGCTTGAATCAGTCGCCAACATGGTCCAATCCGCCATTCTCGGTTTCCCCCGTATGGGAGTCAACCGTGACCTGAAGAAGGCTACGGAAGCTTGTTAGTTCTCTATCTGGAGCTATTCGACTTCCACCTGCTTGATAGCTAACAATTCGTAGACTGGGCGGGGAAAATCTCCCAGGCCGACCTTCTCACCGAGGCCAAGAGACTTCGTCTCGAGCACTGGAAGATCCAGAAGGACGCCGGTGTCGACATCATCCCCAGCAATGACTTTGCTCTGTATGACCAGGTCCTCTCACACATTCAGGACTTCGGCGTAAGTTATTGATGACACTGCTCTGTGGATATATCCACCAAAAACCACGTCCGTGTGCTGATCAGATGAACAACAGGCTGTCCCCGAGCGTTACACCAAGGATGGTCTCGACACCGTTGACCAGTACTTCGCCATGGGCCGTGGCCACCAGAAGGGGGGCATTGATGTTCCCAGTCTGGAAATGGTCAAGTGGTTTGACTCCAACTACCACTATGTCAAGCCCACTCTTCAGGATGGCCAGACTTTCAAGCTGTCCGAGAAGCCCAAGGCTGTTGTTGAGTTCAACGAGGCCAAGGAGGCTGGTATCGCCACCCGCCCTGTCCTCGTTGGACCTGTGAGCTTCCTCCACCTCGGAAAAGCCGACCGTGGCCAGTCCGTCGACCCCATTGACCTTCTGGAGAAGCTCTTGCCTGTTTACGAGGAGCTTCTTACTCAGCTCAAGGCTGCTGGCGCTGAGACCGTTCAGATCGATGAGCCTGTCCTGGTATTTGACCTTCCTGCCAAGACCAAGGCCGCTTTCAAGCCTGCCTATGAAAAGTTTGCCAGCCTAGGTGATAAGATCCCGAAGCTCGTCTTCACCACCTACTTTGGTGACATCGTTCACAACCTTGACCTCCTCCCCAAGGATGCCTATGCTGTCCACGTTGACCTTGTCCGCAACCCCGAGCAGTTGGAGACCGTGCTGGGTGCTATTGGCCCCAAGACCATCCTTTCTGCCGGTGTTGTCGACGGTCGAAACATCTGGAAGACCAACCTGAAGCGAGCCATCGAGACGGTTGAGAAGGCCATCCAGACTCTTGGCAAGGAGCGCGTCATTGCTGCCACTTCTAGCTCTCTCCTGCACACACCCCACACCTTGGCCAGCGAGAAGAAGCTGGACCCTGAAATTGCCGACTGGTTCTCCTTTGCCTCTGAGAAGGCTACCGAGATTGCTCTGATTGCCAAGGCCGTCACTGAGGGCCCTGCTGCCGTTCGTGAGCAGCTCGAGGCCAACGCCAAGTCTATCCAGGCTCGTGCCACTTCTGCCCGCACCAACGACCCCAAGGTTAAGGACCGTCAATCTAAGATCACCGGCCAGGACTACAAGCGAAAGTCTGAGTTCCCTGCCCGTATTTCCTCTCAGCAGGAGAAGCTGAAGCTCCCTCTCTTCCCTACCACCACCATTGGCTCCTTCCCCCAAACCAAGGAGATCCGTCTGTCACGAAACAAGTTAACCAAGGGCGAGATCACCACTGCTGAGTATGACAGCTTTATCGAGCAGGAGATCAAGGAGAACGTAAAGATCCAGGAGGAGCTTGGCCTCGATGTCTTCGTTCACGGTGAGCCTGAGCGAAACGACATGGTCCAGTACTTCGGTGAGCGTCTGGATGGCTATGCCTTCACCACCCACGCCTGGGTCCAGAGCTACGGCTCCCGATGCGTTCGACCTCCCATCATTGTCGGCGACATCTCTCGCCCTGCCCCCATGACCGTCAAGGAGTCCAAGTACGCCGTCTCTGTTTCCAGCAAGCCCATGAAGGGTATGCTGACTGGTCCTGTCACCTGCCTGCGATGGTCTTTCCCTCGTGACGATGTCCACCAGTCTGTCCAGGCTGAGCAGCTTGCTCTGGCCCTCCGTGATGAGGTCGTTGACCTCCAGAATGCTGGTGTCGACGTCATCCAGGTCGATGAGCCCGCTCTCCGTGAGGGTCTCCCTCTCCGCTCCGGCAAGGAGCGTGACGCCTACCTTGACTGGGCCGTCAAGGCTTTCAGACTCTCCACCTCTGGTGTCGAGGACTCTACTCAGGTCCACTCCCACTTCTGCTACTCTGAGTTCCAGGACTTCTTCCACGCCATCGCGGCCCTGGACGCTGATGTTCTGTCCATTGAGAACAGCAAGTCTGACGCTAAGCTGCTGGGTGTCTTTGTCGACTCTGCTTACCCTCGCCACATCGGCCCTGGTGTATACGACATTCACTCTCCCCGTGTTCCCAGCGAGCAGGAGATCAAAGACCGCATCGAGGAGATGCTGCAGTACCTCAAGCCAGAGCAGCTGTGGATTGACCCTGACTGTGGTCTGAAGACCCGTCAGTGGAAGGAGACCAAGGAGGCTCTGACCAACATGGTCAACGCCGCCAAGTTCTTCCGTGCGAAGTATGCTAAATAAGCTCCTGGAGCGCCATATTTTCCTTTGTTTATTGTGGCGGAGGGGTTGACTTGAGAGCAATGTTCCATTATTCTGCTAGTATTTGACCCAGGCTGCGCCTTAAGCCAGGTACGATTTCAACATCGGCGTTAAGGGATGGTTAGGTGATGAGCTCACCGCCCAGTGAAAAAGTTTTTTTTAACATATAAGGACATGGACGGGAATGGGAAGTTGGTCGGACGTGCATTCAACACATGAATTCATCCTCCTAGTTGGGAGGGTCATATGAGGATTATCATAATTTGATATATGATGGATATCCAAAAGTCTTCAACAAGGCGTTTCTGAGGTTGTGAGATTGAAAATCAGACACAACGAATGAGTTATGAGATAATTGTAGTAATATATACCCGATTCAACCTGGGAAACCAAAAGCTCCGTTTATTTTATTTGAGGTGATGACGCTGATGGTGATGCAGCCACCGTTTTGAGGTGTGTATATAATGGCGTAGCTATCAAGAAGGTTGACAACCAACTGTGTTGTAATGAGAACCAGACCAGAAATCGTGTCGCGTAGAGTTTAATGGGTTGATGAGGCAAAGTGCCAAAAAAAAAAAAGACGCGGCGCATTGGCCCCAGAAGAGCCGCCGTGGCAGCAGCGCTAAGTTTTAGGCCGTCCGTACCACTGCAGCAGGATATTGCAGGCAGGATACATGTACAGATGGACCAGGGACTCTCTCAACACCACTCGCTTCAATTCAAATGCTCATCTCACGTGTAACTCGCAACTCAACCCCCTTTGCGTTGCCATTTCCAACACTCCACTATTGACCTGCCAGGACCATCAAGAGAGACGAGAAGGTGCAATATATAGGGATCCGTGACTATCTAACTTAATAATTCTTTATTTTGTCAGAAGGCAGTGGCAACGCCAAAAGGACTTTGGGCCGAAGAAACTCGCAGGCAGGTATCTGAATCTCATCATGGCTCCTGCGCGCCAACAACCTCCACCTTTTGGCAAGGACGAAAAGGTCCTTTGCTTCCACATGGACATGCTGTACGAGGCCAAGGTCATGGACGTGCAGCCGGCAGAAAAGCCAAACGAAGGGTATCGGTACAAGGTGCACTACAAAGGCTGGAAGAACACGTGGGATGACTGGGTGCTCGTGGACCGTATCAGGCCGTTTGACGACGAGCACAAGGAGCTGGCGGCGCAGCTTCACGCGCAGCTCAAGAACAGCATACAGAAGAACCCCAAGTTACCCAAGAAGAACGCCAAGAGCGGCGCTGAGTCTTCTCGAGGGAGTGAAGAGAGAGGGTCGGCGGTCACTCAGGGAGGCAGGGGAGGTCGGAGAGGCAAAGACTGGGAGCTGGAGCAGGTAAGACGGAATCGGCTCATCGTTCTCGCTATCTCGCTTTCCTGAAACTGAGTTTGCTCGTCTTGATTTTCTGTCTGATTTGTGCGCTTCAGCGACTCAGTTGGTCCCATATCTCGCCAGAAACTACCACATCCAGAACCACCATGTTGGTGATGCATCATGCTCTAGAGCATCAGCGAGTCAGAGTAGTCCTCATGACGAGATCTGATGATCAAAAGAGTCTTTTTGCGCGCCAATAAGTGAAGGCACTTTTGACTTTGTGTGGCTGGATACTCTCGGATGAAAATTGCAGTGTTGTTGGATCGAAGCCGATTGCCGGAACGGCCACAGTGAGCCTTGACAAACGACTCATGAGCAACACGTCCATTATTTCCCTCATAGGCTCAGGCATAGTTGGAAGTTGGAACAGTGTATCCATACCAATGTTGGATTCATCAAGTTCGAAAGTTCGAGAATGACAAGTCTTTGATTCTGAGCTTAGGATTCATCTACTTAAACTCCTGATCTCCCCCCTTCTCTCCTGTCAGCTTATTCTATATTCCCATTCATCATCATCATTATCATCATTATCACACTTTTCATTCTCCCTTTTTGCATTCAAAATGGACAAGATATTTCATACAGAGTACTGTTTCCCCCTCTCCAACACTCGAGGGAGTCGGGCAACCCCTCAATCTCTCGTCCCGCCAACTCCTCCATCTAAAGAGAGGGTCGTGCAAGTTGCACACATGCGGGAAGTCATTGATCATTTGCTCAAGCTTCCACGACCAGCGCACCGCTATGTCAGTGCTACTGGAAAGCGTTTGTGGGATAACCGCTACTCTGTCGTCTCTCAATCGACGTTCTTCCCTGTCCCTGTTCAATCTTCCGATCAGGCCACGCTTAAACCGCCTGTTCATGTCAAGGTGATCAAAGTGGCCACGACGACTGATCCATTCCCAAAGGTATCGTACCTTTTTTGCTTTATTATGCGCAAGTTGCGCGCTTGGTGTTTGCGGAGTCCATAATTCACCTGCCTTCATTCTCCCCCAACGCATATGCCCGAGTTATTTGTACAATGCTAACACACCCAACAGGAGGACACTTTCCACAGCAAGCCAATGATTAGCATCTCAGTCCCAGACCATATTCAAGCCATGCTTGTTGATGACTGGGAGAATATCACCAAGAATAACCAGCTCGTCCCCTTGCCCCACAAGAAGCCTGTGGCGAAGATCTTTGAGGAATACCTCGAGTTTGAAAAGCCACGCAGAGAAGAGGGCTCTTCGAGCATGGACATCCTGGAAGAGGTCATTGCCGGGTTTAGGGAATACTTTGAAAAGGCACTAAGCAGGATTCTGCTCTATCGGTAAGCTCCATGTTTCTTGATGCTTCGACAGGTGGGGGGTTAGATTCCATTCGCTAACAGTACTAAACCACAAGTTTTGAGCGCCACCAGTACATGGAAGTGCGGAAGCTTTGGGACAATGCCGAAGAAAACTCACAGTACAAGAATGTCTGCGACGTGTATGGTGCGGAGCACTTGGCTCGTCTTATCGGTGGGTACTCTTCTCTCCTCAAAATCTCGTTTAACCAACACCCAACCAACAACATAAAACAACAACACAACAACAACAAAAGTGGCTTAAAACTAATGTGTTTCGCCCCATCTAGTCTCGCTGCCTGAACTCCTGGCACAAACCAACATGGATCAACAGTCTGTGTCGCGCCTGAGGGAGGAGATTGGCAAATTCACCACTTGGCTGGGACGCCAGTGCGAGACGTACTTTGTGGACGAGTACGAGACGCCGTCGCAGGAGTATATTGACAAGGCACGCAGCTTCTAAATAAGCTGGTTGAGCTTTTTGTATTTAGGGGTTTAGGGGTGGGGAGTGATTATCTAAGGAGGGAGGAAATGTTTGACTTTTTGATGGGGTTGTGTTTTCTCTATTGATTCCTCTTGCTCTCTCTCTCTCTCTCTCTCTCTCTCTCTCTCTCTCTCTCTCTCTCTCTATTATTGGGAGAGAAGAGAAGGTACTGATGCTGGATGGATGGCAGAATGGATCAACAGGCTAGATGGCACGTCTACGTATGTAGATGTAGGAGTAGGAACACCTTGACAATCTACGCCACTCATGGTATTTGAAGATAACATTCGCAATCTTGCAAAGTTGGTGTGAGGGAGATGGCAAGCTTATTACTTTGGAAGCTGTTTCTCCTGAGCTAGTGTTTGTTTGCCTCTATATATACAGCGCGCGGCGCAACAAAGGCAGCCGGTCTTTTGGCATGAAGTCGTTACAATATCATACAGTTGCTCCCCCTCCTCCTCCTCCTCCTCCTCCTCCACAGATTTCGCTCTCCAAAACATCACCCAACGTGAACATCCCTCTCACACTCTTCAACACTCATACCACATTCATCCATCCACCCACCCATCCATCCATCCATCTAGCCTAGAAAAAACCCAAACCCTCAAACCCTCTCCACCGCCCTCTCAACATAAAACCCCTTGTCCGGCGTCCTCGCCGCCTTCACCTCCCCCTTACTCAACCGCCTCTCCACCTCCTGCACCCTCACCAGCTCCTTCACCTTCATAATCATACCCGCAAACTGCGGCTCAGCAGGGTGGAAAACCGTCTGCATCCGCCGCCGCAGCCCCAGCGCCGCGAGTACGCCGCGCGTGCGCTCTGGCAGGCCGATGGCGGATCGGTGGAGCGTGATGCGGAAGAAGGACATGGTTTTTTTGGGGGGTTTTTTTTTTGTTTCGATGTTTGCTTTTTGGTGCTGCTCAGATGATTCTGTTTTATATGTAGAGATTCTCTTTGTCTTGTTCGCTCTTTTGGGGTGGATTGTATTCGTAGTCGAGGTAGATTGATATATAGGTTTGTCTGAGTCGCTCAGAATCGCTCGTTAAATCGCCGTAATCGCAATATCACTACCAAGAATTCACTAATCAGAAAGCTCGTTTCACCCAGACGAAGCGAAGCTATTCATACCTCAAAGCCCTCAATTGGCGGACGTGGTTCTCCTCCACTTCAGTAGGCTTAGCTTGAGTAGTCCGACAAATGGAGGCACTCAGGGAATCGCCTGAAATTTGGCCGTATCGGTTGGACGATAACGCTGGCTCCCCGCGTCACGTGAGGGGTTTTATTCATTGAGACTACAGCACCTCTAGCAAAATATTTGAGTAGTAGGCTGGAAGCTATACTTGCTTTTTGAAATATAAAAAAAGCATGTTGATATTTTAACATGATGGTTTCTTTTGCGGCGAAATATGTTGTGTATCTCGTGACAAAACAGACCGTAGGTAATTCGGATGGAATGAAAGACCATTAATGGTCCAAGCTGCATCACACATAGCAAGTGGCCAGTCAAAATCATACGCGCCGCGGCATCATGAGCACTAATTAATTCATGTCTATTGTCATCAGTAATAATTTAAATAACTTCCACTGCAGCTAGAACACGCTACGTGTACTGGATCTTCGTACAAGCCTCCGTCCAATCTTCCCTATCCCCGAACCCATCGTACCAAACTCAAATGCGCAATTGTGGAAAGGTCTGCCGCTTAAATTTAAATTTTTGTTTGTTTTCTCCGTCATATTACATCTGAACCTCCACTCGGCCTTCAGCACCAGGGCGGCCGCCCTCCCCAAGGCTGGGCAGCAGGTAGGTGATGTCATCCCAAGGGTGACGGTACAGACCAGTGCGCAGTCTCTTCTGGTCGAGGTAGTGGGCAATAAGACCGATGCTTCGGCCCAAAACGAAGAGACCGTTCAGGACACCCATCTGGAGGTAGTCCTCGGCCTCCTCAGCAGAGAAAGCGCCGCAATTGCGGAGAAGATCAACGAAGCAAACGGCAATACAACCATCAACGTTGAGAATCAAGTTGTCCTTCTTCGATGTGGTCACTGTCTCTACTGCCAAAGCATAGTCGAGGAGCTTGTGGCTGGGGAATTTGGCCTTGACATACTCCTTGACCAGCTCAACACGCAAATCGGGGTTGTTTCGTGACTTGACACGGTGGCCAATGCCAGGAATCAACTTGTTGGCCTTGCGCATACCGTCAACAAACTCTCGAGGACTGAGGTTCTTGTCAAAAGCCTTGGTAAACTCCTCCGCGGCACCGTCCAAGGCACCACCGAATCGCGAACCAATCGTCAGCAGACCAGACACCAAAGCGCTGATGAGGTCCTTGCCAGCACGAGTAGTAATGATGGTGTTCATGGCACCAGACACAGCAGGGCCGTGATCGGCTGTGAGCATGAGGACCATCTCCAAAAACTTGGAGGCGTAGTCGGGAAGTCTTCGGCGGAACCACAGAAGAGACATGACACCACCAATACCAATGTCCTCCCTGAAAACGTCCGAAATAGGCATACCAGCGTAGAGAAGCTCCTGGCCACGGTCATCGGAAATGGTGGAAATGAAGGCGGCAGGCTTTCGGATAAGGCCGAGTTCCTGAGCCCAAGAGTAGTCAATAGGGATCTTGGGGACAACAGGCTCAGGTCGGGGAACAATGGTGCCTTCTGATACGAGCTTATCGTATACTTGCTTGAGGGTGGCGGGCATATCCTCAAAGGTGTTGGGGACGTAGAAACCAGCCTCGCGCATGGACTGGTTCTTGACGGTGGCAGTCTCGAGTTGCGAGTTGGCGAAGGAGCCAGCGTGGCCAAACTGAACCTCCGTCTTGAACATGCTAGCACAAGTACCAATCGCCCATGCGACAATGGGCTTGGTGATGAGGCCCTTCTTCACGGCATCAATAACCTTGTATTCCTCAACACCACCGACTTCACCCAGAAGAAGCAGGATCTTGCACTCTGGGTCGGCCTGGTATCGCAGCAAATGGTCGATGAAAGTGGTACCAGGATATCTGTCACCACCAATTGCCACACCCTCATAAATACCATCGGCATTTTGGGAAACAATGTTGTTGAGCTCGTTAGACATGCCACCCGACTTAGAAACGTAGCCGACGGGACCCTTGCGGTAGAGCTTGGAGGCAACAATGTTGTCCATCATACCACCAGTGTTGCCAATCTTGAAACTGCCAGGTTTAATACCACCAACGGTCGCAGGGCCAATGATGGTGACACCCTTCTTCTGGGCAACATGGGCAATCTCACGAGCTCTCTTTGTGTGTGTTAGCACGCTCGCCTCCTTCTCTGTGGGTTGATTGGGCGGGAACAAGGACTTACTCGCTCAGGAACACCTTCGGCAATGATGGCAATGGTCTTAATCTGAGGGAACTCCATCAATTCCATGGTAGAGCTGTAGACACTTCGGGAAGAAGCAAAGTTGACGACGACGTCGACGTCGGGGTGCTTGGCAGTGGCTTTTTCCACCTGCTGGTAGACGGGCAGCAGCGTCTCACTGGTGCCCCAGTACATCTTGCTGACAAACTGGCCACCGAATGTGTAGATGATGCCGGCCACGGATGGCTGCTTTCGCTTGCAAATGAAGTCGAAATCCAGCATGCCCTGGACAGCTCGCGGCTGCAAGCCGTACACGAAGCACCGGGTCTTGTCATTGAAGAGAGTGTGCTCAGGAAGAGGGCTGAGGGGTCGGCTGGGAGCAGCAAAGCGCTGGATGTTGTCGTTGGCCGACAGGTGGCTCTTGTGGCCAGCGGCGGCTGAAGCTGAAGACATGGTGATGCGTCGCTCTGAGAATGGCTCGCGAGGAGTTGTTGAGAAGATGGATGAGGTGAGTTGAAAATGGCGGGGGTGAGTCCTGCAAAATGGCTGGTCAACAGCTAGCTTTTGTTAGAAGAGAGAGCTGTTGCTGCACTCCGCTACAGATCCCAGAAGCCACACAAACACACGTCTGGTTCGAGGCAGTTGAGGCAGAGGGAGGAATAGAGAAAGGGAAAGAAAAAAAAATCCGAGGAAGCAGGATTGGAAACAAGATGGTCGGAGATTCAACGGAAGGAATTGGGGAGGGAGGGACGTCAGATTTCAGGAGAGCGTCTCTGTTCGGCTGGTGGCAGTTGGAACTGGGCTTTGCTTGACCGCAGATGAGGCTTCTGGCTGCCACCAAAAATTACAGTGGAGCCACCAGAGCTCATCGGATGGGCTGCACCGCTGCCGCACGCTTGCTGGTGCCAGCGATAGCGTGCAGCTGTAAGTACTTGTCAAACCCTGTAAGTAGTACAGGTAGCGAGACCTGGTGGGGAAGCACCAGATATGCAAGTCTGCCACCGCCTAATGGGCTGGACCCGAGTTTGATTCTGATGGGAATGAGGGCAGCCAAAATAAAATAAAATAGAATACGAAAAGCTGCGGATATAATAGACTTACCAGAAAGCAATTGCTTTGGTCTTCCAGGATACTATCGAAGAGATGAGTATCGGGACAGATACAGACAGGTCTTCAATGGATGAAGAAGTGCGTACTCGGAAAACAAAGTCAGGCTCGTGTTCGGGGGAGAGGTTCCTTGTGGTGCAATGTTTTTTGTTTCCTCTCGCTAGGTATTATTAGAGGGATCACACAGTAGCAGCACCAGAAAACGCTACCGGCCGGCATAGCCACCAAAATAAACAATCAAACATCCTGGAAGGGCGGTGATGGGGACGGTCTGCGTACCGCAAGTGCCCGAAAAGGAGTTGGGGAGGATTTTTGGGGCCGGTTCACTGTCTGGCCATCTTTTTCTGCCGAAGTGTTGAATGGTGGCAGCGGCTTCCCAGTAAGACGCAACCACACCCCCCCTGGTCCGCCCGACCATTGAAGGTTCCGCCACGGCGCGGTACCGGTACCTCAACGCCGACTCACCTGCCAGTGCGGTGTCGGATCTGCCCCTCCAGAATTGCTTGCAGCCAGCGAATATCAAGCAGCCTAGATCACGATAGTATCCATTCATCACTCTGCCAGGTCTGTGCCACTTCCTGTTGATATTAGATGATGAGCGGGATCAGCGTCGAAATCGGTTTCGTTGTTTTGCCTTCTGTTTTTGTTCGCCTTCTCTGGCTTGGTTTATTGTAAAGTTACGAGGCAGGTTAACCATGACGGAATGCGAGGCAGGCGGCTGTGGAAAGCCTTGACTAGCAAAGCAAAACCTAGACAGATTACCACCCTCACCAATGCAAAAGCCTTACCACACCTGGCCAATGCCGAAGACAATAGGCGTCCGGGTGCAATTGTCGGCTCTGAAGGATTGATGATTGCTTCAGTGCCATTCATCCTCCATAGACTGCCTGAATGGCCTCTTGATGCAGCGATATTCCTGGAGGAATGGATGGAGGGGTAATGGCCGGATGGTGGGGTAGACAATTGACAAGCTCTCTCCCAGGAGCAGGTGCTGGCGGCTGACCCAGCTCCCGACTCGACCTAGTCCATGGCCGCCCAACGCTGACAAGGCCACTGTTTCACCCAATGAACGGGTACGAATACGTAGCGGCTTGTGCCTGAGAGGCTCACCATTAGTGAGACCATCAGCCTTGTCCCACTAATAAGAATCCAAGGTGGTGCAGGTGAACCCTTTTGGGGCGGCGGGCTCTGGAGAAAAAAATTGAGCTCCCAAAATGAAGCTCCAGGCCATCCAGGTCTCCTTGCAGAGGGGCTGGATTCTAATTGTTGGGGCTTCAACCAAGTCATTCCACTTCCACCCAAACCGACCACCACATATTGATGGTCAATTAAGAGAGACAGATGAGAAGTAATGCCAAAGAAAGCTCCAACATAAAGAAGAAAAAACAAACAGCACAGCACAGCTCAACTCAAATTGACCCTGAAAAAAAAGAATTGAGCAGGGCGATACCAATTCCCAGCGACGACCTCTATGCACCCTAATTTCGACGGCATCTCCTCTCTGGCAGTGTAGCGGAACTGCGAGTGTCGGCGGCGGATGTGCCTTCCCTCAGTCCCAGCAAATAGCGCCAGGCGCTTGCTTGAGACGCTCCACATGGTCCCTTTCTCAACAGCTGGGGCCAGCATCGTAGAGGTACCGGTACTCAAACCGCTCATCACCGCCTCCAGCAAAAAAAAAAATATTGGGAGCTTTCCACGACCCCAAAGCTTTTGGCGCCGGATAGGTAGCGCCCACCAACAAAGTTGCAGCTGCCGTGACCTTCCCTCGCACAAGCTCCATCATGCCCTGTTGGACGGGGGCCATTAATTCGCACTCGTAAAGCCAGCCCAGCAACCGGTCGGGTAGATGACCACTTGCAGCTTCGCCTCTGACCGCCCTCCACGAACGCAACCCTCCCCGAATTCTGCATTTGGAGGACGCTTGTGCTGCATCAACCCACCCAAAGCCCCCCTCTCATAACTTGAGCTGCACCGTGGAGCTTCGACCGCCGCCCAAGTTTTTTTGAAAGGCTGAAAGTCATCCTTCTCTCTGTCATCCATCCATCCATTCGTCCATCCATCCATCTCGCATCTTTGAATTCTCTTTCCTTTTCCTGTCGTCGGATATTCAGCTCAACTCTCTGCTTCCCTCTCCCGATTTTGCCATTGCGAAGCCAGATTGCTATCGCCGTCGCTTGAACATACATACCGCAGCAGTAAGTGAAATCTCGGCCCCGTAACTTGTGGCTTCGCTGGCAATGCACACGAGCGAGGACGGCGAATCCTGTTGTCATGCCCCTCAGTTGCATGGCCTTCAGTTCCTCGGGAGCTTGGTGCCCGAGCATTGGTGCTGGAACTTGCAAGGCGCACATCTCGCCCAGACCTCAATTCCAGACGTTGCTGACATAGAAGAAAAAAGGCAAGAGATCCATCTCAAGCATCTCGAAACCTCAAATCTCCCTCCTCACTGTAGGCTCCGCTTATCACCATGTCCGCCAAAGCGATTCTCGAGGCCGACGGCAAGGCCATTGTCAACTACCACCTGACCCGTGCTCCTGTCATCAAGCCGAGTCCCCTTCCCCCGCCAAAAACTCACAACCCTCCCTCCCGACTGGCATCGCTGCACTTCCCAGAGGATGCAGCAGTCGAGGATATTCTGAACCAGGCCGAGGTCACCTACCCCTGGCTGCTCCAACCCGGAGCCAAATTTGTTGCAAAGCCCGATCAGCTCATTAAGCGACGAGGCAAGAGCGGCCTCCTGGCTCTCAACAAGACTTGGCCCGAGGCCAAGGCTTGGGTGGCAGAGCGAGCTGGCAAGGAGCAGAAGGTTGAGCACATAGTTGGCGTCCTAAGACAATTCCTTGTCGAGCCTTTTGTCCCTCATCCTCAAGATACCGAATATTACATCAACATCAACTCAGTCCGTGATGTGAGTATATTTCATTGTCCCTGTCAGCCTTCTCTGGCACATTTGCGTGGTTTGTGAGGATGTAATGAGATCAAACCCCTCGGGGTCAAATTCAATGTGGATTTGCACGAGGTGGACTGAGCAGAGAGAAAACGATGACGGGGATCGTGAGCCTTTATACGGAATACATGGTCAAGGCGCTCGGTTACAAGTGTAACTGCGTGCTCGGTAACGTGCCGAAATAATGGCACGGCGGACGAACGGATGTCACGATAGCGAGATCCCGGGTGTAATTTCACCCCGTACCCCTGTCCGCCTTCCGCACACTGTCCCACTATAGTCGGGTTGCCTTCGACAGCTTCATTTGCAATCACAGCGAGCTTCAATTTACCGCTGAGCATTTAACTAACTATTTTTGTGCTATTAGGGAGACTGGATTCTCTTCACTGACGAAGGTGGTGTTGATGTCGGTGATGTTGATACTAAGGCCGAGAAGCTTCTGATTCCCGTTGACCTGTCAGAGTATCCTTCGAACGAGGAAATTGCGGCGACTCTACTCAAGAAAGTCCCTTCAGGTCTACACAATGTTCTAGTTGACTTCATCACAAGGCTGTACGCTGTGTATGTGGATAGCCAGTTCACCTACCTCGAGATCAACCCTCTGGTTGTGATCCCCAACGAGGACAAGACTTCTGCTGAGGTCCACTTCTTGGACCTTGCTGCGAAGCTGGACCAGACGGCCGACTTTGAGTGCGGTGTCAAGTGGGCTATTGCTCGATCACCCGCTGCCCTGGGACTGACCAACGTCCCAACTACAGGTGGCGAGAAGGTCAATGTTGATGCCGGCCCCCCCATCGAGTTCCCTGCTCCTTTCGGTCGTGAGCTCACCAAGGAGGAAGCCTTCATCGCTGACCTAGACGCCAAGACTGGTGCTTCACTTAAGCTCACCGTGTTGAACCCAACCGGCCGCATCTGGACGCTGGTTGCTGGTGGTGGTGCCTCCGTCGTGTACGCCGATGCCATTGCCTCGGCTGGTTTCGCCGATGACTTGGCCAACTATGGTGAGTACTCTGGTGCTCCCACCGAGTCGCAAACATACCACTACGCCCGCACCGTGCTCGATCTGATGTTGCGTGCTCCCATGTCTGAGAAGGGCAAGGTTCTCTTCATCGGTGGTGGTATTGCCAACTTCACCAACGTTGCCAGCACCTTCAAGGGAGTCATCCGTGCTCTGCGAGACTTTTCTTCTCAGCTGATTGAGCACAACGTCCAAATCTGGGTTCGTCGTGCTGGCCCCAACTACCAGGAAGGTCTGAAGAACATGAAAGCTGCTACTCAAGAGCTCGGCCTCAACGCCAAGATTTTTGGTCCTGAGGTTCACGTCTCGGGTATTGTGCCCCTGGCACTTATCCCAGGCAAGTGGGAGAGCAGCAACATTGAGGAATTCAAGGCATAGGTTGGCGGGTGATGTGGAGTAAAAAGAGTAAAGGCATGCATGAAAATGCCTACGAAATCATTACTGTGCGTTCTTG
Source organism: Sphaerostilbella broomeana (assembly GCA_930272545.1). Lineage (NCBI taxonomy): Eukaryota > Fungi > Ascomycota > Sordariomycetes > Hypocreales > Hypocreaceae > Sphaerostilbella > Sphaerostilbella broomeana. The sequence goes on from CAKNET010000013.1 coordinate 186,441, forward strand.
TATTTTGCAACCTAGACGGATGGGAGGGGCGAGCTATATTTTGGTCATGGGAAACTCGCACTAGTGGGTAGTGGTTGTGTAGGATGGTTTATAGTGAAAGTGGCATCTGGAGCATGCAGGAAAGACGTGAACGACAGAAATACGATAATAAAACTTGAAATGCCCCCCATCGACATTTGCCAACCATTTGTTTGCTTGCCTAAATTAGTTATTTAGCCAGATGACGTATGTATGCGTGTCGCCCAAGACGGAACAATGCATCTTACCGACCTAAACTAAGGCATGAAAGACGAAAGGTCAAATATAGTGCACTGATATCAACCAACATGCCAAGAAACGTCATGTATGAGCAATGTATTTGACGTTTTTTTTCTTAGAAGTTAATCAGCCTTCACGTTATGGATGAGTGGACGACAAGGCACTTGAGAAAGCAGTGAGTTTTGGGACCCCATGCCACGTGGCAGTCCAACGGTCGAGGGCAGAGTCGCATTGGCCCTGTATGGCCTACCTTGGTAGGTATGCTCGGTCCGTTGGATGTCTCGGCAGAAGGGACGCCATGCGATTTGGTTGGTAGAGATAAATCCCGCCCGTGTGCCTAATAGCCGGAGCAGCCGCAGATGTGGTTTTTTGTGGTGTTGTTGGTTTAATAAGTGAGGATGACGCATATGTCAGTTCAGTTAGTGTGAGTGAGTGAGTATGGTCGAGTTTTTTAATCTTTAAGAAATAGGATTTGCGGTTTTAAAAACGCCATGATATGATGATCGGTTATTTATTGCTTATGGGGTTTTCTTTTTTCGTTTCAGAGAAACCAAAAAACCTTTCCCCCATTTTTCAACATGATCGACACACTCTATCAAATAGCATAGCTAGACATTATAGAGAGGGGGGCGAGAGGAGGAGGTCCAACGGCAGCCCATCAAATCATCCCACGCTGGCGGATCCTGTCTCTTCGTCTCGTGGTACATACCTAGCGAACTAGACGATGCACGATGATGAAGCTGGCCCGTAAGATGAGGGGCGTAAAGGCCGTGTCGGTAAGATTTGAGGGGAGGGTGGTGGGGAGGAGAATTGGGGAGGGGAGGAAAGGAACTTTGTCAATTTGTGTGTGAAGTGGAACATAATATGAGGGTGGTGAATATGAGGATGGATGGTTTGCCGCTGGTTGGTTGTGTCTGGGGGTGGGAGATTTTGGCCGGAGATATGGTTGGTTAGGTTGATTAGTGTAAGTAGCCGGGGAAAGAAGAGGCAACTCCGCTTCCTCGGATGCTGGATGCTGAAACGTGAACGAGCTTACTTATTCTTATTTCTTATTTGCCCTGTTGCTTTTGTTTAAACTCCCTTCTTGTAAGGTACAAGTAAGAAATCCGAGAGCTTGGTTGATTATTTTGTTTTGTTTGGTTTTGTTTCGGAAGCTGTCATCTGATGTCATCTGTGTTATTTCTGGAGCTCTCACACTGTAGTATTTATTTATATTCCCATTTTGATATGATTATGATATACATGTTCCCATCTCGGAAGCAACTTCTGGAACAGCCGCCCCAAACTAATCAAACGAATTTTTAACCGTATCAGGAAGTTTTACTCGAGCCCGTCTCTGGCATCATCCCCTGTGTGATTTTATTAGGTTAGGGTTAGGCAGTTACCCATCAATACGAGACAGTAATTCTCTACTGCTGCCTCTTGGTCTGCCCCTTCCCCATTTGCGATATGGCCCCTCCTCCCCCCCCCTCCTCCACTTCGGTTGTGCCTTCCTTCTCCTTCCGTCTTGTATATCCTCGTTCTTTCCTACTTGACAGATATCCGACACGCGGCTAAAGCTGTCCCGTCATTGCGTCATCGTCGCTTTTTAAAACATGCCTAAATTTAATAAAAAATAGGTGCCTACAGGTAAGATGATTTGAGTACTACCTAAGGGGATAAAATAAGCAATATAGATGGATGGATAGATATTCTACCTAGGGAGCCAGTGCATTGCCAATTCCAGGGTACGCAAAACGCAACTACTTGACCTACACCAGCTAGTACATATGGCCTCCCTATCTATTTGAGATGATATAATACAGTAACGAGTTTATTATCATCCATTACTTATTCAAACTCGCTTGCACGCACACCCCCTTATATAAAGACAACAATAAGGCTTCCAGATAGGCAGCTCAGGGCCACACACACCAACCACGATAACGCATCCCCCCCATCCTTGAAAAACTTCACACCGAGGACCGCGCGCGCTTCGACATTTCAGTCCAGTCAAAAACCCAACTCACTGCACTTCCTCTATTTTGCTCTTCCTATATTTAACGCCTCCCGCTCTTTCGTCTTATTCTTCCTTCCTTAACCTAATTCCCTCCGTCATCTCTCGTCATTGTCACCTCATCCCCGCCCTTCTTCGTTATTTCAACACCAAACTAAGAAGAAGAGGGATCTGCGCCCAAAACTCAAAACTCAAAAAAAAAAATTAAAGAGAAAGAGAGCCGTTCAGAAAAGCATCCCCCCCACCCTTCCAACCCCCCCACGTGCTACTGCTACTGCCGCTGCTCCCACTGTCACACCCGAACCCGACCGAACGTGTTGTCAACGCACGTCATATCCCTCCCCCTGCTGCTGTTATATAAGCCACATCAGACAAAAGGGAAAGAAGAAGAAAAAAAAAAAACGGTCGGCAACACTCCTATCGTGCCTTATCTGCCGACCTGCTGGGTGATCTATACACTATCAACTAGGGGTTTGCATATCCAAAAATCAACCACTTCCGAAACCAAGAGAGAAATAATATTCCACAACACCCCTTTCATTCCCTCAAAAAGTGAGAGAACAGACGCAACAAAAGAAAAAAAGAATCCTGTATAGAAGAAGGCCTGTAAAAAACCGAAGAGCACCAAATTTAAGATCAACAAACGAAAGGAAAAAAAAAGAGCCATCTGCCATGGCTTATCTTATCGACCCTTCGCCCCCAATCGACTTCTGCTGCTCCGGCTGCTGCAAGGCTGCCGACTTTGGCAATCACGACTACTGCCTCCCCTGCGAGACCAACCCTTCGTGCCCAACCAGCCTGGCCAGGACTAAGGATACTGACCAGTCCCCCCCGCGAAATGACAGTGGCAAAAGCCAAGATCATTCTACAAGAAATAGCTCGGCCAAATAAACCATTTTTGGCAACCACTTATACGAAGTGACTCACGGATGGAAGATGATGTAACAAACGGGTAAGGAAACCCAAAAAGAGCTGGGGTTTCTGGGAGATCTCGGCATAACGTGGGGCTGGCTCCCCTGTATGCGTGTTGATGGCCGTATATTTTCTTCTTCTTTTTCGTTGTATTTGCTTAGTTTGGGAATTATTTATATGAAGTTACGGGCGGGCATATTTTTAGAGCTAGAACAGAATTATCAACTGGACATCAGAGCATTTGCATCGCGGCTTAGTTACATGGGATATCTAAAAAAAAGTCTAAACAGAATGACGCAGAAACAAGAAGCAGAAGCTGTGGGAGAAGAAGAAAAAAATATATCATAATATCTACGCCGAAGCAACTTCATTAGCTTTTGTGGAGTTTCTCCATATTAACTTATTACAACAATCAGCATCAACAAATCCCCGTCGTCTCACCCACTAAGCAAAAAACATCGCCGCCAAAGGCAAAGCAATAGCCCATACTGCAGGCTGCACCAGGCCAGCTGCATTATCCTTGTTGTCGCTGCTCTTGGGGCTGCTGGTGCTGTTTCCATCTGAAGTGCTGTTGTTGCTGGAGCCAGTCTCAGCAGCATTCTTACCAGACCAGTTGTATTCGTCGTTCTTGAGAGGAACAACCTTGAGGTCCTTCAGGACGTTGCCATCTACATCCTTAACAGTCATCTTGACGCTCCAGTCCGAGATCGTAACTAGCTTGCCACTAGGCTTCGGGCTAATTCCGTTGTCGATGAGCTTCTGGGCTCCTGGAGGGGGGACAGGCAGAGTAAAGTTGCTGTCAAATCCCTTCTCCTGGATCAACTTGCTGTTGCAGCTTGGTGCGGTAACGGTGGCCTTTTCCGCCTTCTGCGTCTGAAGGGACTCCCAGCCGATCTTAGCGAACTGGTCCTTGAGTCGGCCGTAATCTCCCATGAGCTGTAGCTCATCACCCTTGACTTGCACCAGGCCGTAGTCGTTGTCTTCCTGCGTATACTCGTACACAACGGCGCCAGAAAAGACGGGAGTCATCTTGTCGCCATAGATGGCCTGCGTCTCGTTCCAGTAACGGGGAGCGGGCTTGTTGCAGCCGTATTCGCTGAAGAAGACGGGCAACGAGGTGCTCTTGAAGTTGTCGGTCAAGACGTTGTAGGAGGAACTTTCGTAGGTGGCATCAGGGCCGCACCAACTGTACGAGTTGAGAGCAAAGATATCGGCACGGCTCATGTCGCCCTTGTCACTGTCGTCTGAGCACTGCATGTAGTTCCAGGTGTCCCACAAAACCTCACGAACATCAGCAGCGGAGTATCCGACGGGAATCTGACGCTTCAGATTGTTTTTGATGTAGTTCTTGAGATCACGGGTAACCGCACGGAGATAAGGGGGAACATCCTTGGCCGAGGGGAGATCGTTGATGACTTCGTTTCCGGAGAAGAAGAGTAGGGTGTTGGGGTAGTTACCGAACGCCTCTGCAACGGCAAATGTGCGGTTGAGGTACTCCATGTAGTAGGTTGTCCAGGGCTGAAACGAGGAAAGAGATTCACCAACTAAAGGAGAGTTGACGTCAAGCAACATGTACATGCCAGCCTATAAATACAAGGGTTAGACGTCTTGTTCTCAATTACAGATGAGGAATATAGGGAATAGCAGGGACAGCGCAGGGACATACGGCGTTGAAAATACTGGCGCACTCGTCGTGGTTGATATTGGGGTCCAAGTTGTATACACGAATGGCGTTGACGCCCATAACCTGCAGGAGAGCCGCATCGCGCATACACGTCTCAGCATTACTGAGAGGGTCCTTTCCTGTTGACGGGTCGTATCCTGAGCTGCCGCCAGGTTGATAAGCGACACCAACCATCTGGAACTTGTTGCCACTGTCGTCGACAAAGTCGGTTCCTTGAACTGTGAGCGGCTTGACAGCACTCACAGCCGTAGCTGCAAGAGCCACGAGGGCCGTTGAGATCTGCGCAGATCATGTCAGTAACGGGTTGTGATCGGTGAAATTGGCGAACAAAAAGAGTGGACAAATGAATAGGTCTGGAAACACCCCGGAGAGCTTTGGGCGCTTAAAGGAACCACATCCATGATGTTTTGACATCCACCAGGCTGCTTTATTTCTTCCATATTTCTTTTCTCTATTGTTGGGCAAATGAATGCCTTGGGCACCTTCTGGAGCCAGGCGAGGGCTCCTGCACGCGAAAGGGAAGCCGACTCTGAAGACATACGAGACCCTTGACAAAATCGATAATAATAATAATAAAACACCAAAGGCACTAAACTTACAAGCATGATTTACAGCTGTGAAAGATTCGATGCTGGCAAAGTAAAGAGACGAATAATAGTGATAAGTTTCGACGTGGGTGAATCAATGAAGGCGAATGATGAGGAGGAAGAAGAAGAAGAAGAAGAAGAAGAAAGACGCTTTGGTGTTTAACGAAGCAATCAGATGTCGGCAGGGAGATAGATAGGTAGGTAGACGGGTATGTGCGTGCGCGTGTGCGAAAAATCGAAGGCAAGAGGTAGCAGCAACTGGATGGCCCGGTGTTTCTCAAAGGAGTGACTGGAAGCGAAACGTAGCGCGCCTCACGACGTAGCAAGGCCGGACTGCTGCGTCTGCGAGACGTTGATTATGCGAACTCTTGTTAAAAGGAGTGTGGGGAGTCGGTCAAACGAAACACAACTAAACGACGGCGAAAGAACTTGGTATGGGAAAACCAAGAGGGAGGGATGTAGAAGAAGAGGAGGAGGAGGAGTATGACCAAAGGCAAGAAAGAGGAGAGTGAAAAAGCGACGAACATGGCCGCCGCCGCCGCCGCCTTCACGATGGCTCAGCGCGCCTTGGCGGGCCTACCTAATAAGGTACAAGACAAAAGTGTCTTTGGGGGTCCCTGTCCTAAAGGCTCTCCAGGCCTCCGTGGCCTATGCGAAGCGCCTACCAGGATGGTGGAGCCCATAGACTAGGGGGTGCCTAGGTGGGGAGCAGCTTTTCAGGGCATTCAATTCCACGCTGTCGCAGCGCTAGTGCGGTAGCCCCTAGGCACGGGGCTACGCTGGTTGGCCCGCTGTACCTGTCAATGAGAGCGCTGCAGACCCCCGGGGTTCGTGCTATTTAATTTCTGGCGGTTCTTCTGAAACGGGTGTGTGAAGAACATCAACTACCACTTACGATTGAGGCACATTATGTATTACTGCCTCCCTCCCTCCCTCCGTTCCTCTCCCCCCAAAAACGCCCCTTTGCGTTTAATAAATCGCATAGACTTGCTTTGCGGCAGCGGTGTGAAACTTCTGTATTGGCTGCATGACAGATTATGTATGCTTGGATGAAGGCATTCCCAAGTCATTCAGGCGGAGAGATATCGTCATGGAATTCATTTCTATGCTAAGTCTCAAGATGAGGTCAGACACTGCCCCCCTCCCGTCATGTAATTATGAATAAATAGAGCCGACGCACTGATGCAATAGTCTCCACGCTCACCGGGTAAACTGACCACGGGACTCTCCATCTTCGCTTCATATAAACCTCCCCCTGCTTCTTGTTACCCGTTGTAGCAGGTCCTCATGCTCTCGAGCGCTAGCTCAGGAACGCCATGCACGACGAAATCAATCATCTCCCTTGTGCTGGAGAATGGCAATGCTGCTTCGGTCAATCTCCCTACGAACAAACATGGCATCATCTGCGCATTTGTTTCCCCCTCACATCACAGGATAAGAAGCAGCTCTCACAATTGAATCCCTTCTTGGCCTCCCGAACTCTTTTCATTCTTCAGCCGTGACCTCGTATCGCGCATTATCAACATTACCACCCTACCTAGGTAGAATCTCGCTTCTGAAATGAGCCAGAAGACTAGACCTGTAGCGGGCGTTAGCACTGAAGGACCCTGGCTGCCACCCGCAGCCCCAACGGGCTCTTTGTATGGGTTACTCTTCGGAGTAATTTCATAGTCCAACGCCTACCGCTCATTGGTCCATACATCGCCCTGTTCACCGCCTGCCCATTTTCCCGTCGTCCTGCAACTTTTTTTTCTGCCGCCCAACAGCATGAGTGTGTTTGCGACCACCGTGCGACGACGGTAGTGGACACCGCCATCTAGGCAGATCCCGAGATCTTAGCAGGGCCCCTCCAGTTCTCTCTCTCTTTTTTGTGTCTTCTTGTATGCCCTGTATGACTCTTCGCATTACCACCACATCCTATCGTACAATTACCCCTATTTTCCAGAGATCTTACCTTTCTCGATTTCCGAATCGCCAATTCACAAGCGCAATGGCAACCCGTAAGCTCACAGCCCATCCCCCCGTTTCTCCAACACCATATCGTAGGGCCCCGCCATTTAGATATATATATGCTCCCTTCAACATGTCGAACATTTTCCACTGACATATAATACCCGCCCTGACAGCTCCTCCCGACCGCCGCCCCATCGTCGTCTCTGGCCCCTCCGGCGTCGGCAAGGGGACCCTCTATAACCTCCTCTTTGAGCGCCACCCTGACACCTTTTGCCTCTCCGTCTCGCACACTACTCGTGATCCCCGCCCCGGTGAGGAACACGGCGTCCACTACCACTACGTCACCACAAAGGACTTTGAGGACCTTATCGCTAAAGATGGCTTCGTTGAGCATGCCAAATACGGACGCAATCGCTACGGCACAAGCAAGATGACCATTGAGGAGCAGACCAAGAAGGGCAAGGTCGTCCTGCTGGATATCGAGATGGAGGTAAATGACACCGCGCCCGTCTTCAAAACGGTTCTTCTTTGATTGTTGTGCTCTACAAGCGAATTGAGGTAGGTATATCAGTGTACGCCGGAGGCTAATCTGAAAATAAACAATAGGGCGTCAAGCAAATGAAGCAGTCCGGCATCTCGGCTCGCTACGTCTTCGTTTCTCCGCCATCTATCGAGATCCTGGAGAAGCGACTACGGGGACGAGGCACCGAAAAGGAAGAGAACATCCAGGAGAGGCTCTCTCAAGCACAAAAGGAACTCGATTACTCCAAGACTCCTACAGTTCACGATAAGATCATTATCAACGACGACTTGGAGACAGCTTACAAGGAACTTGAAGATTTTGTTTACAGGGCTCCGTCATGAGCAGACAGGGGCATTACAATGATACCAGGCAAGAACTTACGACCGTTTACGGCAATAGAACATATACATGCCACTTGACAGAAAAGATAGAATAAGCAGGCGTTGATAAATCCACTACGTCATCGACGACAATTTGAATGATGTTCGTAAACAAGAACCTTTCATTGGCGACGTAAAAGAAGCTCTCCAATCCTGTCATTCTCTAAAACAACTCGACTAACTGTAAGGTATATTGGAACTGTGAGGTAGGTTTAATTAAAGCATAAGAAATGGTCAGGAAAGGCTCCGAAGACGGTACTAAAAAACAAAACAAAATAAAAAGCGTATAACACGGCCTGGCGGATCGCATAAAAGAACCAGACTACCGTGCCTGTCAAGATCGCGGGGCACATTGAACAGCACATGTGCTAGAAGGCTTCTCCAGAACTTTCGGTCGCCTGTCTTGTCCGCCCTAGTGCCTTCAACTCCCACATATTCACAAATAAGAACAAAGCCAGTTTTTTTAGTCGGGTCGCGACGTAAGACGACCATCACCTCTCCAAACAAAATTACACTGCCTTTTATGAAACATGACACCGTCAAGAAATGTTTGGATCGTAAGAGTGGCAGATTTCTGTACCGCTAAAAACGCCATTACTCACTCGCCAGCCGAAGATCAAGTACAGCCATGGCCTAGTAACCGTTCATGGCCACTCGTTGAGAGCCTCGGCTCATCTCACGGTCAGCAGCAGGGCTGATCGGTCTGCTGTTGGTGGCACCGCCGGGGCCGTGTGCGCTGCTCTCTTTCAGTGCCAATAGCTGCTTAGCACGGAATGTCTCGTAGTGGATCTGAGAAGTAGTCTCAATGAGATCTTGCAGGTGGGTTCGGAGCAAGAAGTTTCGTAGGTAGACAAATTCGCAGTGGTTCTCATCCTCAACGTTAATGACACCCCATCGGTTCTGGCGGCCGCGAACTTGCTTGCCGTTGACGATGATGTTCTTCTCAGATCCAACAACCGCAAAAGGAACCAAGCTCTATAGGAGAGTATCAGTACAGTTTTTCGGGGGGGATTGCCATTGTGAATGCTTAACTTACCTTGATTTGCTGGTTCAAAACACGTTCCTCGTCATCAAACTCCTCGTTATCATACGGGAACATCTTGAGGTTGTGGAAGGCAAACTCGGCCTTGATACGCTCCTTGAATGCCAAACGCTCCTCAACGGTCAGGGTGTCGGCCTTGGCAATTACAGGGACAACATTGACAACATCGGACAACTTCTTCAAGACGACAATATCAATTGGCTTGAGGGAGTGGCCGGAAGGCTGGATGAAGAAGAGGCAGCAGTGAATACGAGTATCGGGAATGTAACGCTCTCGCTGGGCGGTAAGCTCCTTTCGCAGGTATGCAGAGTGCTGATCCTTGATGTACTTGACGATAGGATCCCAACAGCGGTCGTTGTTGACCAGATCGCCGTAGCCAGGGGTGTCGACAATGTTGAGCCTCAAGCGAACGCCGTTCTCCTCAACCAGGTGAGAGACTCCCTGGATCTCAGTAGTGGAGCGGATGGGTTCATCGGGCTGCAGACGACCCTTGGAGTCGATGAGGTGCGATGCGAAGATGGTGTTGATGAGAGTGGACTTGCCCAAGCCAGTCTGGCCTTTAATTCCAGTCGAATTAGCAGATGAAAACGATGCTCACCAACTCGAGCTCAGGGGGGTAGCGCGCAGGACAGAGGCTCAATCCAAGTAACACGCGTGCGCAACTTACCAACACAGATGACGTTGAATTGGAAACCACGCTTCAACAGCTTACGCTCGATCTGAGACGTGATGCTGTCGAAACCGACGTGGCTGCTGGGCGTAATGGTGCTCGGGGCAATGGTCGCCATCTTGACTGATGTGGGATGGGGCTGAGGAAATGCTGCTAAATTGAAGACGAAGCGATTTCTTCCCTATTCCAAGAAAGAGATGTATCGGGAGCGATAATGCCGGAGGGATCGCGAGCACGAGGGCGAAGGATGGAGAGCAGGACGATGTTGGCGGTGAATTGGGAGTTGTGAAGTCGCTGGCGCTGGAGAAGAAGGGGAACTTTTTGGCTGGCCAGTGGTGGCTCCTTGCTTGAACCACCTGGCGTGTCTTGCTTGCCAGCAATAATTTCAGCCTACGGGCAGGAGCAGGGACCAAGAAAGGGGGGAAAGAGGTGCCGGGGGTAATTGCTTTTGGAGCTGATGATTGGTTGCGAGCTGGTCTGTGCTGGCTGGTCTTTGATTGGTCCGCTAGCTTACCAGGCAGTTGAGAGGCGCATGGCTGGCAACTGAGATAACACAAAGATTTTGATGGACATAATTGTGGTGACCGAACCAACGGCGCCGTATTATCGCGAAGCCGTCATTGTCCACAACAGAACCACGAAACTCGAGAGCTTATAGCTGAGGCTTTCCCGGAAAGTGGAGATTTTATCTTCCCTTTGACCCGACGGCCGACTTCGACTGCCTGCGCATACGAAATCTCTATTCGACCTGACCTCGACGACCTCCAAGTCGGAATATCACCATAAACATGGCCGCTATCGCCGCTTTCCTTCCTCGATTGGCCTCTCCGATTGGCCTCCCAATATCACGATGGGCAACATTCTATACTAGACAATATACTGTAAAATTCCTTCCAGCACTGTCAATTGCTGTTCCCGGAGTGACCATCAATATTCCGGGGCTGCTGGGCGACATTTGGGAGTCCGTGCTGCGGGCAGTCCCAAAGAACAAAGTTTCCCATTCTCGAAAGAGATCTAGACAAATGGCGGGCAAAGCCCTCAAGGACGTCAACCATTTGTGCAAATGCCCTGGTTGTGGAGAGGCCAAGCGAACTCATAGACTATGCCAGAACTGCCTGGAAGGTAAGAGCCCATAAGCACCAGGAATCTTCGTGTGTTCCAAATTAATCATCTTCTTTGCAGAAATGAAGAGAATGTGGCGTCAAGATTCCACTCCAGACAGACCCTTTTAAGAGAACTAGTTAATAGACGACTGTATGTCATATAACGTCTATGTCAAAAAGTTTCCATATATCACGATATCCGTCGGATTCTGCATACCGTCGGCGTTGGGCTCGGCTGGGTTTTATTTATAATGTATCAATATATCATGAAGAGAGAGCATGGGGCGGATATTTTGGTGTATGAACATGAGAAACGTGTATTCGTCGATTGCTATGTTGATGATTCAATGATACGCTGCCAGTGGCTACATAAAGTGATAAAGCAAATGTGCGCTCGTACGAAGAATATCCGTTTTGATGAAATAAATTACAAAGAATTCCAAACTTGATATTCCATTGTGATAGTAGCAGAACATATCCGTCGCAGTTTCCGTGTCTTGTGTAATTAAAGAAGTCGTCAGGCTGATCCTCTAGCTTTCATGGTCAATTTGCTACCATCCAACCCCACCACTCACAAAGTTGCTGGGTTCTCAGCTTCAACTCAGCATCAAACCCCAACCTCAAGTCAATCTTGTCACGGGCAAAAATGGTAAGACTTCATAAAAAAATAAAAGGAATCTTTGATTCGATCCAATTAATGTTCTTCTAGTCAAAACAATACCTGACCACACATACTGTGGATAGTGGTTCGTCATGATAAGACTACACACCCCGCCAGGAAATCCTGGTGAGAAAGATGAAGCTCATGTACTGACGAAAGCATTGCAGCCCATATAACGGACATTTTCTCACTTGCTGCAACGCCAAGAGCACTTCTCTCAGCAAGTGGCTCTTCAACGCTACATGTTCATGACACCAGCGACCCCGCGTTCCCTTTGAAACAGTCAATCCCAAATGCTCACAAGCTGGGCTGCCACCACATCTGCGCTTCTAGGAATGGCCTCTACGCCGCCAGTGCTGGTTTTGGGGGCGAGGTCAAGATTTGGCAGCTGAACAAGGACACTGGAGAATGGGCTAGTGGTGGTGAAATCACAGGGCCTTCAGTAAATCCTGGCGAGGTGTGGGCAATCGCCCTGAGCGAAGATGGAGGCTATCTCGCAAGCACGACTAATGACGGAAGAATCAATGTGTGGGACGTCGCAGATCAAAACAAGGCTAAGATTCGAGAGTATGAGACCGGAAGTGCGGGCTCGGGAAGTTTTGGCATGTGTGTCGATCTCAGTAGAGACGGGAGATTTACAGCAAGTGGTCATCAGAACGGCTCGGTGTACATCTTCAACAACGATACTGGAAGAATTCTCTACTCCCTCTCTGGTGCGTATATTGGAGTCTGGATCTGCAGGAAATATCTAACCAGCGTTTAGGTCTGGCCAAACCAGTACGAGCCATAGCCATTTCTCCTGCTGGCAGCAGAGTAGCTGCGGCTGGTGATGCTGGAATCATTGCCATCTACGACACAAAGCACGGGGAGCATGTCGGCAATTTGACTGGCCACTCTTCATGGATCACCTCACTAGATTGGAGTGACACAGGCGAGTTCCTTCTCAGCGGTTCCATGGACGGTAAGGTCAAGATATGGTCCATCGAACGCAATGCCTGCGTCGCAACACACAGCGAGACAGACAAGACATTATGGGCAGTAAGATGGTTACCCAAGACCACGAAAAGTGAGATGTTCTGTACAGCTGGTGCAAACAGGAGCATCTCGTTTTACAGAGAGGCAACTGGCAATTAGGTGGCATATGGTTAGGACTAGTCAAATTCACTTAAAAAATTTCCCAGATAGAACGAAAACTCTTGCAGATGTTAAAATTTACATTATCAAATAGAAATAGCCCCAAGCCTGAAAAATCTGACCTCATTCTAAGATCATTAAATAGACGTCGAGGCTCTTACTCAATCGCACCTACACAGCTAGTGGGGCCGTTTCATCACGAGACGTCGTTCCAGTCTCGCGTTGCCCCGCCAAACTTAGTGCCAATGCCTTGCCTCCCCCCGTCATGTCTGCACAGAACTCCACCTGCTGCTCTTTGCGCTGCATAGATGTCAATTACGGAGCAAGGTTTTATCACATATAGTGAAGCATCGGTATACCAGCATTATTCAAGCACTTATCATTTTGCATTCACAAGAATCATCCACTTGCATCAAGCAATTCGCTCGCACATACATCAACCATGCCTACCACGAGACGATCCGCCGCCAGTGCCAAGGGCCGCCCTGGCGGCCCGGCCAAGGGACAGATGACAATCAGCTTCTCCAACCGAGTCACGAAAGCGGTGCCTAAAGATGTGAAAAGTTCAATTGTCGACTCTCCCGCCACGACGAAGATTCCTGAAAGACCTGCCAGTGCTGTCAAGGAAGACGAGCCATCTAAGGAGGAGAAGGCGGATGTTTTGGCCGAGGAGCCAGAGCCAGAGGTTGAAGAACCAGAGGAGGAGGAGGAGGAGGAAGAAGAGGAAGAGACTGAAGTAGCTCCAGTGCCGGAAAAAACTGAGGCGGAACTCAAGGCGGAGAAGATTACAGATGCTCAAGTCAATGCCTATTGGAAGGGCGTTGAGAAATTGCGCAAGGCTCCGCGGGTGCATCAAGAGGATCTGGATGTGAGCGAAAAGGTGTTGCGATATTTTGACGTCAGCTCTCAATATGGGGTAAGCCGCATCTATTATTTTATTCCCCCCTCCAGTTTAGTTCACTGGAGAGAGACTGACATCATTATCTGCAGCCGTGTATCGGAATGCCTCGTTTGAAACGATGGCAGCGGGCCGACCGTCTGGGCCTGAATCCTCCAATCGAAGTCTTAGCCGTTCTTCTGAAAGAAGAGAACCTGGGGCACAGTGATATTGAGAGTGCGTACGTGGATCGGATCATGAATGCCGCTGCTCTGCCAGCCTGAAGAGGGATTCACTTGTTTGTCAATTTGTTGAATTCCGGTGTTTTGGCACGGGTTGTGGCGTTAAGGTGAATATATTGGGACATGTTAGTTTTGTGCAATGAAGGCTGTCATGCCACTTTTATGAAGCAATTTACTATTAAGGTGTCAACAGTTCTCATTTTCTTACTACCGGTAACCTCTTGATGAAGCTACATCAGCTCTCTATATAATAATATCTATCCCGTGATAAAGATGACTCCATCAAATTCAACTTCAATACCAAATACTTCTTGTTCGATGATGGGGATATGTTTCCCTGCCAGCAGCTTCCATTGCCTTCATCGTGTCATACAAGAAAAAGTCAATGAGGATGGCATTCACATGGGTATCAGGGTGCTCTCTTTGGATTTCCTTTCGAATCAGCTCTACACACCAGATACTACACGCTGCCAATTGGTTTAGTCCCAACACAAAAGAGGCCACCAAACTACTGTAGGGGTTACTCAAGCTCACCTCTAAGCTGTACTTCCCAGCGACTTCCACTCTCGATGATTTTCTTGTCACGAATCGCCGCGGCAATTTGTGGGCCGACGTACAATGCGCCTAGTGTCGAGAGAATCTGCGGCACGCGATAGTCGGCAAACATGGTGATTTTGTCAATGTCGCCGAATTGACCAAACGATTTACCCTCAAAGCAGGCCCAGACATCTGCGACGAATATTTGGGCGCGCTTCATAATTCGAATGGGTTTACTTCTGCCATCAAAGGGGTGTTGGTCGCGAAAGCAGTTGAAATCTCGAGCCAGGAGATTGACGAGCTGGGCCGCCGAGCCATTGGCTGCGGATATTAGATTGATGACAGAGCAGCTGTAGTGCTGTGATGAGAGGCCATGTCAGACATGAGATGCAAATCTAAAGTGTAGGCGTATGTGACTTGCCTCGTAGAGGACCTTTCCGCTTTCTCTGAGGCACTCAAGACGCTCTTGTAGTAAGGGCATTTCTTCCTCGGTACATGATCTGAAGATGTGCCTCAAGGATTCTAGATTACACTCGTCTTCATTTTGCCAGAAGTGAGGATCCGTTACTTGGTGGCCTTTACGTATATAGATATACTCATCAGAATAGGCACAGTTGAAAGCTGAAAAGAGGGGGGGATGGTGAGGTTACTGACCCTCCTCCAAAGCTCTTTGGATGGCCGCGACAAGACTCCAATAGCCCGTCCATTTTCTCCCTTTGTACTCAATGGCAAATCTCTCATCTTCCGGCAACTCGGACCAGAAAGAAAAATTTAGCAAGTCCATTGTGAAGATGAAGGCCACCGTGGCTTCATCCTTAGCTTTAGGGTGCAGCTCGTGTTCAGACCAGGTAGCTGTAGAGTAGCTCTTCTCCTGCATCTGTCTATAGATGCTCTCGGCAGCGTTCTTTGTAAAGCGCATGTCAATGGCAACATCGATTCCATTATTGTAGACGTATTCTGCATCCTGGAGGACTCCTGTCTCGGGCTCCTGTTCTTTGGCGGGTGCGCCTTGTAGATGCGCCCGCAGAAGAGCGAGAAGCTCAGGATCAGCCTCGTCGTCGGACATGTCACTAAGTCAAAAGGTGATGAGGAATTTTAGGTGAACCTAAGCTCAGTTGTTGTTCACTGGATGGAAGAGATGGAGGTTGGTTTATACCGTCTGGCGTTGTGAATGCACCCCCACCAGAATCGAGAAGTTTGCATGAGGATCTGTCAGGCACTTATCTCGCTTGTAGGTGAAGAAGGCATGGTCCAATAAGGGTAGACATGTCACATTTGCAGGCAAAATGTGTGAACATAGGCAATAAGCATAGCCTCAGCACTCAGTTATTGCCACCAAGCTGCATCTATCACAGATTATCGTAATACAGAGAGGCCAGATAGCTATTACCGCCAGCCAGACAGAGCGAGTTGGGAGCTACATGGCTAGCATCATCCCTGGGCGCTATACGGCGTACCTGGTCTTGCGCTTCCAGCATGCATCTTAATTAGTACCTGGTAGATTTTGCTCCAGGCCAGCCAAGGACCTGAAAATGCACGGGCCTCCGCGGCAGCCTCCCGGCTCCTCTAACCTCATTCAATTGGTCGCAACTTTATCTTCGCTTCAACACCTGCAGCACCTATCTGAAGCATCGCCAGCGGCAGCGTGCGAACAGCGACTAGTCGGCGCGATCGATTTATCTTCCCTTCTCTCTCAGACACCGTCGATTCCGATCGAGAACCGTCACCTACACTTCCCAGAAGCCCCAGCGTCGTCTGCGCATTCCACGATGGCGATGGAGGCGCCCAAGGAGAGTCCCGCCCCAGCGGCTGGAGAGCCTCAACAGACTCAACATATTGTCGCGTCGCATCCAGCAACTCCGCAGCGAAATCGACTTGCGCCTCGTGATAGATACAACCACCAATCCCTCGGCGCATCTTTGAATACATCTGTCAAGAATGTAAGTGGATGGTGATGCATCTCTCAGGAGCTTGATCGCGTTGCTATGCAACTGGAACACGCTCGTATTAGGAATCCGTTCTTGTTTTTCTATCAGTCATCTATCAATTTTTTCTTGTTTCCAATCTTATTCAGTTGCTCATTCATTAAGCTTGATACTAATTTTAAATTTGAAGGCACGAGTTCTCATGGTTGGCGCGGGTGGCATTGGTTGCGAGCTCCTCAAGAATCTAGTCCTCAGCGGTTTCGGCGAAGTACATATTGTCGATCTCGATACCATCGATCTGTCGAATCTAAATCGGCAGTTTCTATTCCGAAACGAACATATCAAGAAATCCAAGGCTCTGGTACGGCTACCACGATGCACATCATAGATAAGGCACCAGGCTAACTCACCCCTCTCCAGGTCGCAAAAGACGCAGCATCAAAGTTCAACCCAACTGTCAAGATCGTCGCACACCATGCCAACATCAAAGACTCCGAGTTCAGCGTCCCATGGTTTCGTGACTTCACATTGGTCTTCAATGCTTTGGACAATCTCGAGGCTAGACGGCACGTGAATAAGATGTGTCTAGCAGCTGATGTGCCTCTTATCGAGAGCGGCACGACAGGCTTCAATGGACAAGTTCAGGTTATCAAGAAGGGGTCAACTGCCTGCTACGACTGTACTCCGAAAGAAACTCCAAAATCCTTCCCAATCTGTACCATACGGAGTACCCCGAGTCAACCAATTCACTGCATTGTGTGGGGGAAAAGCTATCTGCTCAAGTAAGGGGACTCAACTTTCGGAACCCCCTATCGTCTTTATCTTTCTAACTATTGATTCAGCGAAGTCTTTGGTGTTAGCGAGGATGAATCTGCCTTTGATCACTCATCGGATGCGGATAATGGTAAGTGGCCAAAACTGAAGGTGCTCGATGTGCGTTCTAACCCAGAAACAGCTCAGGAAATTGAAGAGTTGAAAAAAGAGTCCGCAGCGCTCAAGAAGATTCGCGCGGCTGTTGGAACTGCCGAATTTCCCAAAATGCTCTTCGACAAAGTCTTTAATGCAGATGTCGAGCGCTTGCGGTCAGTTGAAGACATGTGGAAATCGCGACGAGCTCCTGAGCCATTGACGTATGAGACTGTGCTGGCGCAAACCGCAGGTTTCCTAGCAAATAAGGAAGCGATCATAGCCAATGATCAAAATGTTTGGTCCCTCGAGGAAAGCCTTGTGGTCTTCAACGACAGCCTGGAGCGACTCGGGAGACGATTACTTCAGCTCAAGGCTAACAAGGAAACCACGGCGGCGGATCCGACCATCACATTTGATAAAGATGACGCCGATACTCTTGACTTTGTTGCAGCTAGTGCCAACATTCGTTCAACAATATTTGGTATTGAACGAAAATCGCGATTTGACATCAAGCAGATGGCCGGAAATATTATCCCAGCAATTGCCACCACAAATGCTATTGTGGCCGGTCTTTGTGTATTGCAATCTTTCAAGGTGTTGAAAGGCGAGTACTCACAAGTCAAAGAGGTAGGCCAATATCGAATCAAAGACGGGTGAGGGGATGCTAATTGATCAAAAGGTATTCCTGACTCCATTTGCCAACGCTAGGCTATTAGCGCCAGACAGATCTCGCGACCCAAATACCGATTGCCCTGTTTGTGGTGTTTATTATACCAGCATTGTAGCAGACCTATCTCGGGCTACGCTTCAGGATATTGTTGAGGGTTTGATCAAGGCTCAATTCGGATATGGCGAGAAAGAATTCTCTGTGAGCAACGAGGTCGGCGTCTTATATGACCCCGATGAGACGGACAACCTTGAAAAGAAACTCACAGAACTAGGTGAGTGTTTCAGACTAGATTTTCTTTTGATACTTTACTGTGACTGACCTGTTGATAGGCATCAAGAGTGGCAGTTTCTTAACGATAACGGATGACGAGGACGACTCGCCATTGGTGAATGTGATCATTGACATTCAAGACGGGTATGTCAGATATTGGAAAATGATATCAGCATCATCAAACTAATTAGCTCTAGCATCGTTGATGAGGAAAAGAAATCATTCAAAACTGTCCATGCTGGTCGTCCTGAGATTCCTCACAAGCCAAGGAAGCCAGCGGAGGTCAATGGCCACAGTCAGAAGAATGGCAAACATGCGCTTGACGACGAAATTGAATCACAGGAGGCCAAGCGTGTCAAGCGGCCACATCCCGGCGATGACAGCCCGCCATTCAAGAAACCTAGGATTGCTCCAAAAGCATCTGACGACGTGGTCGTCTTGGAGGATGCGGGTGGCGCTATAGTCATTGATGACTGATGGTGAAGACTTTGCAACCGCGACGCAGAAATACCTTTTATCACGATCAAGCGGCACTTAGACCGCCGTCCAGATTAAGGACACAGTTATTTGCGAAACCATTTGAGGCTAGAAATATTGCAGCCTCCGCCACCTCCGACGGATGTCCGACTCGGTGCAGAGGTGTATCTTTGATATATGCTTGCTGAAGTTCTGGTTTTAGATCTTTCATAACGGATTGTAGATTAGCATGGTTACGAAGAAAGTAGCCCACGAATTTGGGACTACTTGGGGAGGAAATATGTTTGGCATACCAGTCCACATGGAGCTTTCCACCCACCCAGGCAAGAGAGCATTAACGCGGATAGATTGGGAGGCCATTTCACGGCACAAAGCACGAGTAAAGCCTGCCAAGCATTTATTAGCTTCATGATGCGTGTAAAACAATGTATGGTAAGGAAGGTATATATAGGGATAGCCTTCAGGAACATAAAATGAATTAATGATAGTATGAGACGTCACTTACCGACTACACCGGCTTTGGACGCAGCATAAGCTGTTGCTCCGAGACCACCTTTTGTGGCCATGAGGCTGGAGACGTTAATGATGCAGCCTGTTCAGTTTTTACATCAGTAAGAAGCTTTGTTGGTGTTGGAAATCAAGACGTGGCGTATCATACCGTGGGGACGCACTCGTGCAAATTTGCACACCAGCATAGTTGCTAGCAAGTTTGTATCAACTATGCTAGAGAGCTCGTCCACAGGAGTGCGTTTCAACAACGTTGTTTGCGATATGCCCGCGCAGTTGACGAGAATGTCGAGGGGACCAACTGTAGCTGCGTCTTGAGACTAGAAGTATAATGTCTTGACTTTAGACCTTGAACTGGTTCCTCAGGCATGGATTGGAAGGAAAAGGTAGGGCAAAACAAATGGTTACCATTCTTGAGGTGAAAGCGGTTTTGATATCTTCGGGGCTTGACACATCTAGCCGGATAAACTGGTGCGCGGAAGGTATATCTTTTGAAGCATCTGTATCGGTAGTCTTGTCGGATATGGTGTAGGGACGAAGCTCAGGTTCGAGCTTTGAGCGGGCGTCAAGTGCAGTACGGCCGAGGAGAGATACTACGGCGCCTTCACGAGCAAAGGCCTGAGCTATGGAGGAGCCTATGACTCCAGTGGCACCAACGACAGCACAGTGTTTGCCTGCGAAGCGGAGGGCCATTTTGAGACGATGAGATGGAGGTTTGTGCGGATGTAGGTCGTGATGTTGTTGCAACGATGGAGGGTGGTGATTACCTACCTCAGGTCCACATGCAGGCAGAGGAAGTCAATAAGACCTCTGGGCCCTATGCTCTTTCGTACATGTATGTAAATCTGAGCTACTCTTCTGGTGGAATTTGAATTAATGGGTGAGGGATTTTGTGTTATTTGTCGATCGATTTATACAATTTACAGTGTCTATCTAGAATTGCACATATTAAATTCCCTTTTAAAAATTATTATCGTAGGGTAATTGTTGTGTAGAAAAGGAGCAGCCCGTCTAGTCCTCCGTTGCAGTGCCACTGAAGCAACCATCCCAGCGAACTTTAGGGGTTTCCTGTCAGAACTAAATTCAGCCCTGGAGCCCTGGAGGTCTTACAGCACACCCAGGCACTTTCACAAGGCCCTAAACTTCAGCAGAAACACTCCAGGGCTTGGATCCAATCTGTGGAGACAAGCCCGCCATATCAGCCCTTGTCGAGGTAATTAATTAACGGCACCCTTTAAGACCAGCCCAATGCAGTAATTCCTCGGTATTACTGAAAGACGGACAAGTACTAGGTATAGGTTGTTCGCACACATGCTACAAAGTACACTGATCTAGTAGGGTAGCTGAGGTACTGACTGGCGTTGCTGCGCTCTCCGCCCCAAAACACACACAGAAAAGTCACACAGTGCTAAACCTCCACATTTTATTTTTGCACTGCGGCTCTGGCGCATCGCATAGTCAGTCCCTTAGTCGAACCCACCCACTCCTCCTGCACCCGCCATCCCACCTCACCTCCCTCCTGATTATACACAGCCGTACAGCGACGCACACACACGCCATTTTGCGCACTTTTGGGCGTTCCGCTCTCCTCCGCCTCTCCGGGTCCCTCCATCGGCCATTCCACTCCTTTCTTTTTTTCGTTGCTCGATGTCGGTTCCTGTGCTCGGTTCACGGCACATCGAATTCTTGGGATTCCCACCATGAGCGGCACGCGACGCGATGCCCCGCCGCATCAGAAGAATGGCGATGCTGCCCCGGACGCGGGGTTGAGGAGTCTTGATCATTGTATGTCATCTTGCACATGAGTCTGGGTTTGGAGTCGCAAATGGTTCAGGCGAACCATTGCAATGGAGCAGAAGGCGCCGTTGTGGTCAGGGTGTTGAGCGGACAGCCAGGACAGGACAGGACAGCTGGCTAATCTTCATTCAAATATATAGACAAGAGAGCGCTGCCAAAATGGCGATACAACGTACGACAACAGGCTCTTCCTCTTATACGATGGGAGACGCCCTACCTCGCTTGGCTCCAGGAAAAGCTGCGCACACCGGCTCTCGATAGTTACTTTGCCATCACGGCAAACCTGGGAACACATACATTCTTCATGGTCTTTCTGCCCATGCTCTTCTGGTGCGGGTATCCAGCTTTTGGCAAAGGGTACGTAGGGCATTGCTATGGTCCAGGGCGCAACATTGGACTTGTTGGTCGTCATCTGGCGAGAGAATGAATCAATACTAATGATCTGGACACAGGCTGGTTCACATCTTGGCTCTCGGTGTCTTCTGGACGGGCTTCATCAAGGACTTTTACTCGCTGCCCAGACCATTATCCCCGCCACTACATCGTATCACCATGTCTGGGTCTGCTGCGCTCGAGTATGGCTTCCCTTCGACCCATAGCGCAAACGCCGTTTCTGTGGCTGTATACGGCATCTTGCTCCTGCATAGCCCCGACAACACCCTCCCTGAGGTGACGAAAATAGCGCTCGAAGTTCTAGCCTACTTTTATGCAATCTCAATTATCTTTGGCCGCTTGTACTGTGGTATGCATGGGTTCATGGACGTCATTCTGGGATCAATCATCGGAGCTCTCATTTCACTTTTGGAGTTTTATTATGGGCCATCTTTCGATGGTTATATGCACGGATGCTCTTGGGTGGCTCCGTTGATTGCTGGCATCATCGTTGTTATTGCGGTACGAATCCATCCAGAGCCAGCAGATGACTGTCCTTGTTTTGACGACAGTGTCGCCTTTGCTGGGGTGGTGATTGGTCTGGAATTTGGCACTTGGACATACGGAAAGATTGCGCTTGATCCTTGGCAGAGCTTTGCGTATGCCGGGTCGACTGTGGACGTTCGGCCTTTAGGGTGGTGGATCAATGCGGCGAGAATGGTTTTTGGAGTTGGTGTCATCTTTGCCTGGCGTGAAACCATGAAGCCAATTCTGCTCAAAGCTTTGCCGCATCTTTTCCGTTTTATTGAGTCGACAGGATGGATATTGCCCAGACGCTTCTTCGTATCAGCCACCGAGTATAAATCCGTCCCCCCAGGTTCACGACTGGACACTCTCTTCCCTACAGCCTCTGACTTCCCTCGCATGGTTGCTGGTATACGACATCCCACAACTCGTGGACGATCCGTATCGATAGGACCGCAGAGCGCTGCGGATGCGTACGAGACTTTGGCATATCGGGAACGACAGAGGAGGGAAAGCGTCGGCAGTAACTCGAGCCTGAAAAGCAAGTCCAGCATCCGGGACCTCAAAGGCAAAGAAGAGGACAAATCAGGTAAAGGAGCGCAAACCTCGGGGGCTCAAAATTCCGTGCTGGTAGGGAATGAGCAGTCTAGGGGATATGGTGATGGTGTCACAGCATCTGGAGAAGAGAATGGGAACTTTGATTATCTTGTGACCGTAGACGGCGATGAGGAGAAGGCGGTCTTCTCTCAGCTGGTGAAGCCGCGAGTCCGGTACGATGTGGAGGTTGTCACCAAGCTTGTCGTCTACACAGGTGAGTCTACAAGACGTTGGATATGCCAATTGGCCAATTCAACTATATAACTAACTACAATCCCCTAGGCATCGCATGGTTTGCTGTTGCAAATATTCCAATCTTGTTTGAGTTGGTTGGCTTAGGTACCAACCATTTGGTACTGCAATGAATTGCAGTCACCCATTCCCATAATGAACGTCATGGTCAGCAGGCGTAAAACTCTTCTTGGCATTCTATTTAGCAGCAAATATTAATGGTTATGGACACTTTCACGAGCCGAATAAAGGCAGTTAGTTACGGAAAGTATTGAGCTATACCAGGCGCCTGCGTCTTTGATTCGCAACGGAGGGCGTTTGCACGGATAGAAATAATGTTGATGGATTTTCCCTATTATACACACGCTTGGAGTTGGAGGATATAATTCATGAAAAAAATTCTTTATAGAGTATATAAAGTCGACAAAGATAGGGAATGCATGATATGACACAAATTCTAAGCGATCCATGGATTCATGGCTAATGGAGTGTGGCGAGAACCGCAGGGATGTGGTGCTGAGGGGAGAGGCAACAGGGGTTTTAATGGGCAGAACACGTCTCAGCGCGGTCAAGCGCGTCAAACTGCTGGCACAGTCGATTTGGCACTGCACTGCCAACTATCATGATTTGACTCTAAAGGATTGCATCTTGCTGTGAGCGACAAATTTATACCGAAAACTACATCGAATAGTATCAATTCAAATCATTTAAGGCATTGTCTTTTCAAACAACCATTCAAAATGTCAGACTTTGAAGATGAAATGGATGTTGATGCGCCCAAGCCATCCGCCGACATTACATTTTCCTCCGAAGCAACCAAGGGCAAGCGAAGCGCTGCCAATCTTCCAGTTGAAGCCGAAGACAGCTTACCATGGTAAATGAAGCATCTGAAACCCCCAATAACACAAAGCCTGTGCCCGCTAACCCCCCGCAACAGGGTCGAAAAGTACCGTCCAGTGACGCTCGACGATGTCTCTGGCCACCAGGACATCCTGGCCACAATCAACAAATTTGTCGAATCAAACCGACTTCCCCATCTTCTACTCTACGGACCTCCTGGCACGGGAAAGACTTCTACGATTTTGGCCCTTGCCCGGCGTATATACGGCACAGCAAACATGCGGCAGATGGTGCTGGAGCTAAACGCATCAGATGACCGAGGTATCGACGTGGTGCGGGAACAGATAAAGACATTTGCTAGCACGAAGCAAATCTTCTCAATGGGCGGGGGTGCTACAGCCATGGCCAACTCCATTGCTGGATTCAAGCTGATTATTCTTGATGAGGCGGACGCAATGACGAATACTGCGCAGATGGCCCTGCGAAGAATCATGGAGAAATACACGGCCAACACCCGGTTTTGCATCATTGCCAACTATGCGCACAAACTGAGCCCTGCTCTGCTGTCGCGGTGTACAAGATTCAGGTTCAGTCCGTTGAAGGAAGGGGACATTAGAGTCTTGGTGGAGAAGGTGGTGGAGGATGAGCATGTCAAGATTGGGGCGGAGGCTGTTGATGCGTTGGTGAGGCTTAGCAAAGGCGATATGCGAAGAGCGCTCAATGTGCTGCAGGCATGCCATGCATCAAGTAAGTAGTAACCACGCGGACGCCAAGGGCTAGATGGGCGATAATGAATCTGGCCCACGATTTGAAGACCGAGAGACGCTGACTGAGTGGGACATCTAGGTACGCCATTACGATTAAAAAACCAGCCGAAACCACAAGAGAGCGAGATCCACCGTGATATGATTACGACAGAGACGATTTACAACTGCATTGCGGCGCCGCAGCCCGACGCCATCAAGGGCATTATGGAGACGCTGCTGAGCACGTCCGATGTCACGAGCTGCCTCAACACCGTCAACGCGCTGAAGACAACCCAGGGCCTGGCACTGGCGGACATAATCACTGCGCTGACAGAAGAGTTGACGCGGTTGGAGGTGAATCCCGAAGTGATGATCTCATGGCTGGATGGGCTGGCAGAGATTGAACACAGGGTAGCTGGAGGTGCGAGCGAGGTAGTGCAGACGGGGGCGGTGGTGGGAGTTGTGCGTGGAGGAGTTGAACTTATGAGTAAATGATTTGAAAAGGAACCAAGTGAAGCACACAGAGATATTGTTCAATTTCAATGCTTGCTCGATCATGGTGCGGATATCAATGCCCCCCCCCCAACGTCCTCTATATGGCATGATAGACTTTGGGCACCTGTAATGAGTCGAGAGCTCGAATTGGAAAAAGATTCTAATTATAGCCGGTACCGTTGAAACGCCACAGCGTTCATGGCATCACCTCCAAGAGTCTCGAAAACGTCTTCCATAATCGACTGGGAGCTTGGTAATGTTAGTACTTCCGATAGCAATGATGAGATATTTGGGATCACACTCACAACAAGTATCCATAATACTCAGTGTTATATTCATAGATAAAGTGCTTAAAACCGGCGTAGCAAGGTGGCATTAGAGTGGCCTACTCCAAATTTGCATGGCAACTTCTCTATCTTCACATTTTCAAATGTTTATACTAGATTATTCAATATATTGATATTATATTTTATCCCTTTATTTGGCGGAGAAATGGGTGTCTTTAGAATCTCTAGTATGAACTAGTTCGCACCTTAGGTACCTATAGCAGTTACCTAATGTTTATTGTGGCTCGGAATTTGTTGTGACCCACTATACACTGGACTAGGTAGTAGATAGAGCTGTGCTTGCGCTGACAGATAAGATAGCTTGCAGATCCACCACCCACTCGGCTTCCTACCCCAGTCGTCCTTCTGACTTCTTCCTCTCGGCTCAGCAGACAGACCTCTTTTCGAGGGCCTCGCTGCCTCTTTTTTTGAGTCTGCCTCTGCCCCTTCTATCTGCGCTGCGGTGATAAACGCTGCATGCAGTATGGGTGTTTCTCCTCGCCTACCTGCCGCGGTGATGCATCACTCCCTCTTATAACATAATCCAACAACTTCCTACCGAACTAACTCCATCCCACCCCACGGCCCGACTTACGCAACAACCTCTCCGACTAATACCCTCTCTACGGCCGAGGCATCTATTCTGTTCAGAGTTTAAACACAGCAAACCAAAAAGGGGGCCGGGAAGAGGCAATCCCAATGGTCGACACGAGCCCAAGTGACGGGCACAGCTCCACGCCTGCGCTCCCCCCGCTGAACGAGCATACCGTCACCAAGATCCCGCAGATCCTGCCCCGCGAGCGCGTCTTTCCTATTCAGATTGGCGGAGAGCTGTTTAAGCTCTCTGGCGCATCCATATCCTCTGACGGTGAGTGAGGCTTTGCGCGTTGCGTTGATGGCTGTTCCCCTCCCCATGCCCTCCCCATGCCCTTGCAGGCAGTCCGGCGTTTCCTTTTGTGCTGACGTGAAAGCTGGGTAGCGCCGTCGTATTTCTCGCAGTACTTCCTCTGTCAGATTAACCAGGCGAAACAGAAAGGCGAGGATCTTTCGGCGGCGATTCGAACTCTCTACATTGATCGCGATCCGAGAACGTTTCGCGACATTGCGCTGCATTTACAGGGGTACCATGTGAAGCCCAAGGATGGCACGCATTTTGTGCGCTTGTTTGCCGATGCGCAGTTCTACAGCCGTATGTGCACCTTTCTTTTATTCCCTGCGCCGGGAACCTGCTTTTTGCTGACTGGGTCGCCAACTGCAGTGCCCAAACTCATCTCCCAGCTCAACGAAGAGGGCATCTTCATATCAATAGGCCACCGCGAGTTCCAGATCCCCCGCGAAATCCTGACCGATCCGGCCAATTCTCCAAACTACTTCTCCCTAGGCTTTGCCATCTTCTTCTCCCAGCCAAGCGAGCTGTTTCCGGGCCTCGATCGCGAAGGCCTCATTCGACCGCCTTCTATACTCCCGCCATCGGTCCCGAACCGCAATGCCGATACGTTTGCGGAACTTCTGCGGCTGCTGCGCGGATACCCCGTGCAGATCCGCAATGAAGTACACCGCCAGGAACTGCTGCGAGACGCACGATATTTCCATTTCAAGGGCCTAGAGCAGAAGCTGGTGCCTCATCACATCTCATACAATCCGCTGAGGCAGCGCGACGAGATTGTCCTACGGCTAGAGAACGTCCAAAAGAGTGGCATCAACGTTGTCGTAGACGAGAATGAAGCGACTGCCATGCAGCCCGCAACTCAGTACATCAACTATGCTCGCCCGTATATAGACGATCGGAGCGCAGAGTTGGTGCTCGAGGTTGGAGGATGCGCCACCAAGCTTCACTTCACGGCCGAAGGCCCCCGAGCAGAGTTCTTTGGAGACACCAGATCCAGAGTAGCAAGGCTCTTGGAAGTCATTGCCACGAAGCTCAATCTACCACCTACAACACAGCCCTTGGGCCTCCTCATGGCATCCGGCGGTGCAAGTTCACAACCCGCTACTCCGGGCCATACCCCCCTTAGCGACGACCTTGTCCGCGTTTTCTTCGAAGCCGAATCAGCCATCACCCTCAACGACAGGGACTTTGACACCACCGCCCTGTTAGGCGCAGGTCTTGAAGCCGAGGACTCTGCACCCGAAGCCATCAATGGCGGCGACAACCCCCGCAAGCGCCGACGAACAGATGACACCAACAGTGGCGATGTCGCCATTCCGCCTATAGGCCAGCAGTGGGCCGTTCAGGCCGGTCAGTGGAGGCTGCGTATCCAGCAGAGCAAAGGCGGGAAAAGCTCTGTGGAATGTGTCCTTGTGGCTGTCAAGGTAGATGCCGTGAGCGCAGAGAAGGGACGCAACAAGGCGAGGAAGTTTCTGGGTTCTTGAGATGGTGGGGCGTTTTGGAGCATATCAGTGGTCCCTTGCATAGATGTTCCATCTACCTACCTGCCTAGGTAGGTACCTGATCTATCTGAGAACGAGAAGGGAATTGGTAAACGAAACACTATAAATACATTGTACAGATATGTAGTACTGGGGGTTACGAAGTAAGAATACTGAATGGATGATGGTTAGTTACTCTTTTTGTTGAAATAAGCGTATAGGCAGCATTGTCTGCATCAAAGGAAATAAACACAAGATATGCTCATACCATATAAGGCTAAAGCTTATGACATTCACTAGAAGAAACAAACGCCGAACCTATATCTTAAATCTTAACCTCCTAATTGTCATATCAAGTAAGCTCTAGCACGCCGCGTGCGAAATATGCAAACGACTTCCAAAATCTAGAAACTCGAAAAAGGGAGAGAGAAAAAAACTACATGTCCCATCATTCTCCTCCATTAGCGGTCGAGTTTTATATGAGGAAGAAGAAAACAAAAGGGAACCAAATCCAAACGCCATCCTTCGCCAGCGCTCCAGGTGCCTTGCTTCCTTTCTGCAAATGAAAAGGAACACAAAAATCCACATGCTGAGAAAAATGCTGGACAAGAAGATAGTTTGAAGAAAATGCAAAAATGAGAAAAGAAGAAAATAAAAAACACCGAGCCTGCAGAGAATCCAACATAAAGGGAGGGGAGGGGAGATTCCTTCAACCCCCCCCTTTTTTTTTTCATAAAGCAGCCTCCCAAGATACATCATTATTATCATGTCCGTTAAAAGAAAAAATTAGTGACTCTCCAACCTCGTCATGATCGCCCCGACTTGGTGCTACTCTTGCCAGATGCAGCACTGGCATCCCTTCTGCCTAACCCGGAGGTTGGCCTGCTGGACGTTGCTTGACCACCACTCCTGGCGCGTCCTCTCCTTTCACGAATCTTGGCGAGCGCTTCTTCCCGAGTCATAGTCGGCGTTAAGGCTGGGTCTGACAGATCAAAGCTAGCATTGCTGCAGCTTGATGGTGTCCGCAGCTTTTGACTAAAGGTTGAGCTTGAAGACCGGTCGTCCCGGACAGGAACCGTTGTCGTCTCTGTAACTGTATGGAAATTTCTTGCTTTCGAAGAGCGGGACTCCAAAGAGGACCGTTGGCGTGGCAGTGATTGCTGCTCCTGATCCTGATCCTGATCCTGATTATGTTCGTCTTCTCCTTCTACCTCCAGCTCCATCACCCTCTGCTGAGAGGACTCGTTATCCGGCATGGTTGGGATACTGCGCATATTCGGCAGAGAGTCAGTCTGAGAGTTACCGGATGGAGCATCAATGAGCGACAAAAGGGATGTTCGCTCTTGAGCAAGCATGGCAAATGTTGGAGGGTCGACAGATGGTGTTCTTGCAAACGTACGTGAGTGTGCTATTATTTCTTCTTCTTCGAAAGGGGTGGGGGCCTCCAATTCGGCCTCCTCGTGAGCCTCAACTACAATCTCGGCATTTTGCTGAGCTTCTAGCTCAAGCGCCACCTGCTCAGATACTGTTCGGAATATGCCTTCTTCTGGGCAGAAGATGGTACTCCGCCTTGGTCCATTCCTTATTTTTGCAGGCTGTAGCTCTCGCTGCTGTGTTGGGGATTGCCTCGATTCCTCCAATGGAGGTGTGAATTTCTCCTCGTTTTCCTCCTCGATATCAGCACCAATGGATGCCGTCAGCTCCTCCCGCGTAATTTGAGGGATCAGCCCTGTAGCTAGCATGCTAGTCCGTCTCTTTGACTTGGAGCAGGGGCAGCAGTTGATTTGGCATTCTGCTTGCATGAATTCAATCATTTCTTGTGCTCGATCAGCACGCTGTCTCTCCCATTGAACTTGCTCGGTCAGCTCCTCGATTTCGAGCTCACTTGCGACAGAGGAGGTAATCTCCATCATGCTGAGCGAAACACGCGGGTCATTGTATCTGACTCCTGAACTGCTCTTTCGCTTCTTCGGTGGTGACGCAAATTCGTCATCAGGATCTTCGGCTGGTAATGGAATTCGTCCTTCGGCAGCAAGACGCGCAACCTCTTCATTCTTGGCCGCGGTTTTGTAAGCATCTCGTTCCTGTTCGACTATACTGATCCGCTGCAGCGCTTGCTCCAGATGCTCCTGGATGCTAACAAGTTGATATCTCGCAGTAAAAGCTTCTTGTTCACGCGCTCGACTTCTTTCCTTCTCGAGCTGTAGGTTTTCCTCGGTTGACTTAGACGTAGATCGCGTAGACTTTAATTCTTCCTGCAGCTTGACGACAGCTGACTGGGTCTTAAAGTTCTCTTTCCTTGCCCGTCGAATTTCCTTTTCCCAAAGAGCCTGGGTATGCGCATGGGTCTCCTTGGCCCGCCCATAATTTTCCTTGAAGAAATCTCAGTATAGAACTCGTATGATTAGGTAGCATTGCAAGGACAGCAGTGACCAGATGCCAAACGCTGCCCAGTTTTCCCAACTTACCATGACGGTCTCTAATCTCTCCCCTACCCTTCTCTCTCGTTCCTTGCCTTCCTCGATAGCCTGGCGCAGCACCCTTGATTCGTCCTTCATTCGCCTGATTTCCGCCTCGGCCTCCTCCCGGCCCAACATGGCTCTCTTCAGGGCAGCATCCGCCGTCTTGCGCTCGAGCTGTTTTGACTGCATGCTCACGCTAAGGTTATTAAACTGGCTTATCTTGTCGTGCACAGGACTGTCGCGGCCCTGGCTACGGAGAGCGTTGAAAAGTGAATCGCGGCGTTGGTTCACGCGGTCTGGGGATGCCATCTGAAGTGGTCCGCCGGGCGCGGTGGGGGAGCCCGGTTGGCTCAAGTCTGATTCCATTGGGGAACTTGACCTGCCAGAGATAATGCAGAGGTTGGTGGATGTTATTTCGAGCAGAGGGCGAGAATATTTTTGCTCGTCGTGAATGGTGGTAAGGTTTTGCAGAGAGTTTCGTGACCTAGTGCCGTAGGTAGGGTTGTTTGGGTGCGTATGTGTGTACTGTTTACGAAACGTTCCCACCAAAAGAATAGGCGCTCCACGGTGGCGTTGCTGTGACAACAGCTCATCAGGCGATGCCATCCATTTCTAGCACTACAATTGGTTCTTAGTTAATGCTAAAAGTGGATTCAAGACAGCGGGGCCACCGCCTGCCAGGTTTGGAACTAACGTCCACTTTTACCAGGTAGAAGGCAATGGGCCAATCAGCGCTGTGCAAATGTGTTAAATGCCGGGAAGCTGTGCTTCCGAACTGGCAGGTACCTGGGTAGACATAGACTTGCTGTCTGTCCTTATCCTTCGATCTGTCGCTTACACTTCTCCATCCTTTTCAATTCTCTTGACATTTTTTGTAAGAATCAAAGGACCCCAAATTGGCCCACCATGTCTGACTCCGAGCTGCGTCAGCGGAAGCCACAAGCTACCGAAGACCCATCCACATCCACGACTAAGAAGACGGCCAAGTCCAAGAAGAAGTCAAGAGACGATGACGACCCTTACTCTCCGTGGGTAGACATTTTGCGTGTCGTCAGTTTCCTGTTTGTGGCCTCATGTGGCCTCAGCTACTGGATTAGCAATGGCGAGAGCTTTTTCTGGGGCATGAAGAACAAACCGCAGTATTTGAGAGGGGAATGGTGGAAAGCCCAATTGGTATGTCACCCCCAGACTTCCCATACACCTGAAGTCAAGCGCATACTAATATGCTTGCGTCAACAGCAAGGCCCTGTTTACCTGACCCCTGAAGAGCTCGCCACATTTGACGGCACCGACCGCTCCAAGCCGCTATACCTCGCCATCAATGGGACTATCTACGATGTCTCCCGTGGTCGCCACATCTACGGCCCCGGCGGGTCGTACAGCTACTTTGGCGGCTGCGATGCCGCGCGAGCATACGTGACAGGCTGCTTCGCTGAGGACGCCACCCCCGATATTCGCGGCATAGAGGAGATGTTCCTGCCGCTAGATGACCCGGAAATAGATGCGCAGTGGACCTTCGCTGAAATGGAGAAGTTAAAGGGCGAAGAGCTAGCCGCCGCAAAGCAGAGGGCGCACAGCGCGCTGAAGCACTGGGTTGACTTCTTTGCCAATAGCCATAAATACAATAAGGTTGGCTACGTCAAGAAGGATGCAGATTGGCTGGAGAAGCTGCCCAGGAGGAAGCTTTGTGCACCTGCGCAGGGCGGCCGGAAGAAGAGACAGCCGCGCAATGGAGACGATAATTAGCTACACAGGCCCTCTTCGCTTTAGGATGCAAAGATGACACCGGCGATTGGAAGAATTCCTAGCTATCTAGCCTAAGTATCGAAGCACGTTACAATTGGAAAATATTACATCACATGGTATTGCAAGCAAAAATTATTAAAAATAATCAGAATTCAACTCTTCATTTTGTTGATATGCAGTATCCAGATACAATTACACCAAATTGGTTCCTGACAATGTGTCGGTCTAACACAGTCCCGTTGTTTCTCAATCTCTCAACAAAAAAAACCTAATGAGATGGACCTCATTTTTTTTTTCAGATATAACAAAAAGCCTTTGCTTGCAAAAGCATATGCAGATAAGAAAAGAAAAACTCCCCAAGTTATATTACAACTAACCCGTTCAACAGTTCGTTCCCTGGCCATGTCCCTAATGTGATGCCGTTTACAGGAGAGCAAAGGCAGCACCAAGAGCGAGCAACAAGCTGCCGGAGACGCCGACAGCTGAGGCACCGCCCTTGACGGGAATACCAGTAGCAGTAGAACCAGGGAGAACGCCTGTGCCGGTGGCAGCCTCGCCAGTGGGGCTGGCAGCAGGAGGCTCGACAGCGGTGCTGGAGCCGGAGTCGGAGCCGGAACCAGAACCGGAGCCGGAACCATAGCCGGAACCATAGCCGGAGTTGGGGTCGGAGCTAGCGGTGGCCAGAGGTGGCTCGGCAGAGCTGGGGCTGGGGCTGGGGCTGGGGCTGGAGCCGGAACCAGAGCTGGGGCTGGGGCTAGAGCCGCTGCTGCTGCCAGAGCCAGGAGCGACGTTGGCAGCGGCAGCCTGGTAGTTCTCAAGAGAGCGAGTGGCGTTGGCAGAAGTGCTGGTGACAGGTCAGTATGCAATTCAACCTCGAGCTTTAAAGCTGTGCTTCTTCTTTCTTCAGAGAGGATACTCACTTCTCGTTGATAACTAAAGACATGCCCTTTTCACAATGAGGCCCTTGGCTGCAGAAGATCCAGATAGGCTTGGTGTCGTTGATCATGACGGTGTAGACGGGGATCTGGTTCTTGGACTCGCCAGCAGCGACGGGCATGAAGCCGGACCAGATGCCGTTGATGGAGCTGTTGACGCTGTGGATGGGCGTGCAAGGGTGGTCAAAGTCGGACTGGGTGACGGTGTGGTTGCCAGCCCAGAACTGGAACTGGACCATGGAGCCGGGAGCAGCCTTGATCTTCTCAGGGTAGTACTTGAGAGCGGCCTGGCCGGTCGTGGGGTTCTTGCCGACAGAGACGACTTGGACATCGACAGCTGGAGAGAAACATCATGTTAGAGATACTGGGTTTGGTTCTATCTTTGTTTTTTCCAAAGAGCATGGAGGAGGAGAAGACAACTTACCCTGGGCAACGGTGGCCAGAGCCGCAACAGCGAGAGGAGTGAAATGCATCTTGAAGGAGGGATTGAAAGGTTTTTTTGTTTCTTGAATATCTGAAAAAAAGACGGAAAAAATAGGTCCAGGTAAAAGAGAGAGTACCAGACTTCCCAAAGAGAGCGATAGATTGAGAGATGTAGAGAAAAAACAACAACGGAAAATTAAGTCGTTGGAAAATGAGAGAAACCAGCAAAAAAGGACTAGCCTTTATGTTAATGAAGAGTAAACTGGATAATGGAGAAGAGAAGAATTCTGAGAGAGAACGAAAGGAAAACCCCGAAAAAGAAACTGAGCAAAAACGATGAGCAAGAACTGACAAGACGGATTCAAGAAACGAAGGGAAACATCGAGGCTTTTAAGCTCGGTTCATGGGTCTGTTCCTCCTCGTCTTCCTCGTCTTCCTCTTCTTCTTCTCATGGCCCGACCGGCCGGCCGAGACGTAGCGTCCTTTCCATTGAGATTGATGGGAGGGGAGGGGAGGGGGCGCTGGCCTTGCAGGGGAGCAAGGCCGCGGCTAGGAGGGTTGCACCAATGCTTCTAAAACATTGGGACGAGACTGGATGGAAGGCCACCATGCAGTGTGTATGAGACATGTTTGGCGATTGGTGTTGTCGACAGGGTGGTGGTACTGGTGGTGGTGGTGGTGGTGGTGGTGATGCATAGGCTCATCTAACATTTGTATGTACAAGCCACCGTGCGCCAGGGACCCAAAATCTCCAGTGAAGGATGCCCTATCCCCCAGGGGGGTAGAACCAACCACCAGCCCGTCCCGTGGCATTCAGGGCCGTCTCTATTG
Organism: Sphaerostilbella broomeana; assembly: GCA_930272545.1. NCBI lineage: Eukaryota > Fungi > Ascomycota > Sordariomycetes > Hypocreales > Hypocreaceae > Sphaerostilbella > Sphaerostilbella broomeana. The sequence goes on from CAKNET010000013.1 coordinate 220,454, forward strand.
CTCCCCATTCTATTCTGGCTGCTTCAGACCGGGTCAAGCGTGTTCCGCGCTTATCCCATTACGGGAGGGGAGGCCCGAAGTCTGGAGAAGCCTTGTCGTTAATGAAAAAGCCCAGGGGCAGGCAGGCACAGTATAGCGCCACACTTAAAATCGGAGAGACCCTAGCAGGGGGTTCTGAGGTCGGGTCTGCTTCACGTTGTTGCCTCTGACACACGCGCGAGACACGCCGGGTTTCAGTACCGACAGACGCACGAGGCGCTGTGACCGTGTGGCTGCAACGGAGGAGGATAGGTAGGTAGGTACCCAAGTAACTACCTAGGTACGTTGTGTAAATGCGAGAATCCTGCAGCCTCAACACACATAGCGCTCTTATTCGACTGCAAAATAAAATATAAACAACATACCCTCAATTGATCCTCTCCATCAGCAGATACGATAAACAGCCCGTCAATCAAACCGACCACTATCCTCAAGTCACCATCACAAGCCCGTCCAGTGTTTTAGACGGACCTGCCGCAAGCTAGCGCTAACACCGCTGCTACATCGTGAAATGGGTCTGGAGTGCGTGCTCCGTACTGAATAATATTACTGAAACGAACCAAGAAAAAAATACATTCGGACGTCACCACGGATAATATATTGTCCGTGCCTCTGCCGCCCCTTGTGCCGCAAGGACGTGGACAGCAGAAACGTACGCAAATCAACGTTTGTTTCATCGATTGTCAATCCACGTATTTGGAAAAAGCCAATCTCACTACTCGTATCAGACGCCTTAAATTACTCTCCGAGATGCATTAGTCCATTAAATCTCATTTACATAGAAAGAGAGAAAGAAAAGTGCTTTGACGTCCTCTGTATAATCCGATCATACCCCACCACGATAGAGCCACCGTAAACAGCAGTCAGATCTTTGTTTGTCCCCTAAAACAAACTGCCACTCCAACTCGAGAAACATGCCAGGCCCTCTCATCTGATCATTAAGCGTCGGATCATCAAGGGGAATCTATCTCCCGCGGCGTGTGAAGCGGCTCGTTTCGAACGCCCCAGACCAGAGACAGCCCATTGGCGTACATGCTTTCTCTACTAGGCTCTTAACAACTCAGAGAGTCCTCAGCTTGAATCCCTTCTAAAAGATAGTGCAAGTTAAAATAAGGCAGTGTTTTTTTTTTTCTATTTTAAACCGTTGGGAGGGGCCTTGTTCATGGCCAATCTATCTTTGATGCAATCAAGACGATACACGGTGGCCGGAGGCGGCCTGGCCAGGTGGCTTTCTTTCGCGGTTTAGCATTAACTAATTGTGGATATCCCCAATCTGCTGAAGGGTATTTGCGAGGCAATCAAAGATCTAGCAGAAGTTGAGGGACAATCTTTTCTAGATCCTCCACCTTGAAATGAAAGAAGAAGAAAAATAAGCATGGCTAGGTTCCAATAATGGCCCATACATAATACTATGCACATGGGAAACAAACTCACCTCGAGAAACCCGCCCTTCTGTTCTACTGCTGCTCTGGCAATTGCTTCACGAACAAATACGTCCACGTATTTTCCCACTGCGGCATTCGCATCTCTCGATATTCGTGTTGCGTCCTTCTCGAAGAAATCGTGCAGAATGCGCGTGAGCAAGTCCGTTGGGATAGACTTTTCAGGTTCCACCGGCTCTTCTTCCTCGGCGATAGTTCGATTCACCGCGGATTCTTCGCCTGCCTGGTCATCAGAGGATTCGAATGGATTGCTGGATTCCGACCCATCGCGTGTGTTCTGTTTCGAACTGCTTGCTTTGGAAGAACGGCCGCGTCCAGTGGCTTGCTTAGGTGGCATCCTTTCCCCAGAGATTTGCTAGGTTCCCGAGGGTTATTCGGCTGTAAAAATCAATTTTCTCGTAATAGGCGACTTCAACCATTCAGGAACTGAAGTCCCAAGAGCAACTGAGATGCGCAACGGAGTGGTAGATTTTCAAGTCAGCTACGTTACTTGTATCCTGTCGTCGGCTGCTTTACGGTAGCCTATCACCTAGATTTGCATTACTAAGCAAAAATCAACATGTCTTTGTCTAGCAGGCATCAATCACAATTCACGAGAGAAACTTCGCATCAAATAGCCACTGGAACATATATTGCGTAGACCTAAATCAAGGGAACTTGCGTTGGTGTATAATTACAGCGACCTAGAAAGCACGGCAAGAGCCAAAAACGACTAATACGCCATGCCGATGCCAATCTAACCCGCGAAGAGCAACTGTTACACAGGTCGGGATATCTGGCCCCAACTTCCCTCAATACCGTCATTCCCGTCTCCGTTTTTATTAACCAGTGGACGCCACATTACACCCACCTGGCCAATTAACCCATCTCCATGCCTCTTGTTTGCATGCAGAGTCTATACAGAACGTAAGGAAAGCAACTTAACCAGAGCCACCAGAGAAGGCCTTGCCGAAGAGGAGAACCTGGAGCTGGTCATAGATGGACAGGACACCAGCACCGGCGACACCACGGAGAATGTTGGCACCAGCACCGTTGAAGAGAGACTTGACACCGCTGGTGGCAACGATCTGGCGGGCAGCATCGAAGGAGTTCTTGTACTTGACGGCCTCACCAGAGGTCATCATCATTCGTCGTCGGATGGTGTCAAGAGGGTAGGCAGCGATACCGGCACCAGTGGTGACGCACCAACCGAGAGCGAAAGAGGCAAGGAAGTTGTTCTGGAGAGTGCCGACCAGGAGAACAGGCTTGAGGGAGTCGTACATTCCGAAGTAGAGACCACGGTAGACGATGATACCAGCGACAGAGGGCATGAAACCACGGTAGAGACCGGCAATACCGTCAGAGGCGAGGGTCTTGCGGTAGACATCGACGAGACCGTTGAATTGACGCTCACCACCCTTCTTGGCGCTCTTGGCATCGTTAGCCAGACGGGTACGGGCGTAGTCCAGAGAGTAGACGAAAAGCATAGAAGTGGCACCAGCAGCCTATAGCAAGCATTAGCATAAAGCACATGAAACTGAGTAGCTCAAATTGAGGGAGAGAAAAAAACTTACACCACCAGAGGCCAGGTTACCCAGCATCCACATGCCGTAGCCGTCACGGTCCTTCTTGAAACCGAACATCTTCTTGAACTTGTCACGGAAAGCAAAGTTCAGGGCCTGGGTAGGGAAGTATCGGATAACGTTGGCAGTGTTACCACGCCACAGGCTGAGAGCACCCTCATCCGCAGCAGTGCGACGAAAGCACTCACCAATGCCGGTGTAGCGGCGGTCAAGACGACCAGACTTGATCATCTCATCCTATTGTGTTTGTTAATAAGAATTGCCTCGTAAAGCTGCAGGCATGTCTTTTGACGAGGCATACGAACCTGGTTCTGGATAAGGAGCTTGACACGCTCAATGGGAGCAGCAGCGGTCTTCGAGACGGCGGCGGAAACACCACCCACTGTGAAGACATTGTTAGTCCGGCGGGATCAAAAGAAGTCGTAATCTGAATGTATATAGAGAACAAGACGGTCGAGCTATCGCTCAACTATTTCCCGCGGCCATTATGGTGGTTACCTACTCAAGAAGTCGGCCACGAAGGGCTGCGAGATAAACGAGTTAGCGGTCAGGCTTCACATGTGCTGATAGGGTGCAAAAAATTTTCGCAGTCCCTCCCCCCACGCAGCGACCAAAGAAACCGCCGACATTGAAAATGGAGGCCCAACGCAGTCACATCAGAGACCATCCCAGTGAGGTTGAAATGTTCCAATTGACGTATCGGGGTCATATCTCGACGTCGAAATTCCGTGTCGCGCAACGGCGTGAGAAAGGGGGGAAACGAGGCATTTCATGGATGCGACTTACCGGCATGCCCAGGACCTTTTGAGGCTTCTCTTCAGACATTTTGGCTGATGTGCGGATGCTTTCCCGAGAAACAAGAAAGGATTGAGGGGAGATGGAGATGGAAGGAGGAAAGAAAGAAGGCAACGGGAGGTCGAGCGAAATAAATTCTGCACCGACGGACGTACGGGTTTTGGGGGGGAGGGGGAAAAAATTGCGGCGGGTCTGGAAGGGGACAGCTTTTCACTGCGAGCGAATCTTTCCGGCGGCGCTAGTGCTGCAGGCTGGGCGACTGCAATTCGCCTTCCACAGGACAGGCCTCACTCTCTGGCCCTCGATCTCTCTCTCCCTTCTTAGCATCAGCACTTTGGCGCACGCTCATCAGACGGCGGCAGCCTCAGGCAGAGCCGTATTAGCCCAACGACCTTATCCTGGCAGGACGCAACCAAGATAGCGATCCTGTTACTGAGAGACGCAGCCACAAGAACTACAGGGGGCCCGGCGCGCGCTGCACTGTGCCATGGCTTCAGCGCTCACTCCATGTCACAGGGCAGTCAGAGATACCGGTTCACCCCGAGTGTCTGACGCCGAGGCCACCCGCCAACAATGTCACCCGCCAACAATGGGCGTGCGAGTCCTGGCGTCGCCGACAAACCAGACATGCTCACACATCGCCAGGTCGTTCACACCCACTGCCGTATGCCCGCGGCAGCTTTCCCCCATGCCAGCCGCCTACACACAGTGCTGTAGGTATTCAAGGTTGCCGAGCCCTTGGTCAATTTCCCTGTTTTTTTTTTTTTTTTTTTTTTTCAATCATGGAGAGCAATCACTGGGTGACGCCAAAGGGGCGATCGCTTTTTTTTAGCTCACGGGTAATCTTGCATCATATAGCCGCATCAATATTTTCACGGGGCGACATAGAGATCTATGGACAGCAGTAAACTAGACTCTCTCCATCCTCTCTCCATGGAAACGAAAAAGAAGACATATATCCATGCGGAAGCTATGTGAATTATTACTAAGTTAATTAATGCCCAGCTGCTCATCTTGTTGGCTATAAAAAAAGATATCCCGCGCATTCCGGCTCCACCAGGGCAGGGGCGCGGCCGAGGTCTCGCAATGATTTTCAGGCAGATCTTGCTTCTCCTGGATCTAGATGTCTACGGTACATATTATATATCGCCTCCTTGCAGTAACAGACGGTGGCTTTTCGCCGCACCGCCTCATCTAGAATCCAAATCCTTGAAAACATCTTTTTATTCGCCTTATCAGCCATAGCATATCAAAATCACGTTTGGTTGCTGGGCATGTGAGACCAATAAGAGTAGCATTCTTTGTCCGCACAGATCAATGCCATCAGTCCAGATTTGTTCTTTCGGCAGGCCCGATCTGGCCTCTACAATCCCTGGTTAACTGGAAGGAGATTTAGTTTGAGTGTTTTGCTTGTCGATGTGGACGTCAGCAGAATTCTATACTTTATTGAAGAGGAAATATTAGTAGATGTTCTATGCATGCAGGGAGTTGAAAAATGTCTAAACAAATATTTCGCTCACTCCAACATACATATAATAAACCGAAATTGGACCAATTTCACCGTTTCAAAGCAAAAGGTCTTATGTCACTTTCTCCTTTGATCCATATGTCGTATCTCATTAACTGCGATATAGGAGCAATGCAGTATTGGCCCTAATGCCTTGATCCTATTATTTAAAGCCTTATGTTATCCTTATTTTTTTACTATAAAAATAGCCCTTCGATTAACCGATTATTCAATTCCTATATTAATTCCTACCGGTCTAGAGCGGATAGTCATGTATATCGATCAACGTGTTCTCACTGGCCAATATCCCTGAGAGTGACCTTTCTGCTCCTTTATCGCACTCAATGGGATTGGTTGAACAAGATGGATATCCATTTGTCTATGCTTGATTGGCTCAATAGCCGCATTTCGCTTCACACATTCCCACGAATCAATGACAGACGAAAGAACAGCATTGGCGTTCGGCCGCCTACCTTGTATAAAGATTCACTCAGCAGGTCTATTCACCATGGTTAATAAACGGTTTACACATTGTGAAATAGGAGTCAATTGTGGCCAAGTTCTTATGCCATTGGCAGTACATAGAGCCTCATAAAGCGTTAACTATCTAGGCAGGTTATAAATGCTAACTCACCTTGTTAAAACGTTGATTCGGAACGGCACACAATATCATAGACGCAATACAGATGACAAGGCAGAACTACATATATGCGATGGCATGTACAGGCGACATGCGTCAAGGCTACAAATAGCTCAGGGGGGTATCACCTTCTAAGGTGGTCGTCATGCTGGTTTTTTTTGGTTTGTTCATTTAAGATCTTCATTCCGTTGCCATATGCTAAAGCGTTTCCGGTCCCATGGTATGCTACACCGAGCATGAAAAGCGTCCCAACCAGGCTTTCATTTGCCTTGCATCATCCTCCCAAATCGTGGCCGTTTTCTTCTGTACAGAACAACCAGACGCCAAATGACAAAGCTTCCAACTTTAAACCTTGAGGGCTATTTACGCATCACCGATAGCACGGGCTGTCATATGTTAGCATAAAAAATTATATCTCTATGAGGCGCTGGTAATCGTACTGTAGATCTTCATCTTGCTGTGGGTGACAATCGGCTTGATCATGCCCTTCTCCTCAAGGTCGGCAATGCACTGTCTAGCCAGAGAACCATTGATCTTCATTCGGTCGACGAGCGTAGCGACAGTGACGAGGCGGTAGGACTGCACATCCTTGTACAACTTCTCAGAGGTGGTCTTGTCGAGAAGGACGGCGTGCTGGGCCTTGTCCTTGACCTTGCCCTTGGACCACTTCTTCTTTTGCTTCTTTGCTCCAGCTGCGGGCGCCTGTTATGGTGAGAAAAAAATATATCAGCATCTATTTCCATGATGCCATCATGTTGGCCAGTGACCGCGACGGTGGTGGTGGCATACCATTATGTCTGTGATGTGCTTGTCGACGTGGAGTGGTGGAGGAGTTTGGAATTTTTGGCGATGCGTTAACGAACCCTCCCGCTTGACCCAAGCTACCCGCCCCTCTCGGAGTTCACCAGGGCAGCCGTGCCCTAAGAAGTTGTCTGGTGAGGGTACGTACCGATTTTTTTGCGCCACCTGATTCGCCGAGCGGGCACACCACCAAAATTTCAAACACCTCTGGCTAAGCCCATCTTCAACCTCTCGAAAAATCACATCTCGACATTCCGCAACACTAACCGCAGTCCCGCCAGCACCGGAAAACTCGACTGCAAAAAAGCCAAGATGTCTGACGGTGGTGAAATCGAGATCGAGAACCCCGTCGTTTCCGACGTTCTCCCCAAGGATGTTGTCAAGGAGGTCGGCAACGTCAAGTTGTTCAACAAGTGGGACTACGATGTCGAGGTCCGCGACATCTCTCTAACGTACGTCGAATTGCGAAAAGAATCAAACACTATTACAACGGAAATGTTAGTGGAAGAACTATTTGCTGATGGATGATTGAATTAGCGATTACATCTCCCTCCGAAACCCCGTCTACGTCACCCACTCTGCTGGCCGATATGCCGTCAAGCGATTCCGCAAGGCCAACTGCCCTATCATTGAGCGATTGACCAACTCTCTCATGATGCACGGTCGCAACAACGGAAAGAAGCTGATGGCCGTCCGCATCGTCGCCCACGCCTTCGAGATCGTACGTTGAATAGCCGACTCTGCGAGGCGTGATGACTTGACATTGGATTCATAGGGCTAACATTTTTTATCATTTAGATCCACCTCATGACCGACCAGAACCCCATCCAGGTCGCCGTCGACGCCATTGTCAACTGCGGTCCCCGTGAAGACTCTACCCGAATTGGTTCCGCCGGTACCGTCCGTCGTCAGGCCGTCGATGTCTCCCCCCTGAGGAGAGTCAACCAGGCCATTGCCCTGCTCACCACGGGTGCCCGTGAGGCTGCTTTCCGAAACGTCAAGTCCATTGCTGAGTGCTTGGCCGAAGAGCTGATCAACGCTGCCAAGGGTAGCAGCAACTCATATGCTATCAAGAAGAAGGACGAGTTGGAGCGTGTCGCCAAGAGCAACCGATAAAGGGTGCGCGGTGGGGACGTGGTTGGATGGAGTGTGGCTTTGGCGTGGTTCAGGCATCTTTCAGAATTGCATTTTGCGTTCGGGTCTGGGAACGCGGCTATGGATTGTCTCAGATGGCTCTAGAGTCTGAATAAAAAGCAGGGCTCGAAAAGGGCTATTCATGAATCATGTCGCTTGTGTCTAAAATATGCTAGGTGACGATGACCTCAGATATACGGCGTCAATCAAGGGATATAATCTTCTTTGTTCAACTGCCTATCACGCATCGCATGATTGTGAAGAAGAAAAATTCTATATTTGTAAAAACTTATGTGTTCAATTGGACAGGGGTATCAAATCCTTATGAGCTTGTTGTCAACGTCGAGGCGCAAGAACATGCCAACGTGAGGGATACCTTCTTCCCACCACTTCCCCATGTCCTCGTCAACTCTAAACCCCCATTTTTCCCATACTGGAATAACTTTCTCCTGGGCGTGGACGCATACAAGGCCTCCCCATTGTGGAGCTTCGGTCTCCGTCGGTGCACCTATGTGCTCAAGCCCTAGCTCTCTGATGCTCGGGTCGAAGAAAGAGGGGTTTGCTTTGAGCCACTCTAAAGCCGTCTTGACAAGCAGGCCAGCCAGGTGGTAACCTCGATACCCCTTTATGACAGCTAAGCGTCCCATTTTAACGTAAGGCTCCTTGCCGTCGTGGAACGTTGTAGGTCGATCCGCAACGAAGGCTCTGCCCGTTGTGACGAGGTTGCCTTCGCTGGTCTTGTTCTCTTCCCCTTCCATCACTCCATTCCAATATCTGGCCCCGGGTTTCGGGTGAGGCTCATGAGGGAATGGAACCACACGAATGGTCCCTACAGGCGTAGAGCGGGTTGAGCTCTTGCGCGGCTGCACAACGCTGCCATCTTCATCTCGCACCTCTGCGACTTCTGTTTTGTTGACGCTGACATAGACTGCCCAGTGGCAAGATCGCGGGTCATCGGGGTCGAATTCGTTCTCGGCCGGGACGCCTTGCTCCTTGACGAAGACTTCTTCACGGACTTCCATGGCATCGAGAAAGGTTTTGGGGACGGAGGCAGGCTGTATCTCTTGAGGTGCGCCGATCTGGAAGCCCTCGAGCTTGCTAGGTTCGAGGAAGCTGATGAATGGGGTTCCCATGGTAATTGATTCGGAGGCGAATTGACGCGTCGTTAGTCAGTTTGCATAGGATAATAAGAAGGGGATGGTGTGGGTGAAATTAAAGATGATTTATCCCACGAGCGACAGGAATGGGAGGCCGTCATGTTTAGTCTGAGAAGTTGACTCTTCAACTTTTTATTCGTGTTAGCAGGGGGGTTGGTGCCATAAGGATCTTTTTTTTTTTGGGAATTTCTATTGTGTTGCAACTGTCTAACTGAGTCACATCAGACAGAAGATGTGATGTACCCAATGGCGTGCCTAACAACAGTGACGAAATTGTGAGGCAACTGCGCATGCTTAAGGCGGCATCTGACTGCCAAATACAGCACAGTACATGCTACTAGTGCGAGTTGTCAACAGTGAGGAGCTTTCAGCATACCGGGTATGCAATCACATGGGGAATCTGAAAGTTCTAATACGGACATCGAACAGAGTTGTCTATGTTGGGTGTTATGAGGTCTGTTTCATGCGGGGCCAGGGGACTTTGGCGGGGCAGTTTTCAAAGGTGTTGCGATTAATGCCTACAGGGTCAGGCAATTATTACATCATGGCGCTGGATGTCGATGTACGCGAATGCGTATTGCATGAATGGGATTCCGGGATATTTCTACTTAGAAGGATTGACTTTGCGTGAGCATTTGTTACGTCTTTCTAAAGTGGTTGAAGGGTAGTCGCGTTGTACTAGGATATAGAGACGAAAATCCGCCGTATTTGTTGTGTACTTGCTCTGGATTTTATAAGCCTAACTACCTAAGGTTCATATTGGTTCAGGTTGACCACGAGATAGCCGAGGAGCTCACTAGCTGTGCTTCAAGAGTAATTTAATCAATTTTAGAGAAAAGAAGAAGCATCTAGGAGAAACTCGTCCCAGTATATGAAATATATTACTGGTATTCTAAGCATTGGGTTTCTTATTACTTCAGGGTAAGCTAGCCCATAACCACATACCTAGTACCAGGCTGTTGGTAAGTTTCAACCCACCAGGCTTCAGTAATCGATAGGCGACTTTCATATTCATTAACTCGTCGACAAGGTCAAGGATATGGGATCTGCAGACGAAGGGCTGGGGCCTGCAAGGCGATTATACCTAACCAACTAATGATTCCTCCGACGCGTAAACTCCTTAAAAGAGATATGAGCAGTGGGGACAGAGACGAAGACAGGCCCAATTGGGATCCACGGAGGAAAAGGCTCATGTAAGAGAGCGCAATGATGGGATGCCAGTCACGTTCGATCCGGCAATTCAATCATTGCAGCAGCATTGAATGACAGTTTTGATCCAACAGCGAGACAAAAGGAAACGCTGCCGCAGATGAAGCCGACGCCTCCTGCAGCTCGGTTCTATTTGCCGTTAGTGAACCCTACGCTTTTGCGTGCATTCTGGAGGGTGGTTGAGATACTCTGTAGATTTTGGGCGCAGGCACGGACCAACAGAGCCCTGGAGGCTTCTTCTGCTTTTGGCCTCAAGCAACGCACCAGGTCAGGGGCAGGAGTAGGCCTGAAGTTCCTTTTTTTTGCGGGCTGCTGTTTGCGCAACGTCCCGCTGAGGAGCCTCCAGGGCTGTGATAGCTCCCCCCCTTTTAGCGGTTGGAGGGTCGGGTGCGTGCGCTGCGTTCTCCTGAACGGTACATTCCGGGGGGGTCTAGCGGCCTCTGATGCTGTGCTGTAGTGGTCCAGCGCTCCGAAGGCGGTGCCAGGCACCCTCAGCTGGGGAGGAGCCCGTGCACGGCTAAGATCAGTGAGAACACACAGCACGTTGATGATACCTGGGAGAGACAGAAAAAGACATCTTCTCCAGGTCTCGAAATCTCCGTCGAGGCTATCCTAGGTTTTCTTGCATCTGGCATTGCGCTTTTGGGGGAATCGAGACGCAGAAGAACACTGTGCTTCCAGTATTTCTTATTCTCATCTCGTCTCTTTCGTTGTGCACTGCGCGCGTGTGATCTAATTGCACTGTCACATCACCTTATCCATACCCCAGGGCCACATTCAACTCCAGCCGCGTTTGCTCAGGGGTTGTTGAACGGCCAACTACCAGCTTTTTTTTTCTCAGTGTGCGCGCGCAAACGACTTTCTGCAGCAGTGAGTATTCAAGAGAAAGTCACGTCTTTACATCGTCACGGCCCCAACTTGCCATTGGGAGTATTTGTTTTTAATTAACAGAAATATTCCATCTAGGTCCCAGTATTCCTTTACCGCCGCGTCATATCTTGATGCATCCGCAACCTGGCCAAGTCAGCGCATACCGTCGTCAAGCCTTGCTGACGAGCAAGCTGCTGTCCACCACGAAATAACTCTCGCGACTGCGTGGATTTTGTCCATCTGCTGGCGCCTTAACGGCCCACAAACCGAGCTTCAATGCCCTGGCAGCCGCTTCCCCGGATCGCCTTTGCTGTCGCGACCTACCCCTTCACGGCGTCCAGCCCGGCCGACCTGCCCCTCGAAATCGGCGATGAGCTCTACATAATCGAAGAGACGCCAGATGGCAACTGGCTGAGGGGCTACCTTGTGGCTCCGCCCAGCTTGCTTGCTGGCCTGACGTCTGTCAAGGGCCAGACGCTTGAGGCTCGTGTCTTCAGCGGAATCTTCCCCCGGAGCTGCGTTGAGGTTCGAGAGATGCTCGGTGAATCCGACGACGTAGACGACGAAGATCTGGCTAGTGACGGGGCGGGAGGAATTGATGGGCGACCTGGCAGCGACTCTGCTAAGAGTGGCATAACCAATGGAACGGAGCCAAAGAAACAGAGCGAAAAGGGCCTGAGTCCCAGCAAGTGGAGGAGACCTCTGAGGGAGATGACCAACGGCACACACGAGAGTCTGTCCGCTCCGGTCAAGCGAGATCCTCACGAGCCTCGGCCTCCAGCTCCCGTCCCTATGCTGAAAATAGGGGATGAGACACCTACATCGGTCGACGAACCTTTGGTGGACGAGATAGCATCGTGCTTGCGAGAGTGGCATTCGAAAAATCTACATGAGTTGTTGCTTTCGCAACAATATGCGAAACTGGATAAGCTAGCACAGCTGGTCACGTCCCTGAATCTGCATCGCCAGCAGTTTCTTTACAACGTTCTTACGGCCCACGAGTACGAGCAACTACGAGAAAAAACAGTTTGGGATCTGGTCACAGTCAATAAGCTTTGCGGTGGAGAGGTCGTTGTGAGAGACCCATCTGCTCGGGGTCGGGTTTTAACAGGGGACGACTCCGTTGTGGATGTCACAAAGCTCCAGTCCGTCATGAGCTTGTTGGACGAGCCTCCGCACCCCACTGTTGAATCAACTAGTCTAAATCATGTCTTACTGGATGTGAAAGGTTTTGCTGGAAGCTCTGCGGATGAGACTACCCTCGTGGCTTCCCTCGTGAGCAAACCCCACCAAGGCAAAGGCGTAGGCTTGACGGAATGCTTCAGCATCGAAATACCCGCAGGTGGTTCAATCAGCGGGCTGGCGCAGACATCTAGCACACGAACACTATTCACCGATCTATCTGCACAGGACCTCGGTGATGGCCCTTCAGCTGATTCTGACCTGTACCTCGTCGTTAAAGTATTAGCGTCGCAACAAGTCGTGCTGCCTCCACCTCTCTCTCGAACTGGTACCAACGGTAGTTACCCAAAGGAAGGGCCAAAATCACCGCCGCCCCTGAGTGGAGGCAAGACTTCTAGGAGGAGCTTGATGTGGGGTGGAATGTCTGGACGGACAGCTCTGTCCAGGGGAAATACTGCGAACCGGATGGACTCCGTGTCAGAGCAAGGAGACCCAAGACCGTCGCTCAGTCGCAAAAGCAGTCATGATGGTTACGGCCGCCCCCCAAGCACTGCTGGGTCTAGGAGTGCGACCAGTCTTCACGAGACAACGCAAACAATCCAGCGCGCCATTGGGATTGGCGTCTTAAAGCTCAACTCCATAATGAAGCAGGATGAGGAAGTTGAACAAGTCGTCAATATCTGGTCGCCATCTAACAAACATACGAGCGAGCAAGATACTACGGAAGAGTTCGATCCACTCATACACGATCTGATGTCTAGTATCGGTGGTCATTATGAAAAGTCAAGAAGCGGAGAGCGGCTGCAGGTGTCGCTCAAAAAGTTTAGTCACCCAGATGCTGACGACTTGATCAAAGCCACGCCAACGACGCTTTCCGGGGTTTCCAAAACTAGCCGGATGGGATTCTCTGCTGCCCCAACGAAGCCCAGGTCGGACATTTATCTCACACTCAATCTTGCTGCGTTGGCTAGGCAAAACCTGTTGTCAAGACATGGCGGCAGTGCTACTGCGATACCAACCTCTCTTCATGGTACAAACTTACAAGTGACTTTGGAGGTTCGCCAGCCATCTGGTGAACGGTTTGAGAAGTGTATCTTTACATCATCCAACACAGAAGCATTGACAACATTCAAGTCCTCTTCTGTCGAACGCGGCGAGGCCTGGAACCAGACACTACGTCTTTGCCTGCAGCCACATGAGGTAGCAAATGCTCATGTGGTTATGTTTCTTTCCGACATGTCATACCCCCCATTTGCAGTGGCCTATATGCCATTGTGGGAAAACCAAGCCTTCATTCGCGATGGACCACATGGCCTCTTGCTCTATAAGATAGACGAGCTCACCGCAACTGCACAGGCCGGACCTTCAGGTAGAGGGGGCTATCTTTCCGCCCCTTGGGCACCTCGGGGCAAGGATGAGCGATCTGTTGAGGTGACTGGGCCGCTTGCTGTACTGCTTATGGATACATATCTTTGCAGCACTAGATTCTCGCAAGACAGAGTTATCCTCGGAATCCTCAAGTGGAAGGAAATGCCCAAAGATGAACTACCGACAATTCTAAGACAGTTAATCTTTGTGTCGGAAATCGAGGTTGTGAAACTTCTCAGCGACATTTTGGATGGCCTTTTTGGTATTCTTGTTGAGTATTCTGGAAACGATGAGTTCGAGGACTTAGTTTTCACTGCCATGGTCCGAGTGCTCGGTATCGTCCATGATCGAAGATTCAACCTTGGGCCACTCGTCGACCATTATGCTGAAACCCAATTTAATTACCCATTCGCTACACCTTGCCTCATACGATCTTTTACCCGGCTACTGAAAAACCCTACGGAGCCCGAAACAGCTCGTAAGCTACGCGCTACTCTGAAAGTGGTAAGGCACATCCTGAAGTTTATCACACAATCTCGTGGTCAGCAGAAGGCAAAGGAAGCTGGCATAGGAATCAATTCTTCGTCTCAGGGGTTTACTCGCAGTTTGCGCACCGTCTTCAAGGCTCTAGATGAAATGATGCGCAACTCAGCACCGATGCTGGTAGGCAGTCAGACATTGGCAGTCCAGCATTTTCACACATGGCTCCCAGAGCTGACAGGTCTCCTCACTACCGAAGAGATATTACACATAGCTATCGATTTTATGGATTCGTGTACTGAAGTCAAGGGCAAGCTGGTTATTTACAAGCTCATCCTTATCATCAATTACTCCAAGCTAGATCTCTTTGCTCATCCAGAACAGAAGTCTGCGTTGAGTGCTAACACTGTTCGGTGGATATCTCCCCATTGGGGCCATGCTGAGGAGGTTAATGATCAGTGGAGGGAGCAAATTCGCCTTTGCTGTTCGGTATTGGCCAGCCAGATAGACCACCTGGGGCCTGAAATCCCAGACCACATCCCTAAGATTGTCGATTCCTACCTCTCGATTCTATCTTCGCCTCACAAACCCGGTCATCGGCTGTCGCTTTTGTTTCCCTCGTCCTACCCCTTCCCTACGAAAGTAATCACCGATGAATTCATCTTTGACGAAGCACTTGCTGAGCTCTCTGCTGTGTTATCAGCCGTCGCCAACTCACCTTCAGGAATGCAACTGGAGCTCACTGCTGAAGAGGACCTCACCACACTCCTTGAAAACTTGCTCAAGGTCCAAATGAGCATCTTGACTGGCGAGGCATTCCCTCAAAACTGGCTGAGTGTTCACATATACCACCACAAATCAACGATGCGTATTCTACAATATTTAGCAAGTATCATGCTAGAATCGTTCCTGCCAGATCCGGATGAGGCTGAGACTTTCAACACCGAACTTTGGAAGTTATTTTTCACGACTCTTCTGAAACTCGTGGGGAGCTCGTCACTTGCACTGGAGACATTTCCCGAGCAAAAGAGAAGAGCTGTTTGGAAGATTGCTGGCGATGTACGGGAGCATGGCGCAGAGCTTCTACGTAGGACGTGGGAGGCCATTGGGTGGGAAACCACTCTTGATGAGCGCACTCGATACGGCCTTAGCAAAATCGGCGGGTACCAAGTCCAATACGTACCGACTTTGGTTGGACCCATTGTAGAACTCTGTTTGAGTGTGCACGAAGGCCTTCGGAGGATGGCTGTTGAGGTTTTGCAAACAATGATTGTGAGTGAGTGGACATTGAGCGAAGACCTTACCGTTATTCAGACGGAAATGATCGACTCACTGGATACGTACTTCAAATCCAATCCCCTGACAGAGAGCATCCTACAAAAGCTCTTCATCTCGGAACAACTTGAACGCTTCAGTCCCCTCGCAGACATTCCAGACGAGCCCCTTTACGCTGCAGTGGAGGAACTTGTTGGCACTGTCGACGAGTTCCTCGACTTGTTGGTGGCTGTTCACAGTGGAGATGATACTGGTGAAGCAACCCACATCATTAACCGGCTTCGCTTGATGGAATTCTTGCGTGATATGCAGAAAGAAGAGATATTTGTTCGCTATGTTCATCAACTAGCAAACCTGCAAGCTGGATCAAGAAACCACACAGAAGCAGGTCTAGCCTTACGCCTTCACGCCGATTTGTACGAATGGGATCCAATTGGCCAAACTGAAGCATTGGCAGAACCTGAATTTCCGGCCCAATCGCCCTTTGAACGGAAAGAGAGAATATATTTCGACATGATTAAGCATTTTGAAGAGGGAGAATCATGGAGCAATGCCCTAACGGCCTACAAGGAGCTTCAAGCTCAATATGAAACAAACATTTTCGATTTCGCCAAGCTTGCGAGAACTGAGCGTGCTATTGCAACCATCTATGAGAAGATATCCAAGAGCGAAAAGATTGTTCCCAGATACTTCAAAGTAGCATACAAAGGGCTGGGATTCCCTGCCTCTGTACGAGACAAGGAATTCGTTTATGAAGGATCACCGTCAGAACGTGCGTCAGCCTTTACAGATCGCATGCAGGAGCAATATCCATCTGCTCAGATCTTTACCGGTGGCGTAGTAGACGAGGTCGAGGGCCAGTTCCTAGTAATCTCGACTCTGACGCCTCATCGAGATCTTGGCCACCAAGTGTACCAGAGGGCTAGAGTACCACATGTTATTAGGGACTTTTTACTGGCCTCGCACCCCCAGGTATTCTCAGTTACCTCGAAAAGAAGTACTTCAGGGGCAGTCGAGGATCATTATGCGGAAAAAATGGTGTATACAACTGCAGAACCGTTCCCTACTATCCTGCGCCGGAGTGAGATCGTTGGCGGCCTTGAGATTAGGCTCACTGCTCACGAGACTGCTCTTGAACGGATTGTACGCAAAACTCAAGAGATGACAAGCCTTGAGCGTCGTTTTGCAGACGGCGACGAACAGGTTGCTCAACAGCTTCTCGATGCTATTGCCATTTCGGTTAATCCGACATCCGAGAACAGTATTTCGCATTATCGTACGTTGTTACCTGAACCTGCGAGAAAATCGGAAGGCGAAGATGAAGATGAGGACGAGGAGGAAGAGGAAGAAGTTGAATTGGAGCCACAGGACACTGCTATAAAGATGTCGCTCATGGATCATGCAATGATGATTAAGAGATGCTTGGCTCTTTTCTCCCGAAGCTCAAATGCGGCCACTGGCCGGAGAGGGGCAGAGCTTCAAGTCTGTGAGTACAATCTAATTCCACAGCCTGAATCAGATGCTAACTTTGACGTAGATTTCGAGGCTACTTTTGCGCCAGAAATTGCCTTATTTGCTCCTCCGCCTCCTGTGCGTGAGGCTATAGCAACCCCATCTCCTACCTGGAGAGGCTCTTCGTCGCCCAGCGATAAGAGCCCACAGTGGACGAGCATTGCAGTTCCTTTGAATGGCGTGAAGGCTGAGGAGGCCACCGTTATCCGGCATGTGACCCCACGCCAGCGGGGTGCCAGGTTGAGCTTCCTGGGTGGCAGAAAGAAGGAGCAAGATCAACCTGAATCGGGCGAGCACACGAATGGCAGCACAGAAACAATCAAGAATCATGCGCGGGCTATGAGCAAAGATAATGCTATACAAACCTTTTTCAGGTCTCAATCGATTGACGGCGGCCGGAACGAGAATCTCAGCGAGAAAAAGGGCAGCTCTACTGGCCGAGAGAGTTTGGACGTCGTGTCCCAGGATGAGAAATCCTTTACCAAAGAACCGCCGGGCCTAGTGAAGAGGGGGAGCATGAGGAAGAGATTTAGTCTTTTGAAGATGGGTATGAAACAAGGCAAAGTCGGTTCCATCATGGGGAGTTTAGATGAGGAGAGGTAAACGACCTCTGCTCCCTTCATATCTATCCCCAGGGGCTTGGATATGCAAGCCAAGCCAAACCGGCCTTGCTGAACCCTGACATGTGACTATGTAGCAAAATCGAGGATGAGGATGGATGAATGGTATCAGATGTTGTGGAGGCTTTTTGCATCGGAAAATCTTGTTTTCGTTGCCTTTTTTCCCCATTCTGGTTTGGCAGCAGCCTTGGAATGCTTAGCTGTCTGATACACTATTTTGTGTTTTTTTTTGTGTTACAGCCTGGTGTTCTGGATACTACCGGCTACATGCTAAGCGGCCGGCGATTTCTTTAACGTCTTTCAATTACCCCTTCTTTTCTACTTCTTGATGCCCGGCAAGTCTCTATTTTATATCTTACGTCGTTTTATTGATTCCCTTTGATGATATCTCTCTCTCTGTAACTGCTACTGAAAAACAACAACAAGCTTATAGTCTTTTCGTTATCGGGGGTGAGGGAGGCATAAATGGTTCGTGCGAATAGGGCGGTATATTTTTTTTTTCTTACTCTCTTTCGTATTATTTTATTAGCTATGCATGATATAATAGTATATTTATTGTATCACTACGAATTTACATTTAGCTTAATAAATATGATTAGTGCGAGATATGAATTTCCTTGTTTTTGACAGAATGTTTTTGTGGGTATGGTCTGTGTCTTTATGTATGTGAAAAAAAGGGAATTGGATTCTTTGTTGGCTCATCTGATTTTGACATTCTAGATACAAAACACAATTCGCTGGGGTTGTATGACGTGGTATTTCTGAGAGGAACTCCATACGCCGTTGAAAAAAATAAAATAAAATAACAGAAACAGCTATGAAGACAAGATTTGAAGGAAGGGGGTCATTTCGGAAGCTTTGACTTAGACGTATTCGCAAGTGACGGTGTCGTATCGTTGGTCTGTAGAAGGCGATGTGTTAATAGGATGCTGATGCTGTACAGATATAGCAATGAGGGAAAAATGCAAAACATACTATTGTATAAGAGCGTGTACGTCGTCGAAGCAGACAGATACACTGCCTCGATCTTGCAGCTCAGCTCGTAGTACCACTGCCCGTCCTTGCCCTGGCGGCGGTTGAGCAGGTGCTCTGGGATGTGGCTGACGTCGGCCTCGACGTGGGCGAGGACGTGGACGTTTGCGTTCTTCTCGATGGGGGCCTCGTCGGAGGTCTGGTCGCAGTAGATGGTCATGCGCATTTTGCGGATGCGGCCGTGGGAGACGAGGCCGGTCCAGACGAAGGAGGTGATGTAAGGCTCGTTTTCGGAGACGGTGTCGCCCTGTGAGGTTTTTTTTTTTGTTAGCAGATATTTATATGAGTGTCTCTGTGTGTGTGGGCGTCTGGGAAAAGGGGGGGGGGGGGGTTTGGAGTATTTACCCTCCGGATGAACCATTCCATGGCATTGACTTTATAATAGCCCTCCAGGCCGCTCCAGCTCTTCTTGTCGGCTATGTGACTGTGAATCTTTTCGTCATACTTGGTGCGCCACTCGGTGCCGTAGTGCTTCCTCGCTTTGCGGTTCTGAACCTTGACCATGGTGAGCGAGTCGGGGGCGCTGTTGGCCAGGCCCTTCATCACGGCACCCTGCACGACGGCCTGCCATGCGTTTGGGGGCTGCATGATCTGGATGGACTTGTCGACGGCGTTGCGCAGTCGCTCCTTGAGGTAGTTGGAGGCGCCGAAGCCGCCGACGAGGAGGACGGCGCGGATGGGCACGTTGCTGATGGTGATTTGGTCCTTGACGAGCTTGATGACCTCGAGGACGACGGGCTCGAAGATGGTGTTGAGGTCGGATGCCTTGAGGGCGTAGCGGCCGCGGGTGATGCCTATGCTCTTGTTGTTGGCTAGGCCGCCGACGGGGATGGTGTACGTCTCGTCAGGGGCGGCGTTGAGGGCGAATTGGCGCTTGACCTTTTTCTCAAAGACCTCCATTGCCTCGGCGAGGACCTCTTCGTCGAAGCCGTCCTCTTTGCCGAGCTTGGCCTTGAGGAACTTGGCGAAACGCATGTTGAGGAAGGTCGAGCCGCAGAGGGCGCCGGAGCCAGGGGCAGCTTCCTGGACTTCAAGGATGGGCTTCAGACCGGTGATGGTGTAGGAGATGAGGTCGACGGTGCCGCCACCGGCGTCCACGACGACAACGGTATCATTGATCTTGAGGCCATGGGGGTCAAGGCCGTGGAGGGCGTAAATGGCCGCGGCCTCGGGCTCCGAGACGAGGTGGATGAGCGTCTTGGCGGCGCCGGTCAGGGGCAGCGTCTCTACGGCCCGTTGGCAGGCCTTCTTGGTCTTGTCCTTGGCCAGGTCGCTCCAGATGGCGGGGACGGTGACGACGAACTCGAGGGGGATGGTCTTGACGACGCTCTCGCCGAGCTTCTCACGGAGAGTGTAGAGGAGGTGTTCTGTGAGAGCGTTGAGGTAGTCGGTGACGAGCTTGTCGGCGTCTCTGCCTCCACGAGCGCCATCACTAGTGACTGCTTGGCCGATATTTTGGAGGGAGGGATCCAAATCGCTTTTGTGTGAATGATGTTAGTTAGTGTTACTTTTATTACACCATTCACCTGGAGATAGGCAAAAGGCGTACATGTATGTAAGTGACGGGGGGAGGTAGGACAAAGACAGAGGCTTACAGCTTGAACCACTCAAGGACTTCGTCTTGAGGAGCCGTGATGGGAATAGAGAAGCCCCATTGAACACCGTCTTTTGTATATCGCAGCTTTGTAGGGACCTTATCGGAGGATTCTCCCTCGCGGGTGGTCTTGCTAATGGGCCATGTGGTGATGGCTGTTCGTCTGTCTGGTCGTTGAGTCTCTGCCCAGGCGACACCGGAATATGTGGTGCCGAAGTCAATACCAACAATGATCTTCCGATCACTGATGGACAGTCTATCGAAGTCCATAGTAGCTATTTTGGGAAATCGAAAAACTCTTAGAAAGCGAGAGAGCTTGAGATAGAGCTTGAGATAGAGATAGAGAAAGAGAGAGAGAGATAGAGCTTGAGGTGAGATGATGTATAAGCCCCTTCAAAGTTTGGCTCGGTAGGAACAGCTAGAGTGCGTGAGAACGCTGCAGCTCAAGGCCGAAAGTAGTTATTTAGATGAATCGAAGCTATGGAAATGGGAGGTTTTATGAGCAAGGGTTCTTTTTTGACAGGAGGCGCAGCTTGATGGTGAATGCCGCCATAAGTCCTGGGATGAGTTTGGGGGGACAGGTGAAGGTGGGCGTCCTGGGCAGATACGATGGCCTAGCTTCAGTTCAACAAGGCAACCAGAGAGGAATTTGAATATATGGCACCGGCAACTTTACGACGGTGAGCCTCCCTCTCCTCCTGGTGTGACTGACTAGTTCTCGTGAAAGCCCGATAATCAAACACCCGCCAATTGGCCTACACAAAGAGGGACAGGCAAGGTCCTCGAGGGGAGAGGTGGCTTCAGCTCTGTGGAGCTGATGCCTGGCAAGTAACATCATCATCGCCAGAATTATGAATGTAGAGGTACCGGCAGAGGGGTTTGGTCTGGAAGAAGGGATGTACCCGTACAAGCTGCCAGCACATCTGGCATTGAGGAGCTGCAGCGCCGCCCAGAGAAGCTAGCAAGTTGGACAATACGCGCCGGAAAGTCTGCCTCGTCTTGCGATACGCTGTGGGAGGTTGCCGCACAAGGAGGTTGCGAGTAATTAGGTGGTGTGGTGGTTGAGGGGGCGCTGGGGGTTGGGGGTTGGGCGGATGGCGCCGTCCAGCAGAAGACAGTGGCCATGGGGGAGAGGGGAATTGGATGGAGCCCTGGAGCTTCCAAGGCTGAGTGTCGTTATTGCTGTAGGGCTATTTGGCGGGTCGCTTCAGTGGGGAGAAGAGCCCTGGAGGCATTGCACGGCTAGGTACCATATGGTGGAGTTAGAGAGCACTGCTAAGCTGGCTAATTGGCCCCTAGCTGGTAGTGCAGGACAATAAGCTTGAGCTACCGCAGCTGCCTTGGTGGGGCCGTAGGCTGCCTTTCTTTGGTGTCTGGAATTTAGTGGGCATGCCATAGGATGTTTTGCACCAGGCAGAATCGACGGAGATATTCTAGAAGAAGCACAAGCGACTAGCTGGAAGAGATCAGCAGGGTTCCACGGATGGGCTTCGGTCAAACGGAAATGGAAATGGACACGGGGAATGGCAGGATAGGGAGTGTGCCGTCTTTTCTGAATCCGAAACGAAGACTACGGCAACTGGCGATGGCTGGCTGAGCATCGTGGAACCTCATCACCGTCATCGTCCTTGGCTCCCTTCAAGAGACGGCAACCACCATGTGAATCGACAGGACATATTGCTGATGCTGCTGGAACAAAAGTTTCAATTGTCTTCCTGTTGCCCGTATTCACTATTGGCTGAAGCAAGCTGGACCTGAAAACGGGCCGCGAACCACCACCACCAACATCACTTTACGTGCCGCCTCCAGTATGTTGCCGTGAGGCTGATTCTACATACATGTAGGCAGAATACTATTGTCGACACTAGTTTGCTCGACTCCGCAACCTTGGAGTAGCGATACTTTGCACCACCATGCACTGCCTGCCAACCAGTCAACCCGTTTTGCTCGTCACACCACCATGCATGTTCCGACGGGGCATCCAAACACCTAAGGTATGGAGTGCTTGCCCGCGTTAGACAGAGAGCCAGAAGGCACTCAGCCTTGGGTTGTGGGCATGAAAACGCCACCACCATCATTGGCACGAGCTTTGGGCGAAGTAGCTGAGCTACCTATAGCTTAAGCTGTCATGGAAGTTTAGGCAATGGGAGCCTTGGCTGACCAAACCTTTTTTTTTTCTTGTGAAAAAGTGCCCGTCTATTCAAGAATCAACGTTGCTGTCCTGTCGGGCTGGAACATGCTCAACTGTGGCTTCTACACTGGCAGATTCTCTTAGTCACAGACCTTTCCAACCACGACCATGACTCCTGACAAAGGCGGCCCTGGGACGATTAACCTCGACGATATGCGAAACCGGCAAACCAATAGCCATGCAGTTCTTCGCAAAGAGAAAAAACTAGCAACAAAAACTGTCGACATGGACAGTGTCCTAGAATCGGGGGATAAGGACCCTGAAGAAGCCAAAGACAAGAAAGAAGACGAGG
Organism: Sphaerostilbella broomeana; assembly: GCA_930272545.1. Classification (NCBI taxonomy): domain Eukaryota; kingdom Fungi; phylum Ascomycota; class Sordariomycetes; order Hypocreales; family Hypocreaceae; genus Sphaerostilbella; species Sphaerostilbella broomeana. The sequence goes on from CAKNET010000013.1 coordinate 243,156, forward strand.
ATGATCAACAAGTGGACGAAGGCCAGGATACAGACTCTGGAGACGAGGATAAGGATGAAGACCTTCTTGATTTCCAAACTGAGGAGACGCACGAATCTATCCACCCAGACCTTGTTCCAGCTAGAAGATACGACTTGAATGTGCCTTTGTCCTTTGAAAATGACCATTCCGACGATGAGTTTGACTTGCTCAGCGGAATGCCGGGCTCAATCTACGCTTCTACAGAGAGCTTCTCCAGTATGGAAAGCGAGAGCTTCACACCGCGACGGCGGCTCTCCGATGCACGACAGCGAGAAGAAATCCGGTCACAGCAGCACCTCAAACGCCTTCAGGATACAATAACAAAACTCACAGCAGAGAAGGAAGCTGCCGAAAAAGAAGCCCAGCATGCCGTGGGGAAGGTAGAGGAGCTGAAACACTTGCTCAACGCGGACATGGAAGAAATTGCCAAAGACGCGGAAAGCCTTGGCCAGGAAATCAAATCGCTCAAGGACGAAAACCGTCACTTGAAAGATGAGCTGAATGACGCACAATCGCACATATTTAGTCTGCAGCCTTATCGCAAAGATCTTACAGCGGAGGAAGTTGGTCGTGTAAGTCTCAAATCCAGCAGCATACAATTACAAATGCCCCTGCCACCCTTGTAGAATGTTTGCTAACACGAATGTTCTTTTTTTCTTTCCGCAGCAATACGATGAATTAGTCGAGCAAATCCAGGATTGGGTACAAGAATTCATGGAGCCTTGGCTGGATGATTGGGAGACGGGGATTGATGCTCTTGCACTTGCAGTCCGCAAACAAGGCGGAGAAGCTGCGAGGTTTAGGAGAGCCATGCAAAGGCATCCGGATCTTGTCCACGGATCTATGTTTCCTGAGACCGATGAGGATGTCATCGTTGCAATTATCATGCGATTCATCAACGACAATATCTTTCAAAAGATTTTGTATGGTGCCGTCTCATCTTATACGGAGATGATTAGCTTTATCGAGACACAGATGCAAGCCTCGGTTGAGCCCAAGAGAGGTATGAGTCCAATGAATTGCGAGCTTCCATCACCACGGCCGTGCATGCTGATGAAATACATATAGATCTTTTTGCTGTTCGAACATGGACTGCCGAGAGTTACAATGCGCTGATCAGCGCTCCGCCCTTTAAGAATGTGCGCAGCCGACGCAGCAAAGACATGACGATAGAGCTTGCCAATATCCTGCAGATTTTCTGCAAGAAGGACAGGTTTCAATGGTTTTGCCAGAAGACAGAGGAGAATTGCATCACGCCTGCCATGGCACTCTATGAGAAGCTTCAGGTTTCTACTCACCATTTCTATCTGGATGTTCAGCCATACATTGGTTGGGGAGCTGGGTCTCGACTCACCCTCTCAGCCGAGTTCCTCGACAACATCGATAACCTGAACTGCAAGAATATCTTGCAAAACAGAAAGGCATTCAACATGGCCAAGATTGATCCTCCACCCACAAAGAACGACTTGCACCACAAGCTGATGAATGTGTGCACCGTTGTCCCTGCGTTGTACATGAGGCAGATTGGACAGCGGGATGCTATCAAGGCGCCAGCCATTGTGCGCAAGCAGCAGATGCTGGTCGCATGGGGCAGCACTGACAAGCGCGAGACCTTCAAGGAAGAGGGCGACCAGTCTCTCACTTCACACCTCTATTTTGCAAAGTCGCGCAGGACAACACCAGGAGGCGGGGGTTGGTGGGCTTGAATGAAAGAGCACAGAATGGGCGTTTTTTATTTGATAAATGGTGCCTATATGGGAGCTTTTGATTTTACATTTTAACATTTGAACTTGTTTTTCTTGTCTGTTATACCACTGCTACGAGTTTTCTTTTTCTTCTTCTTTCTCAAAACACACGATTACATAGACAGATTACAATTGACAATCACTTTCTCATGGACATTAACCCATCTCAAACGAAGAGCGCCCTGCATGGCGCTGTGACGAGGCTTGATATCTGCACAACCAAACCAAAGGCAGTGGCTCACAGAGTGCCACGTCCATGCAAGTCTCAAGGAACAACCCTCTAGTTGAATATCCAAGCCTGCTTCCCCGATACGACAGCACGCTTTCTGTTATCTCCACGATATAAAACCCAGAACTGAGCCGGCAGCCTGGTGAGGGATGAGATACGATGTGATGTAAAAGCATTTTTTAAGCTAAAGCATAATCCTTTGTACTGGTACCTAAACGTGCTGCCTCACCCCGTCGTTGTCTCTCTACTATGCCGCATCTAGAAAGCTTCTGCATAGATTTCCTCTTGTAAGTCGTAGGACTTGGAGTGAAAGCAAGGACTCATGGCCCAAACCCTGGTCCTTGTTGTGATAGCAATGTTGTCCGAGTTTTGGAATCACCATGTTCTAATAATAGTAGCTGGGCTGGCTGGACGAGAACGAAAGAAATAACGAAAGCATGACGCCCGGCGGAGGAGGAGATGGGAATGTCCGTGGCGTTTGCCGATGGTCGGTCAAGCGAAGAAGGGATAGTGGAAGTGAGAGGTCAAGAAGTGAAGGTACATACATGCATTGTCGCACCAAATAAATCCGTGATGGGGAACCGGTGGGACATGGATCAATCATTGAGGGCAACGATGAGGCTCCCGCTGGAGATCGATCCCCCCCGCTAAAATGGGCTGGCTGGCTTTCTGATGCGCTACTGTACCCCCCTGCCTGGCGCTCTCGGCGGCGCAGCAGCTTGGGGGGGTGAACCCAAGTAGTAAGAAATGCGCCGGCTACAGTAGCTGCTGACCGAGGTTGTTGATTGGAGCACTGGTTAGGCGTCTCGAAAGGCGCGATGCCTCGACTCACTAAGGCGTTTACTGGCATTGAGCCTCTCTCTACTCTGTCTCTTTGTCTCTCTGTCTCTCTCCAATACGAAGTGAGTGAGTGGGGTTGCTTTCAAGAGCTTACGGCTACCTTCAGGGCTCTGTAGAAACAGCCTAGAATAGCTTTAGTTGCTGGTGCTGCTGAGCCCTGGAGGTAGCCTGTTACCGCCTGTACAGCAGGCAGGGAAGACCTGAAGCTTTAACGAACCCAAGCTGGAATGAATCCATGGATGATGATATGAGGCGTTCGTTCGTTGTACTAACCTCCGCTGGTCCGCCTGCCATCACCGCCCATCGGTATACCTTGTTTCTCTTCTGCCTCGTAGTTTTTCGACAGTTCTTGTGTCCTGTGAAGACAGCACATCCTCTCATCCGAACCACCGCTCGTTGCCTCACAGCTTCTTGCACCGGTCACTGTACTTTTATTTTTGAACTTCATACGCCCTGCATGTCCGCGGTATAAGCCGGACGGAGGGGGGCTGGCATTTGTTTTCGAACCACCATTCTGCGGCCAAAGTGAACTGCAAGCAAGCAAGCAAGCTAGCAAAACAACCCAAGCATGTTACGGTCTCTCAAGAAGAAGACCGAGGCTGCTCTCCGTAGGAGAAAGACGAACAAGTCTATTGATCAAACATCTTCATCTGGCACTTTGAATTGGCCGCTTCAGTTCCCGTCGACACCTCCTCCCCTTACGACGGAGGAGCAGTCTGTTTTAACGGAATCGACAGAAGTGGACGACGAGCTGCCGCGGTATCAAGACGAAACGCAGACGGAGACGGTTGTGAGCGAAGAAGAACCGGTGTTGGAGCCTGATAGCGACGACGAAGCAGATAAGGACTTTAGGACGAAATACGTCCCCTTTGTGGAGACGTCGGCCTTGAAGAGCAATATGTTTGTTAACCCAGCATCCTCGCATTATGGAATGGTCAATCCTGCTATAATGGGCGGATTTGGCGGGGACAATGACTCTATCTGGCTGGTAGATGATGAGGAGACGGACGAGGAGACCAAGGATGAACCGAAGAGTACTAATGAAGATGAAGAATCAACGGAGCCTCCTCCTTATCATCAAGAAGAAGAAGAAGAGCAGCAATCTAACGATGTGACGACTGATCCGATTGAGATGGCTCCTCCACCCCAGAGCCATATGCAAGCTGGGTTCAAATACCGAGTCAATTTGGCACTCTTTGATGATGACGACTTTACGACGCCGCAGGATGAATCAAACGAGCTTCGAATCACAACCGAAAAATCATCACCAAACTCAGAGCCTGTCTCCCCCATCGACAGCTCATCATTTGACCCCCCCTCTCTGAAGCAACCCGTTAGCACTGACAATGAAGCCAAACCCCAAGAGCAACAACTCCAATCCAAACAAGAAAATGAAGAGGCGGCCGTTATAACGAGCCCGTCCTCTTCAACAAGCAATCCGTACGTCGCCGTCCTCGAGAAGCAGGAGTCTGCCATGGCGGCGGCCTATTTCCGCCGCCTGGATCTCTCTGTGAGACGTGGTGAAGAAGCAGCTGATGATTTCAGGTAGGCCCCCCGATTTGTCGTCTCCTTCGACACTCAGAATGCCGGGTTCATTTATTGTTGCAGCGGAGAATTAGCATGTGGATTTTTTTTCTCAGGCGTTTTATATATGTTTTGTTGTATCCTGAGCAGCTCGCGTGGTATTTTGGCTTCACTTGTTACATCTCTAAACAATGTTTCTCTCCATGGCTTTATATCCATTATTTATTTATTTATTTATTTTTTTTTTACCTCCCCTGGATTAAGGTTTCTGAAATTGATTTTTTTTTGGGCTATTAGCTTCGGTCAACGATACCAAAAAGACCCAGACACTTCTGATGTTTTCGTTACTCATCAGCGCGTTCCGTCAGATCATGCAACTGGCGATCGGGACTGTGTTATCTGTGTCGAGCACAAGGAGGTGCTACTCTTTCCTCGGTTCTCCGTGACGGCATCCTGCACGCACCCTCCAGCGACTTGTCTCGAATGTCTGGAGACGTCGATCAAGTCAGATTTGGGCAGTAAGCTCTGGACTGATATTAGGTGTCCTGAGTGTCGAGAGCTCTTGGATTATACAGATATTCAGCGCTATGCTGATGCGGAGACGTTTCGACGGTATGTTTTCCTGATGAATATTTTTTATACCGGAGCCAATGTGAAGACCAAGCTAAGCAGGCAATTAGATACGAGACACTTGCTCTCCGATCAGCTATGGCGGAAGCAGAAAACTTCTTTTGGTGTACTTCCGGTTGCGGTTCTGGTCAAATCCACGACTCTGGCCGAGACCAGCCTATCGTGACATGCCTCCATTGCAGCCACCGCTCATGTTTCCACCATAATGTCACCTGGCATCAGGGTCTGACCTGTGAGGAGTACGATCAGCTGCTCGCTGACCCGGAGAACTTCCGCTCAAAGCTTGAGGTTGACAACGAGGCATGGGCACTAGCCCAGCAAGCTCAGCTCGAGGCAGATAGAGTTATGGCTCGGGGTCTGTTGGCGGATGAGCAGCAACGCGAGAGGGAGAGGCGAGAGGAGCGGGAACGGGAAGAAAGGGAGAGGACGAGAAGAGCCTTGGAATTAGCGAGGAGGGTAGCGGCGAGGAGGAAGCGGGAAGAAGAGATGAGCAAGACGACTGTTGAAAAAACGACAAAGCCCTGTCCTGGCTGTGGTTGGGCAATTGAGAAGAACGAGGGCTGGTAAGTTGCTCATGATTCACATCCATGTTAAATGACCACAGTGGTACTGACGCGCGGTATTCTAGCTCTCATATGACTTGTAAGTTGGCTCTTCCTTTACTTACTCCTGAAATCCCCCTTCTTTGCGTTCCAAGCACACATTTCACCATGGTGCGTACAAACAACACCACAGACCACACCACCACTCCTCCGTACCTCCCGCCCTGTATTTCACACCACACTCCTATTCACACCAACGTGAGAATGATTCTTAATCAAGCCATTTCAAATATAGGCCTACGCTGCCGCTTCGAGTTCTGCTGGGGCTGCTACCACACTTGGGATGATAGCCACGACATCAACTGCTGAAGCTAGATTAAAAACCCCAAGTGTGGCAGTTTTCCTCCCCCCTTCCTGATGAGACATGCTGTTTCGAGCCGAACCCGTTTTTGGAATGTGGGAGAATGAGTGTTTCCGCTGACTTGGCATCCAGGCGCGCAGTGTAAACACGAGTTTTGTTATGAGTGTGGCGCGGACCACAAGCAGATCATGGAGACTGATAATAGTGTTCATGAGGAGACGTGTCCGTTTTATCCGAGTCAGTTGAAGGATAGTGGTGGTGTAGTGGTGGTGGTGGTTGACGAAGAGAAAATGGATGATGAGGAGGGTGATACTAAGGTTGAGGTGGAGGTTGAGGTTGAGGTTGAGGTTGAGGTATGATTTACATGAGAACACCGTTCGTTTTCAGTATTTTGCAGACCTTGGCAGGTGGACATGTCTTGGATTTTTTTCCACCTCTCCTTCCTTTTTGGTTTTGGTCCTTGGATAGCACGCAAGATAAGATAGATATACCCTTCTAGTTGAGGTGGAACCATGTTGTTGGTTGCTACTTACGTAGCTGAATAAATGAATAGATGATATGATGATGGAAGTTGAAGCTCAAGATCCTAATCAATGTGTATGTTGAACATATCAAAAAAAAAAAAAAAAAACAAGAAGTATTGAAAGATCCAGTTTGGGGTATAACTAATGGATCGTAGCCTTTATTTATTTCTATATCAAAAATAAAAAAAGAGTCCTTACCGTCTGTTTGTTTCGTTAGACCTATCCCTACTCGTACACAGTGGGTACACAACCTTCCCCGAAATAATCAAAGAAACCCCCCTAACCCACATCTCTAAACACACATAGTTTGTTTACGTCTGACATTTGATAGGATTTGAGCGCCTCACGCAGCAGTCAACTCCTCCAGCCTCCTCTCCAGTTCCGGCACCTGCCTCAACTTGACTTCCAGGTCTTCCTTCTCATCCTCCAACTTCAGCCGCTTATCCGCATCTAGCTTGGTGAAGACGTAGTGGCCCTGTCCGTCAAACTGCAGGATATGCGTGTGATACTTCCAGAGACTGCGTCGGTGGCTCACCGTCAAGAGCGTGATGCCCAGGGACTTGGCGTTGTCGTACATGACTTTTTCGATCTCGAGCGTGACGCTGCTGGTGCATTCGTCTAGGATGGCGTATTGGGGTTTATGGTAGAAGAGACGGGCCATAGCTACACGTTGCTGCAGCCCTCCGGAGAGGACGTCGCGCCATTCGGCCTCGGCGTCCCAGCCTTCGGGGTGGAGGTCGACCAGGTGAGCGAGGTCGAGGAGGTGGAGGATGGAGAGCAGCTCAGCGTCGGTGACTCCCTTGGTCCGCATTTGGCGCAGGGAGTCGGGGTAGATGATTTGCTGGCGGAGGGAGCCGCGCGAGAGGTACGGTCGCTGGGGGAGGTAGAAGATGGAGGTGAATGGGGGCTTGTAGACGGTGCCTCCGTAGACAGGCCAGAGACCGCCAAGGATACGGAAAAGTGAGGACTTGCCGCATCCGTTGGGGCCGACGATGAGGAGGTGGTCGCCGTGAGAGAGGGAGAACGAAAGGGCTTTGATGAGGACGTCGCCGTTGGGTGAGATGATTGGCCTAAAGTAATGATGCTTGTTAGCTTTGCTTAAAAACAAAATAAATAAAAAACCCTGAGCAGTAAAGACGGGCATGTAAAATGACACTTACACATCCTCAAACTTGATAATGTCCTTGCTCTCGTGGACAATACCTCGACCCTTTAACACAGCCTCGTTATTCTCAGTTCCGGAAGAGGACACGAGCTTCTTCTGGAAAGAGCCCTGCTGAATATCATCCATGACGTTCAACAATGTGGAAACTCGCGATGTGTATCCCGCAAGCTCCATAATCTCTCGGTAAGAGAACATGATTCGTCCAAAGGCATCGGACGCAGAGAGAAGCATCCGTCGGTTCGTAACAAACGTCTCAGTCCGGTCGCCCATGTTCAAAGTGATTTGACCAGGAAACTTGACGAAAACAGGAACACTGCAGAGGAGCAAGCCCAAGGCGCCCCAGAAATACTTGATGACAAAGTCCTCCATGAAGCCGTGGTAGAAGCGGCGTCGAAGGATATAGTTGACGTGCTTGATTAGCGTGAAATAGCCCTTATCCAAGGTGTCCTTTTCCACAACATGACCGCCATAGAGGGCGACTTCTTCGCTGTAGTCGATTAGGCGGGAGTGTTGGAAGCGGAACTCTCCTTCCAGTCGGGCTTCATCGGCAACATATTTGCCAAACGGTGGTGTCAGAACGCGCATGAGATTCGCCGAGAGCTGGACTAGTAAAGACATGAAGATCACGCCCTCACTCCCGACGCTCCTGGTAAGTGTGTATGTATAAATCGTCTAAGATGTATTAGCTTTTGATACTTGATTGTTTTCACATAATGAACTTCGCCACATTAACTGACCATATCCAGAACTGGCTTCGCCAGGTTGCTATAGAGCTCTGCTAGACTGTTGGAGAATTTGGAAACATCCACCGCGATCAGTTGATCCGGGTTTTGTATCCGGTCATCCAAAGCCGAGATACCATAGAATGTCAACTTGGAGAGGTATTTATCGTGGATATGTTGGGTGAGTTTCGTTCTGTATTTCAGCGACAACTCTGCTTGGTGATATGACAGCTACGCAACGGTTAGTTCCAATATTCAGACGTCATATTTAGCCAGGGAGGTTACCAACCATTGAGTTGGTAAAGGTTGCGGGGACAGCAATGAGCATCCACCAAAGAATCCTCTTCAGAAACTCCTTTCCGTTGCCTTTGACTAGAGCCTTGACGATGGCACCATCCATTTCGGCGACTCTGACACTAATCAAGGTTCTGAGAACCAAAAAGAAGCTGTGGCTGGCCAGCATTCTAGCTTCGGTGCTCCGCCACCCTGGAATCACAATATGCACCAGGCGCATCAGGGAGCGGAAGAACTCGCGGTTGAGCGCAACCTTCTTCTTCGGCGTTCCCTCAGACCCAGCAGCAGTCACGGTTCCCTGGCGAGCAGCTCGCTGGGCGGCTTCGCGCACAGAGGCGGCCTTTTGTTCCGAGATGGCATGGCGGATACGATTGGCGAGGGCGAGGAAGAGAGATATCCAGACGGCACGCGAGATGCGCGATCTGTTCTGGACGTACAGCAGAGTGAGTTTGGCAATTATGTTGCGGAGGCTCCGATCGCCCGGTAAGGCGAGCTTAGACTGCCATGCCATAGCAGCAGTTGGAATTCAGGCGCCGACGTCGTTATTATAGTTGGCGTCGTCGTTGTCGTCGTTGGCGTCGTCGTCTCGTCGTCCCGTCGTGACCGGCGAGGGAGGATACGAACGCGACGTCACTGGTGGCGCATTGGTTGATTGCGACCGATGAATGCTTTCTCGAGCCGCTATGATCGAAAGGAGCAAGTCTAAATAATAAAGACCTATGGTGGTTGTCAATGATGCTGATTATCTATACACCACAGCGCCGTCCAAATTTGACATATTGAAGATGGAAAAGGTCGGCACGGACGAGAAGGCCATCTCGGTGGAGGTCAGGTCACTGGTCCTCGGCCTAAGCAGTTCAACCCCCAGACACACGGTGCTGTCACCACAGATTCCCCAAGGCAGATCGGACATGTGATTACTAGTGTCAGCCACAATCCCCGAACCTCCTCATCATCACCAGCCACAACTGTGGGGTAAAATTTTTTTTTTTAAAAGATCGAGAATCGAGTTCTGACTCTCATCATCGTGCTGTGACGGAACGCTTCCACTCCAATCTCCAAACCAAACATTCCCCAATACCACTGTTGCATCTTTGCAGAAATACCAGTCAAAATGGCTGATGAAGGACTCTCTATCTATGATGAAATCGAAATCGAAGACATGACGTTTGACGAAACCCTTCAACTCTACCATTATCCCTGCCCCTGTGGCGATCGCTTCCAGATTGCTATTGACGACCTCCGTGACGAACAGGACATTGCTGTTTGTCCCAGTTGCAGCCTCATGATTCGAGTTATTTTTGACCTTGTAAGAGATGACTGCCTTAAGGTTTCATTTCATCTCGAGTTAACAAACAGCAGGACGATCTGCCTCAACCCCCGTCAGACGGTGGCTCAGGTGCTCAGATACCAGTGACGGCCTAAGAGGTCGAAATCAGCATATCTCTCTCCAGGGCTCAGCTCTATGCTGCACCATTCGATCCCTTTGGTGTTTCCACTGCGAAAAGTACAGCTAAAACCGAATACTTCCTATTTTTGGATCGGACAAAAAACATCCATCCACAGTAAAGCGTACAAACTAGGGGCACGCTCAGCCGTTTCAACACTTACCGAAGTCCCGAGGGTCAGCTAGAAGGGCTCTGTTCAATAGCAGCATGCCCAATACCTTCTCAATCCATCGCTAAAATCGTCGAGGTCAAATCAATGCGATTAACTAGTCTGGCACCGACATAACCGAGAACTATCATGGGGTGGACAGTTCGACCAGAAAACTATGAATACAGAAAAAGTGGCTTCTCCTTACGAAGATGATGAATATATACACTAGAGTATGCCAAGGCACCTTCCGAAATAGGCGCAATGACGACCATTTATAAGTGTGAAGAATAACGGTCATTTCTGAGAAGTATTCATTCTCTGCACCACTATGTCGAATCACTCTGATGCCGCTACTTGTCGCGTTTGGACTATGATACCTGTTCCTATACACAGCATATCTGTGAAACCACTTTCTTGCCACCTTGCCCTCTCAATCATGCAACATACGTCTGACACATCAGGTTCTTCACTGCCATGAAAACGCTTTTTCGAGATCAACTTTGTTGTATGGCTAGGCGTGCCCAGGCTTCTTATTTTGAAGTTCTATATTATAATTACTCTATTTGAGTTATATTCTTTGGCCGCGCGATGCGGGAAATCTCAAGACCCGTGGTATCTTAATCTGAACGCCAACGTCCTTCCTGGGACATGTTCTAAGTGAGGCGCGAACTGGCGCGCGATTTGTCGTTATTTCATACCCTGTTGCCCTTTCTATAACATGATCAAACCCATGATGCAGAACCCTAGTAAACCTGCCATGGAGCTCTGCATTTGTTGTGGAATGGCACCACCAGTGGTGCCGGTAGGTGAGGCAGTGGTATTTTGCGACTTGGTAGGAGCTAGACCGGTGCCAAAGGCGGCTGTATCAATGTCAGCCAGCGGCCATTTTAGGATGATGGATGGAAGACCTACTTGTCGCATTGGGAAACAAGCCAGATTGTGTAACACCAGAAGCCGAAGAATCGCTATTGGAGCTGGTGTGCTCACTTTCTGAAGTATGCGACTTGATCGACTGCGTAGTAGCTGCCGACACAACAGGAATTGAAGCTACATTGGTGCTAGACAATGAGCCTCCAGCACCCAGAGAGACATCTTGCGAAGCTGAAACACCAACTATACTTGTCGCGCGGTCGAGGATGTTTGGTGATGATGCCGCTGCAACTGCGGTCACTGTCGCGCTGAGGAACGCAAAGATGGTGGATGAACGCATGTTTGCGGGTAGTCGAGACAATTGCCGAGTCTTGGCAGGCAGAGGTGACGCGCGCAGGGTAAAGTCAACGACGTCCGATCATGCAGCACCAGACTGGAGCGGACATATAATATGCCAAGCGTGGATGGCAACTGGCAGTTGTCGGGTATTGTTATAACATGAGTACTGAGTAAGGCTATTGCGTCTGTACCACGAGGACAATGGCAGATCAACGGCGATGGATGCGGATGCAGATGCAGCTCCTTCATTAAGGAGCGGAACTAGGTGACAGATGCGCATCATGGGAGGCGCCAGTTCTTGTTGCTCATCGACGAGCCAGCGAGCCTTGTCCTTTGCGACAGGGAGGTTAATTGCAATTTGCATCCAAAAGCCCAGACCCGCGAAAGTGACCAACAGGGCTTTGGCTGGGAATGGCTTGGTTTGGTTTGGTTCCACTATCAATGTTGCCAGGGCCTGAAAGATTAGCCCCCTTCCCCCAATAAACCCAAGTCGACGTTCGTTGAATCCCTGAGACATCGCTGATCTGGCCAAATGCAGTCGGTGGAGGCTGATGGCTCTGGCCATGAGTCGAGTTTCGCCGCCTGCAGGACAAACTGGAAGCCTCCAAGCCTCATCCTCTCAGCAGAGGAGTGGGACATATCACGAGGCGCATGGCTTTCTTGGAGAGTTTCCACATTGCGTCATAACAGGACGCAGCGCAAGATCGGCAGTCAGAACATGGCTGGTGTTGGGTGTCAATGGGATTTTCGAACCAAGTCTCTGGCTCTCTAGCTCTAGCTCTGGCTCTGGCTCTGGCTCTGGCTCTGGCTCTGGCTCTGGTGGTGGTTGGACTCGGTGCGTGTTCCTGAACAGCAAAAAAGGCTGCACCTACCTCTCTACATGATTCAGTCGTGAGCCGAAACGAGATTTGTGTGTTTTGGTGCTTGTCAAACTTGTCCAAGGTCAGTGTGACGTAAATCACAGCTAACGGCTGCAAATCAACCCCGAGGTAAATCGTCGAGCTTATCCACCACTGTGATGGAGTATCTCGACCTCGTGCGCGGCCCCAGATTGGACAATCAAGACATCCACCCGCCAAAAACCACTCGCTCTGAATACATACATATTTGCCCCTGAGTGTCCAGCGAGACCCGTCTCAGCGGCTGAGAGGGGAGGGATAAGAACCGGCCGCGCGTCGCATTCACTTTCGCTTGCGGCAGCAAGTCTTTTTTTTTTTTTTTTTTTGGTGTCAAGTCAAAGGCAGCCAGCTCACACTGGAGAAGAGAGATGCACATATGCCGTTGAAGGATCGGACCGTCGTTGACGTACTTTTTTCTTATTTTCCCTCCTCTCCTTCTGCTTCTTCTCTTTGTTTGGTCCAAAACGGGTCGCTTATCTGGCCCTTGCACATCCAGAAAAAAGGCTTGGCTTGATTTACATGGATCCCCTTTTTTAGCCCGGGTGAAACAAAAAAGTGGCAGAAGAAGCAAATTTCCGGAAACATTATTCCTAGTCTTGTCTTACTAATAAGCGGGTTGGTTCGTGTGGAGTCGACAGAGAAGGAGACGAGCAAATCATATTTCGGGGATATCGTTGATTTTTTATCAAACAAAACAGACAGACAATTACCTAACCTACGTAGTAGGTAGTTATCTGTCATTTCAATACTATCACATATTAACATAATGGAAAAAAGAAATAAAAAAACGGCTCTTATTATTAGTAACTGTCGATCATCCTTTGTTTCCCCCCTTCACTATACCTCTATTGACATAGAGAAGAACGTCGCTCTCGATAATGATAAGGTACCTATCACCCCATTATATAAGTGGAGGAGCCATGGATGTACAGGAGATCGCGTGTAGGCGCGCAACGTTTTCCCTCCTTTGCACATTTAGGTAGAAACGTCCGTCTCTCCAGATTTCATTACCTATCTCTAGGGAGAGCAACAAAAAAAAATGAGGACATGACAAATGAAGTCATGAATGTAACGCATCAGTTCGAACAGAGAGAGGTAGTTTGTTTTAGGGTCTATTATTTCTCGTATCGTCTCATACGTTTGATAGAGGCTTTCGCGCCGCCGGTGCCATGCGACACGGGTGGATGTCTAATAATGAGTTTCATACACATGTACTTACTTACTTACTTACTTACTTACATGCATACATCATAGCAGAACTCACTCACTTACATGACGGGAAGGGAGGATATGGACCGCAGAAATAAGAAAACGTGCAGGGCAAGGCCCCTGGCAACGCGGCAAACACGTGCTTATTATGCAGCTTTGAAATGTCTCCTCCCCATCTTCAGCCACAGGGCTCATTATTATTATTATTATTATTCATTTTTGTCTCAGAAGCACATTTCATTGTACATAGGTATGTTTTTTATATGTATGTATATGTGTATATCTGCATGGATGTATGTATGTACTCCGTACACACACACTGTCTCTCTCTCTCTAATACCCATAATCCCGTTCCGTAATCTTGGCCGTTGCTTGTTTGCTATCTTCCCACAAAATAAACCCATCCCCAAAATCAAGCCTCCACATTCTCAAATAAGAACGTCGGCGAGCCAGGGACAGCATTCTCGGCAACAGGCGCGGAAATTTCCACCTCCTTACCGTCCTCTAGCCGAACACCCTTCTTGCCGCCCTCCTCCACTACTAGGATCTCGCAGACCGACAGACCCGAGGTTCGCTTCAAGCCCGGCACCATCTGAGCCAGCGTCTCCTTCTCGTCAAACGCGAGCTTCTGCTCCAGGACGACACTTGCAGGCTCGCCGCTCTGCAGGCGCTTTTTCAGGCTCTGCACAAACGGCATGGCCTTCTTCATCTCGCCCATCTTTGCGATCTTGCCGTTCAGCTCCTTGTCGTTGACAGACTTGGCTGCCGGGTTCCACAGCTCCTTCAATAGCTCAATGTACTTGGCCTGCCATGTCGGGAACTTGGCCGCCATGTAAATGGTCAGCTTCTTGGGCTTCCGAGGATCAAAGGACACTTCCTTGCCCTTTGCCTTCTTCTTCATTTGCTGGCCTTCAGCGGAGTTGATGCTAGAGGCCGTGCCACGAACATAATCTCGCTTGGCAGACAGGGTGGCATCCACAGGGGGCACTTCAGGGAATCGGGCATTTTGAATTGTCGACTCCTTCTTCAGTACCTCCAGCCAGATGTACTCTGACCAGTGCGGCGTGATGACCGCCATCAGTAGCGCCTGGATCTCGATGTACCTGAATACCAGATCCTTGTGCATTTTGATGCCGGCGGCGGCACATGCTTCACGGTAGAAATCACGAGCATTGGTTAACTCGTAGAGAGCCGCCTTCAGCGCCAGCTTGTAGTTGGTCAAAGCATACTGGTCAACAGCCTCCCTGACGCTAGCGTTCATCTCATTGTTGAATAAAGCGTCCTGGAAGTTGTTTATTTCACCAGTGCGCAGCTCATCCTTCCCCTTAACCATGTCTTCACACCACTCCCGCAGAGTGAACAACCGCAGGATGTTGTTGTCAGCCACGTCTTCCTCGAAGTTGGCATCACTCACACCATCGCCAGCATCCGCCAGGGCAATGCGGCAAGCATCAGCACCGTATTTGTCAACCATTTCTTTCAAAGTCATGAAGTTGCCCGTGCTCTTGCTCATCTTTTCTCCATTCAATGTCAAATGACCGTTGGCTCGAATACCACGTGGCCAGTATTCCGGCGGGAAGATGGCCAAGTGGATGTACAGGAAGAATGTCAGATGGTTAGGGATCAAATCTTTTCCGGAGCTTCGCAAATCCAGGGGATAGAAGTATTCAAACTCGCGGCGCATGCTTTCCAAGGTCCCACGAGGTATCTTGGAGATTTTGACAATGTCGTCAGTCAACTCACGGCGACAGAACAGAGCATCCCAGACCTCGTCCGTCATTTGCTCAGGAGCAATGTTAGCCTCAGCTTTGTCACGGCCAAACAGATCTTTGTGTAAGAAGTGGGCAACGGTATAGTATGCCATGTAGATGGTAGAATCGCTCAAACTCTCGACCAAGAATTGGGGATCCCAAGGCAGTTTTGAGCCCAATCCAAAAGATCGGGCACAGGCCCACTGGTTCAACCAGTTCAAAACACCTTCGAACCCGTTCCTGGTCTCGTTAGACCAGGTTTCCAAACCCTTTCCATCAGCATTTTCAACCCACTTCAGGGCCGTCTGTTTCCATGACTCTTCGCCGTAGTCCAAATACCACTGATCCATGAGGGCAACGATACAATCATCGCCAGATCTGCTGACTACTTTCCGCTCAGGTTCTGAATAGGCGAACGCCTCTCCAGCTTCAATCAGCTGGTTTCTGACTTTCGGTTTTGCGGTCTCGACCTTCTCGCCCTTGAAATCACCAACTTTCAGAACACCTTGGTAGAACCCCTCCTTGTACGCCAGCTCCTTGGCCTCCTCCAGTGGTTTGGTGTCCTTGGGAGATGCAATCTTCAGCTTTTTCACTAAGAAAGGGGCACACAAGTCGCCGTATGATGGGGTTTCGATAATTGGGTGGATCTCCAGCTCAGCCCACTCCTTCTGAATGCCGTAGTAATCAGCTTTCTTGGCCAGATCGGTCACAGTAGCAAAGTCATCAGGGCTGTCGGAGGGAACAGATGTTACGACACCGGTGCCCTTGGTAGGCAGGACAGTCTCCATGGGCAAGACCCTGACACCTTCCTTGTGCAATGACAATGGAGCATTGACCAGAGTTCCAACAATGTCAGAGCCCTGGATTTCTGCAGCCTTGTCAATGACACCTTCTTTAGCAAAGATGCCTTGGTGTGACATATTCCGCGCTGCTCGATCCGTGATCACGAAATAGTCCTTCTCGTTAACCTTGAATATGCCGTATGTCAACTTGGGGCCGACAAAGCAGCATGTTTGTCCATACATGGTCTCAGGCCTCAAAGTGGCAGGGACCAAGAAGACATTGGCATCATTAGGAATCTTGCCCTTGATAGCTTCAGCTGCCTTGGGCGCCCATTCCAATACCTTCAATTTCAAGGCAGTATACTCTTGCGGGTTCACGGCCTCTCCCTCAGCCCGGTCGTGGTCCATACACGGCTGACCGTCCTTGATAGAGTAAATCGTATATCGCTTGCCAAACTTGATCTTGTTTAACTCCTTCAATCGGTTCATCTGCCACCGGACAAAGGCATCATAATAAGGGTTGGCGTCTGTCGTAACGAAAGATCTTCGCCAGTCGATTCGTGCACCCAGGCTGGTCAGGTCTCGGATGGTCAAGTATGGGAAGTATGTCAACCAGTAGTGGGCATCCGCGAATTTGTGAATTTCCTCGTTCGGGATACCGATGGCTTGCATGATCTGGAATTGGTACTTCATCTTGACTGCCTTCGCGTTGGCTTTGCCTTTAGTAGCAGTGAACTTTGTAACATCCTCCTTGGTTTGCTTCGCTGCAGGCTTCGGCTTCTCTTCAACAACATCCTCATCGGGGTTGTAACCGGAGAAGTCCTCGCCAAACTGCTTGACTTCATTTACCAGCTTGTCCGCACATGCTTTGATAGGCATACCAGTGCAGTGAAATCCCATTGGAAACAAGGCTCGCTTGCCTTGCATCCTTGCGGTGCCTATGGCAAACTCAACCTTCGTAACGGAGAAGGTGTGTCCAGAGTGTAAAGTGCCGTTCATGTAGGGATACGCCATGGTTCCAAAGAACTTCGGCACCTTTTCGCGCAGCTCGGCCGGGGAGATGGAGTGGAAGGGGACCTCCGTCGTCGTCGGGGCGTTGGTCTCAAAGATGCCGTCGTCCTTCCATTTTTTCTGATATTTCTTTTCCACAGCAATCAGGGAGTCGCGTTTCTCGGTCTTTTCCCCGTCAATTAAATTAGAAGTAATAATTACGGGGCATGACGCTCTCACTTACACCTTTCAACTCCTTGGTCTTGGAGATGGCCAAAGCCTCCATGGCCTTTGGGACTGAGGTCGTCGCCATTTTCGCAGTGTGTCGTATGTCCAGTGAACACAATGAGGAGAGCTTTTTCAAAGAGCCAACGAAAAATTGGCTCTTCTTATGCTTCTCTCACAACTAGCCTTGACTCACCTTGCGCAAGGAGAGATAATACGGGACAAATGATCTCTCCGTGTGTTGTTTCGTTGTTTTGACTCACGGCAAGATAATTTGTGGTGGGGGGAATGGATGGGTCAGATTTCCCTGCGCTGGACGAGGGGTGAAAATGAATCGCGGGGCAATTTTTTTCTCTGCCACAACCAGCTGTGGCGCTTTCTAAGCTGAGGCAGTGCTGTGTGGCTTTAGCTTGGTTTTAGTGAACTCGATTTTTGGCTAGCTTCACCTTTCGCATCTATGACTGCATCACCAAGTTCCGATATCGAATCTGTCATAATACCACAAAGGAGTCACAAACAAACTCCAACACATTCTACAGCCAACACCATGTTACCTACCCTCTTCAGGCGACTAGCCCATTCGACAAAGGAGTCTTTGCCCAAGCAGGTGCCTTTCAGCCTCCCAACAAGTCCTTACAAAGCTCGAAAAGTGTGGCCACCCAATTTCAAAGAGCTGAATCACCAACAGCAGCTCCGATTTGAGAAGAAGTATAAGCGCCGCATCGCCCTTGCTAGCAGGTCCCCGAGATGGGAGAAAGGCATTAAGTATGCGCAGCTAGCTACTATTGGCGGTCAGGATTCCAGTAACTTTCAGTCACTCCCATTGTCTTAAGCTGACTCCTCGCAGCTGCGCTCGTATGGCTCTTATTCTACTCCGAGTTTAATTGGTGGGGGCAAGAATACAAACCATCGGAAGAGGTTTGCCGACCTTATTATCGCATTAAAATTCCTCTTCTCTCCGACTAACACTGAGACCCAGATCCGAAAGAGAGCTGCCAACCTCTTTGGTGTACTCGATCCTGAAAAGCGATACGAGCGCAGAAAAGACGCCCCCGAGGTGAACCCGGCATCGCAGAAACCCGAGTCGAAATAGCCTGCACGATTTTAATGACTTTCTGTTTGTTTTGGGTTGTACGATATATCTATGTACGAACATGGCGTTTAGGATGATACCCGATGTTGGGTTAAAAAATCAGGGAAAGAAAGAAAGAAAGTGCATATGGACATATTGTTTTGTCGATAATCTATTAGACATATCCCTTATATCGAGCAGCCATGACGCATTACCTCCCCGCCCAAGCGAAATTGCTCCCTATTCCGATGCCAGCGCCTATTGTTCCACGTCCTTCATTAACTGGTCGTTTTGCGACAGTCCCCTGAGCTCTAACACCCGCCACGATGCGATCTAAACTTGTCTCAATAACCACACCCCCAATGATCATCTCGGACAGAGTAGCATGTAGCGTTTCAAAGTTGAATATGAGATCGAGTTCACAGACATTCTCAAACAGCTTGTCCAGTGCCTCCACGTAAACTTGTATCAAGTCAATCAAAGCGAGGGGCGACTCAGTCGACGTAGAGATGACAATAAAGTATAGTGTAGCATAGTTGCGGTAAGTCACCAGCGAGGGGACATCGTGCTGCTCCTCAGATGAACTATGTGAGGTGCCAGAGGCAGCCAGCAGCGGCGGTAGAGGGAGGAAGTTGCAGGATCCTGACGGTCGATTGGACACGAGGGTGAAGATCTCGGATATGAGGCGTTGCTGGATGCTGGTGTCCTTTAGGTCTGGTTAGTGAGCGCGCCTTGTGCAGGGGGTGGATGCTTGCCGTGAAGGGCATTCAAAGTAGTTTGTGGCCTTACCAGCTGAGTGTAAAATTTCGTCAGCCGCGGTTGGCCTTGGCCATTGAAGACCAAGAACGCATTGATCATGTTCGCGAACAAGTTGTAGTTGCTCGCATGATGTGCTTTGACGATGAGCGGTCGATGGAGGTTTAAACGGATAGTGGGGGTTTGTGACGGCGCAATGCAGGCGTTAAAGGTTGCGAGACGTTGGTCAGATAATGACTAAGCGTTTGTACTTAGCAATACTTATCCTGCATCTTGTTTCTACTAGTCAACTGTGTAGTTTCAAGTCTCAGCAGTGTAGAGCTGGCTGGAATTGGCTTTTCCTCTGGCACTAAGACAGACAAGCTTCCCACAGCTTCGCGCGCAGCTATTCCGTACAGCGCGGGGAGCATCTTCAACTCCCCTCCAACCAACGCAATTAGATTTCACACCAAAACGACGGCTTTCCAAAAAAACGCAGTATCCATCCTCTTCCATCAGTCAAATTCCACTAACAAGCAACCCCATCCATCTTACGACGGCGTCACTTTCTTTGCAATCCTCCAAAGACTGCAACCGACAATGGCATCATCCGGCATCTCCCGCCAAGCTCCGCGACTCATCGCACGAGCCGTCCGAAACCCCAACACCGCCCGCACAAGCTTCCGAGCCACCACCCCCAGTATCTCTATCTCCCGTGTCCTTATCCCATCAATAGCCTCTTCTCCCCGGAGGGGCTTTTCAGCATGTTCAAGGCAGTACAGGGGCATCATGCCCGATACCGAAAGTCCGGACAAGGCGGCGCCCAAGACGGAAGATAAATTCGCAGTCGCAGAGCTCACGGATGAGGAGTACCACTTGCTTGCGGATGAGTACCTCCACGATCTGCTAGAGAAGTTCGAGACGCATCAGGATAATGGAGAGGCGGTTGATGTAGAGTTTTCGGTCAGTGACCCTTCTAAAAACGATGCAATCGTCGTTGTTTTCAGCACCCAGGTCTTTTACTAATTCTCAAGTATGTTTTTTGTCTTTAGTCCGGCGTCATGACGGTTTCCATCGGAGGAAAAGGCACCTACGTAATCAACAAGCAACCCCCCAACAAGCAAATATGGCTGTCATCGCCTCTATCCGGGCCGAAGCGGTACGATTGGTGTGTCGTTAGCGAAGGGCAGGGTGACAAAGAAGACACTGCGATAGGTTTATGGGTATACGCTAGAGATGGATCAAGTCTGGATGAACTCATCTTCAGGGAGATTGAAGCGCATCTCGGAGCTGCACCTAATAACTAAAAAGAGTGGATCGACGCATTTGGGAGTTCTTTCTTTTTTTATTGTCCTGCCTTTCATTGAGTCGGAGGGGGGTCGCCCCTGCGAGGCGGGCGTGTATCACATCACAGCTCTGTAATTACTGTGAAATATTGCCGATTCAAGTTTCCTTTGAGGTCAGTTGAACTAGGCCTCGACATATTTGTACACACAACTCTATATATATAACATGCCGTCTCTCTCTTTGTTGTAAGAGACCTATTCATGAAAATCGGTCCAGCCATTAGCCGAAACCACACCACCATAGCTCATATCGTACATCTAATAATCCCAGTCCTTCAGCTTTATATATATCTCTTCACCTTCAGCCATCCCATTGAGATGAGTTTCTAATGCATCTCAAGAGTTACCCATCAACAACGCCAGCAATGTTCACGTACTGACAGCTCGACAAGAGCTCGAATGCTGAGTGCCGAAATATGAGAGCGCTAATACCCGTTGTCTTAGAGGTCGGTCATCACGTAATGATCCTCATCGCAATAGGAGGCCCATGCTTTTATTCAGCATCGCAATCGTCATGTCGTAATGCCGTGTGGCATTTTCCTGAAATTCCTTCACATCGGTTTTCCTACTCGCTCATGAATTAGCTGATACACTCTGTATAATTATCTATTCATAGTGCCTTGCATTAAGAGAAAAGCAAAGTAAGAAAGAAACTCACCGGCTCTCATGCAGCGCCCTCCTCCAATACCTCACCTGCACCAACCTCTTCACCCGCACCGCAATCAGATTCTTCAAAATCTTATGCTCCAGCCCCCTCTCCTTCGCCGCCGCCTCACAAAACCACAGCGTCCTCTTCACGCCCTCTCTGTCCAATGGCCCGGCATCCTTCTCGCGAAACGCCGCCCGCAGCTGGTCCCGCGCGATGAACCGCGCTGGGGAGGAATACCGCACTGCCTGGAGGAGACTGCGGTATAAGTGGCGGTAGGCGTGGATGACTTCAATGTTTTGGGCGGTTGTTGCCATAGTAGAATTTTTGCTGGGTTTTCATGACCTGGCCGTCGATTGCGTTGAAAGGTACGTTACGTACCTAGGTAGGTGAAGTCGAAATAGTGAGTTGAGTACAGTGCGCGCGGCGATGTGATCACTATATTCTTCAATGTATTTCGCACTATGTGTGAATTTTACCATGGACGGACAAAACCCCTTGTAGAATCTCAAGCGGTGGGAAAATAAAAAAAGGCCAATTGGAATAGACAATACATTGATTGTATTTCCCCCATTGCAGATTCTATAATGAATGATGATGTATTCTCGCTAAAGGCGTAACCCAAGTAGACCTCAGACAACAAACGGATCTCCAACGTGACCCATTCTCTCCCACATGTCTATAATCATCTCAAAATCTCAAATCACCAAGATCATTACGTATTCCTCCACGACGTACTCCAAATCTCTACAAGACTGCCGAGGTCTTGGAGGACAGCTCAGGTCACTTCTAAACATGTATGTGTGGTACCAATAACTAGTACAGGGTGGGCTGTTGCCCACTTCTCCCATGCTGTCAAAATGTCTAAGCCCAGCAGTACCCAAACTTCAGGATAAAGGACGTTTTTAACGTCTCGACCTGCCGTCTATATGCATAATTCTATTGACCCAGGCGTAAAAGCAACCCCCTTCAACTGTCGTGGCGGTTGCCCTCTTCTTGCTGGCCAAGGGGTGCGTATCGTCCTTGGCCACTCCCTGAGCTGTCTGCACGGCTGCGGTTGACAACTCTAGACAGCCACCCACCGACGCTCCTGTCCTCACCACCGCCTTGTACCCCGGTTTTGTTATCATCGTCAGCGTCAAGTGAAAGACCGGGGATCGGGGTAGAAGAACGGAAGCGACTAGATCCAATAGGCGAGCCACCCCGAATCAGAGAACCCGTCTCCGGGTTCATAGCAGGAGTGCCTGCAGCGGTGCTAGCATCGCCAAACAAGGAGTCCATATCTTCGAGACGGACTCCGCAGGTCTCGGGATAGATAAAGTATACTGTACCTTTTGTGAGCATTGACCTGACACATCGAGTATGATACGGCGAGGCTTACCAATGACAAAACTAACCACACAGGAGAATGCGTGAACGAGGTAAAGGCGCCACTTGATCCACTCTTGCAGAATCGGGGTCATTTCACCAACTAGCCAGTTGGCAGCCCAGTTTGTAGCTGTCGACAAACTGGCACCCTTGGATCGGATGCTGAGGGGCAAAATTTCGGGTGGGTAGAGCCATGGGATAGGACCCCATGAGTAACCAAAGGCAGCGTTGTAAATCATGACGAACAACACAACCATTCTAGGGGTCCACGTGATATCGAGGTAGAGGAAATACGAGATGAGTGAAAGCGAGACGGCCATGAGCACTGCACCACTGAGAAGAATAATACGTCGGCCCCATCTATCAACCAGATACCACGGTGGGATAGTGGAGAGGAAGTAGGTAATACCATTGAAGCCAGTCATTAGAACAGCATCATGTCCTACCCAGCCGGCAGACTCGAAAACATATGGCGCGTAGTAGGAGATGACATTGATGCCATTGAGCTGAGCCAATGCCTGGGCAGACATGGCAATGAAGACTCGGGTTCGGTATCGGCGGAACATTTCGGCATAGGATCGTTCACCCTCTTGGCGTTCAAGGAGGACGCTCATCTTGATCTCACGGTACTCCTCGCGAGCTTTGGAGTCGTGAATGTCACCGCCACCATAGAGGTTGGCAATCACAACCATGCCCTCCTCGTCATGGTCGTTATCAAGCAGCCATCTGAGAGACGTCAGTGTACCTTCATTAAAAGAAGGGCTCCTCCTCATATCAACGTCGCTTACCTAGGAGATTCCACTATAATTAAGCTTCCCAGACCCAATAAGGCACCCATAACACACTGCATCAAGAGAGGGACCCGCCAAGACAAGTTGTTCTCGATGAAGCCGCAGCCATAGTCTACCCACACCGATGTGGTGTAACCAATGATGTTGCCAGAGAATTCTATGCAGGCCAGCTTGCCACGGTTATGGGGAGGAGAAATCTCGGACTGGTAGACGGGCACGATGGTGGATAGCATACCAACGCCAAGACCAGCAACAATACGGCCAACCATCATCATTGCCATTGACGTAGCAAAGGTCTGCAAAGCGCCTCCTATGAAGAAGATGCAGGAACCGTAGAATATGGTCCTTCGTCGACCGATAATGTCGCCAACACGGCCAACAACGAGGGAGGAAATGAAGGCACCAATTTCCAGAATAGCAACCATGGTCCCCACCTGGGCTTTGGATGGGTGGCCGAAGTAGTCGATGAAGTATGGGCCTCTGGAAAGGGTAATATGTCAGCCTCGGATTGCCGTGCTCGTGAACCAATGCCAAAGATGAGAGCGAGAGAATGGGAGAGGCCTACGTAATAATGCCCGACATGACACCTTGATCATATCCGAAGAGGAAAACGCCTAGAGAAACGAAGATGCTTGTAAAGTACCTGCAGGACAAGCAGCAGTTAGCATCCTGGAGTCGGCATGGTTGTCTGGAGAGACCACGGGAGTGTATTTGGAGTGACCATACAGCAGGTATTTGCCCGTGAGGCCGTTGACGGAGCCTGAAGAGCCCGCCATGATGAAGCCGATGCAGCGTTCTGCGCGGGTGGGCGGAGGAAGATAGGCGTCCGGGATTTGGATGGCTTCCTTGTCAATGGTTCGAGAGGCCGAGAAGGAGCGGTCTCGCCGTCGCGGTGAGGGATCGTGGATGCGGACCTTCTTGTGCGGCTTCAAGCTTCGACGCTGGACGCCAGCCAGAAGCTCGTCCTCGATGTCTTCGGGCAGCTGGATGCGGACGGGATCGTGGTCGTCGCCGTGCTGCTCGCCAATGTCGCCGGTGTCGGTCCAGGACGACGAGGTCTCGGAATCAGAGAGTGAGCGACGATGGTGAGGGGCGTCGTGTCCCCGGGATGGTAGAAGTGACGCCGATGGTGAATCGAAGTCGTGTTCGGGGTCGTGGTCTGAACGTGAAGGGAGCGTCCGCAGGGGGATGTTGGAAGGGAGCCGGCTAGCCTTTGATGGAGGAATTTTGGGTGGTTTGGGGGGCTGATAAGCAGCAGCACCCGTCTGCACTATTATTGAAATTCAAGGGTACCTCTTTGGGGGGGGGAGAGGGGGGGTGGCAACCGGCTGACTGCAAGGAGATGCAGGCCGTCAGTCAAGGCAGCAGCAGCAGACAGAAAGAAACCTAACTAATTTTGCTGCGAGGTTGTTTCGGAGCCCAGGGAAGAGGGCTTAGGTGGTGGTGAGGGAGGGATTGGGAATGGGGATGGGGGATGAGAATGGGTCTGGTGACGAGACAGATTGGCAGAGATGCCGTCAATCAGAGGTCTGCCGTTGGAGGACTTTGTCTGATTTGGGCCAAGTCAGCGGAGACGCAGTGTGTACAGTACAGCAATGGCTGGGACCGGGAGGAGGCTGAATTTTTTGTTTATTTTTTTTCTTCCCTCGATCTTGGCCCAGGCACTGGTTGCTTTGCTGCAGATGACCCTGCGGGAACCACGAGCCTCGCGATACGTCACCGGGGATCTTTTAGACTGGCGCTGGAGGGTGTGGAGTGACGGGCGGACGGATGGTGAGGGCGCTAGATGCACGATGATGAAGCGCGGAGCCGAGGGGTCTGGCGACAGCGTCTAGCAGGGAAACAGAACTGCAACGCTGTTTGGGGGGGTGCCTTGTGAGGACGGTCTCGAGACAACCGAGACAGGAATGGGGCGAAATCGTGAGAGAACGCGTGTGATGGCGCTGTTGTTGGACGACGTGTGTGCCCTTTCAAGCCCGCGGTAAATAATGTATGTAATAAGGGATGCTTGGGGCTTTTTCTTTATTTTTTTTTTATTTTTTCGCTGCGGCTGAAAGAAAGAAAGACAATGGAGCGCGCTGAATGAGAATGAATGAATGGGAGAAGAGAGTGCGAAGGGGGTTGGAAAAGGACTACGAAAATGGTTTGCAGCTCCCAAGAAAAGGAGAACGGCACAAAAATTGCAACACTGAGATAATGGACAGATAATGGATTGATCGCCCAGTCATCAAGATGAGCGCAGGGAATAAGAGAGATGACCTCCCTATTCCATCTCCATCGGCGGCTCCAGCCTGACCGACTGCCTACCAGCTCGGGCTGCCCAAATAATAGCCCCCCGTACCAGAAAATGCGCCGCCGCTCATCAGGGGACGATTCCTTGGGCATTTTGGTGGTGTTATTCAGGTCGTCCTCTGCTTCAGGCTGGAATTGGGAATGCACTTTAAAACAAGCCAAAAATAAAATAAAATAAAATATATTATACCATAATATCAAATGTACACACATAATAAACCAGACCATAATACAAGGTGCTACCCTGCTAATCTTTTTCTGGGTCCCTGGATCTCAACTCTGCAGCAGACAGTACAGATAGATGGCTAGATGAATGCACGTACATACAGCAACGTGGACACACAAACACGATACCAAGATCCCCTGTGTGGACATTCTCGCCCTGGGGCCACAGCACAGCACCCACCCATCTGACAAAATATGCAAACCCCATCCCTCCCATCCCACTCAACACGACGCCGTATCATGCCTCCCAGAGATCATCCCGAAAACATCCATCCCCAACAGCAATAACCACAACGCCTTTTGCTGCCCCCCAAATCCTCCTATCACTGCCCAGCAAAGGCCACACCAAAAGTGCTAGCAAGGCTAGGCGCAATGGGTCCCGTACTCACGTGCCATTTGCCCAAGTTTCAGTGTGGGTGTCCAACTACGTCAGACGACATCAGCGCGAGAAGGTACGTGCCGATCTCTCATCTTGGGTTTTTTTTTTTTTTTTTTTTTTTTTTTCAGTTTTTAGATCCTCTTTACCCAGCAGAATGGCAGGTTGTGTAGCTCCATGCGCACATCTTCCTTGCAAGCGAATTAAGCCAAAAGATGACCAGCCAACAAAGATTCACCAGCGGGGTCACAGCGGATGATATCGACGTGGGGTGCAGCAATTGGAGTCTGATGATGCGCGGGGTGCTGATTCGGATCAGACCAAGGATTTTGCTCTGTAATGTCAGTTAAGCAAACGTGAATGATTGCTTATTTGCCTCCGCTTTCCCGTCGGATGTAATGTGTGCTGTGGGATGCGGCGGATCCAGCCATTTCCCTGCATCTGTAGACCATCAACGAGCATTATCTTCGGGCCGTCTGCCGTCTGCCGTCTGCCGTACTAGGCACTCACGGCCGTCGTCGGCTGTCAACTATGTTCGGCAGATGTTGGGTTGCCGTAGCTCACGATCTCAGACGGGCTCTCCGAGTCCGGCCCGGGTCCCGGCGGTTGGTCGGAGAGGGGCCGGCATATTCCTTGGAAGGGGCGCCAATCTCAACAATCTTGATTATGTGCTTGTATTCCTTTTCCTCGGCTTATTGCTTTCGCCTGGATACTCATCTTGCTGGCTGCTCGTCGATCGCAATGTTGTGACCAACTAGAGGGTCAGGCCGCCAACTTCCCCCCTGTCCCGATCTATGTACGCCTACCCTACAGCTTTTAGCACTGAAGTAGGCGGCAGCCGACCAACGTTTCCTTCCCGTGACATCGGCAATTTCTGTATTTCCGAGATGATATCTTCTAATTGACCGGGCAGTCGGGTTGATCTAGTAATGATTGTTTTTACGGGGGGGGTAAGCATCTGTCAAACCACAGAGGAAAGCTATAATCGCGAACCGCCATGGATGATCCATGGTCACAGTTGATCAACCATCAAAATCCTGCTGCTAGACATTTCTATGACAGTTCCCTCATCATTCGCAACATTATCGTCATCACGTTGCTTTCAGATCTTAGGTCATATCGGTTAGGAGTTTGATTATGACTTTTGTTACTAGTTATCCCATGATCCACTGCAGCAAGATACCTTGAGATTATTTGGTCATTGTCTCTGAGCTTGCTATCTTCTAAGGACGTGTAGTGAAATTGATCGAGCGCCATCGGCTTATGAATGCCTGATTCTAAAGCCATCACCTCATTTACCGTCGCTGGTCGTGTCCCCGTCTCCCGCAGTAGTATTTCCGACAGGTGACGGCTTCCTGTTCGAGATTTAGGTTCACCTATTATGAGATATGACTTCTGTATTGCCGTTATTGGGTGTTCTGGCTTTTGCTCGTCTGCACCAACATAAGCGCGAGTCTAAATTGGCACCCTGACTTTGTATCACCTGTCTGTAGCATTCCACACGCTGCTTTACGATCATCCCGCATTTGGAAAGAAGATCCGTGGATGGAATAATGTACGTAGTAGTCAGCCACGTTAAGAGTGGGTATTATAGCGAGTTTTATAGCTATTTTATACGCATTTCTGGAACCAAACAGCTTGGAAAGGTTTCCAGCCCTGTGCCGGCTCGTTTGTTATTATTGTACTAGATGGTAACGATGGTGACGTTGTCTCCTGTTTCGGCGAGTGCTTCTGCCACGGCGAGACTAATGCCGGCACCGGCACCAGATACAATGGCCGTCCTTTTTTAGAGGAAATAAAGGGAAAATGCGGTCGCCTTTGGGAATTTTCATGCTATTTCGGACAAATATTCCCTTCTTGATTGTCTGCGCCATGTTAATTGAAAGTGGTGTTGTGATGTGAGCAAGGGCAATGAGAGCAGAGCAGAGGCATTGGTATGGATACTTCCCAGTGAATGGAAATAAGAACCCAAAGCTGCGGAGAATTTTGCTCCTCAGCTTCCCTTTATCAGTATGAAATATCGTTGGACAAGCATCGAATAATTAACCGCCACCATCAATGGTGAGCTGAATGAGTGTCCCATTCTAATATGGGGAATGCATGTAATTACCGGCCTGACACAATGTCCATAGTCCATACATTTTGCCTACCTACCTAGGTAGGCAGTGTGCAGCTACCTTCAGCATTTACATAAGCTCCTGCGTAGATTCAGATGTCATTGGAATTAGTGCGTCTGTAATCTAGAGTCATCCTAGCTATGGTATTGTCATGGGCGTTCTCACCGTAGTGCTGAGATTCCAACTGGAGCCTAGATATGTACCTTTATTCCTATAAATATCACCAACAATCTGCTATAGAAAGGTCAACGTGTCTTTCCAAAATTAATGAAAATACCAGCTGTTAATACTTTGAAGTAGGTTCGTCCGTAGTTAAACAAACCCGCTTCGCGGCTTTGTGTGTAGGTGCAGCCGTAACGCAAAGCCTAACTTGGGATTTCCTTGCTTTATTAAGCATTTAAGGGACTGCACCGCCAAAACTTCAAGCTTAATACATAGATTCAATGGAAAATTGGTCAGATTTGATGAGTTGTGCCAGCTTTGACGGTCCTGAGAAGTATCGTAGCATTAGTTATTAGTCCTATTACTCCTTCGATTCTCGGCCCTTGAGATTCTTCAATACATTCTAAGACTGTGATATGAGCACGACTAAGCTATACACAACACATACTAGTATGAATAGCTGTGCAACCTCGAGCCAGCGCACACGTCGAGGTACGCAGCGGCTTTGCTGGCCTCTATGAACGTCTTAGCAGACATTGACCACTACGCACATGCGTGCGCTTCACTCGCAAACGCTCTCTCACAATTCGAAGTACCTCAAGAGAATTGGGAAATATAGATGAGAAACGATGAAAACCACCTGTACCATATCCAGCTAAATTATCATTGTATATTTTCATAATTAAATCAAATTCAATGCTTCTCCAATCCACAGGCATGACACACTGTCACCACGTGATCTTGCGGTCAGCCATGTAGGGTTGACTTGAAGGATTCCTATATAATGGAATTAAGTCAAGATCCCTCCAACAAATCCATGGGATGCCGCATTCACTACAGTGACCTGAAAACTGTCACAGTAACATCTTCCGTAGTGTAATGGTATCATGTAGGCTTGTCACTGTACAAAGTCACCGCCTGAGACCCGGGTTCAATTCCCGGCGGGAGAGAATT
Source organism: Sphaerostilbella broomeana (assembly GCA_930272545.1). Classification (NCBI taxonomy): domain Eukaryota; kingdom Fungi; phylum Ascomycota; class Sordariomycetes; order Hypocreales; family Hypocreaceae; genus Sphaerostilbella; species Sphaerostilbella broomeana. The sequence continues at coordinate 272,501 of CAKNET010000013.1, forward strand.
TTTTGGGTTTTGCGCAGTCAATCTTGATGTTTATTTTTTGATTTATGGTTATGTGAGAGCTCCTTTTTGTTGACGAAAGCTGTATCCCATTAATCCAGTATTTGATCTTATTTTATAATTACTGGTATTTCCCTCAGCTTCTAACTAGGTACCTACCTAGAGGTAGTGTTCCGGAAAATCCCTCAACTGGTTGTTGAATTGTTACAAGTGATATCGCTTGCTATCAGTGAGCAGTTATGTATCTTCATCAGTACAGGTTTTTGTCGGTCAATATCCTGAGAGTGACGGCTTTGCTCCCTTGGCGCAGTCAACGGGATAAGTATTTGTAGATATGTGACTGTACGTTGGCGTTTTGTTGTTGTTGGCTGCATGGAATGGTTCGCGAGCGATATAAAGAAACCGGATGGAAAGCACCAACTCTAAAAATAACCAACCACTGGGCAGCTTGTGAGGTGGCCCACGAAACAAAAGGTCATGCGTTTTTGTCATCCACAAATAGCAGCAATGATCCTTCGGGCATGAATCTATATCGCAGATGCAGCCACGTTTTGGTAGAATCGACTACGAGCTGCGGGGATTCTGAAACTCTAAACATGGACATGCATGCATGGCATCAAGGCATCAAGGTGGAGTAAGAGAGTCAGACTGGGCCATGGATTGTGATGTTGCGGCCGTTTCTGAATACTATATGTTGGTTGCCCAGCAAAGCCGTGCCACAATTACTTGATCCGGCGATGATAGAGCACACCTTGGTAAATCCTACGCGCGGGAGCCCTGTTTTTGGTCAGTTTTTCTATTACTTTTTTACCTGCTAATAACTCTTAAATTGCGCTTATCAGGATCGGGGAGCAGTTTTTGCTGATACAGTCACTGATCAAGTGACTTACTGGACCCCTTATAGAGTGCTTTAGCTTACCAAGAACTGGCCTTCTGCGCGTAGGTAACTTATATATCTAGGTAGGTACCTAGGTATATACTACATGACGATACCTCCACGTGATCTCGCATAGAGTAATTGAAGGTGCAAGAAATATACGGGAAAAAAGGCGATTTGAACAAAGGTATTGTGGGAATCGATAAGGTTGTGGGCATCGAGGTTTTGATTTGCCGAGTACCTGGAGAAAACGGCAAGGGGGTCAGACAAACTGTGCGTGATTATCACGACAACGGGAACGGTTGGTTGGCTGCAAAGCGGGCAGGGAGCCGAGAGTGCAATTTTAAAAGGATGCGCCGAGACGGCGGATTGACCCGTCTGGTCTTGGAGTAATTTATTGATCGCACCACTTAGCGTGGCGACATGAGAGGGCGGGATGAAGAAGTAGTAGAAGAAGTAGAATAAAAAGATGGAGAAAGATCGATTGGCTTGATTTTTTGGTGTTACAGTTAAATAAAATATATAAGAAAAAAAAAATAAGGATACTGGATACGGGATAAGGTAGCTATTGGATTGGGTAAAAAGGATAAAAGAAGATGATGCCATTTTTAGAGGACATCCATGGATAAAACTGGAACGCGCTTCATGTCATGCATGTCTGTCAGGGAAACGGAGATGGCTTGTGTCACAGCTGGAGTACGCCAAGCTATAGCTGTAGCTGTAGCGCCTGGAGGGAGAACACCAACGAACATGGATGGGCAACGTTAGTGAACCTAGCCCGTGTCTGGGAACTAACTATCCTAGGGTCAGCGGTTGGGCGCAGAGATGGCTCGCATAGCAAGGATAACGGATGCTTGCTCACTTGCCGTTAAGGAAGAAGACGAAACAGATTTAAAAAAAAAATAAAAAAATCTCCATCACCAGATAGTATACCAGTAGAAAGAAAATATCTATAACCCTAGAAAGAATCCTTTGTTTTTGTTTTTGTTTTTGTTTTGTTTTGTTTTGTTTACTCTCCCCTTGTTGGCCGTTTTTAGCTATCATCACGGGGTGGAAGTGCAAAGCAGTCGCTGTTTGCGGATGGTTTGAGGAGCTAGTAGTGTTGGCACTTTGTCTGATTTGTTAGCCACACGTTAATATGCCAAAAAAAAAAAAAAAAAAAATCTCCACATAGCTGGACTGCAGAGCAGCACTGCCCAGAGGCTGACGGTGAGACGATAAAGATGATGATGAAGAGACGAAGAAGGCTTTTCTGCTACTGGGCTTGGGAAAAAGAAAGACGACGAAACTATCTCAATGCAGAGCAAGAGGTGGAATATCATCTCTTCTTAACGTTCAATGGATAAAAGCACATCCATGGATATATCATGACGCCTCGACGAGCCGAAGCCATGGCCATCCATCCATCCACCATGGAAGCTTGCATCAGGAAGCCCTGTCGGATGTCTCAGACCATCGTCAGCCTTCCAGGGCCTGTAATGAGGAGAGCTGGCCAATGAGAACGCGCGGCTCGGTCAGTGTGGGAGGGTCAGGGGCTCCGCCGCGGCCACTCAGCGTGCCTGTTCCTGCTTTAGCTGCTACGGGTTGAGGATCCATGGATTGTCTGCTGGGGTTGCTGTGCGAGTTCCTGGGCCAGCTGTGGCAGCCTGTGGCAGTCCGGGTGGCTGGCTACTGGAGGCTCCAAGGTTCCAAGGTTAGGTTTCTTAGGTACAGTTAGTTTTAGGCCTGCTAGTGCCTGCTACAGGGCTCTGTTAGTTGCTATTGATACTGGTGCTGGTGCTCGAGCGGCTGGCGGCCCTGTTTCGTGAGATTGCCATCGGCAGGCGCCTGCACGGTGTGTATGTGTAAGTGTGTGTGCGCGGTGGCCGCTACGGCAGGTGCGCTGTTGCACCACCCACCCCCCCCGATTTCTCCAACTCTCAATCTCCCGCCTCGCCCTGGTTGCTTTTGCTTCCATGAGATCCCTCCCGCCGCCTGCCCACTTCTCCCTCCCAACCGCATTGCGAAAAAATCCAGCAAACTCGTGGCCAAGAGCCTCATGCAATTGGCATCTTAGCTGGGCCGCCGACTCCATTCGAATCGCTGGAGAGGAGGGAAGCAAGCAAGCAACGAAACCACAGAGCTGAATCGCAGTGTCCCGCCACGATACCGTACCCGCTACGCCTGGAGAACTAGCTTTCGGCCATTGCTGTCGCAACCAGCCACCAATACCATCGTCCCTCGCCGAAGCTTCAAGTAAACCCCCTTCCGCGCGCTCCTCGCCTCGGCACAACTCTCCCTTGCTTAGCCAACGACGACGACACGCCTAAGGAAAAGAAATCTCGAGTTTCATTTTCATCTCCCGACCTGTGCGCGCGCGCCTCATTGCTCTTATTCATTCTGCAGCTCGTCCTGCACCTCGACCCATCTCATTGCCACGACGGACGGCTGAACCGACGAGCCTCTCTCTCATCGACGGTCGAAATTCCACCAACGACCCCCTCCCCCAGTTTGTGGTTGCGCCTCTGGATGTCATTTGTGGATTGAGCTGCAAAAGCATCTGCAATCACAATGGGGTCCACAGCTTTTGGAAACTTCAATGTATGCCGCGCACCTATACGGCTCTTTGCTTTTGTTATGCCGCGACTCTAATTCTTCTCTCGCAATAGGACTTTTGCAAAGACTCAACTTTGCCAGTCTGCAATGTAAGTGCCCTCTTATAATGGAAGCGCCCCTTCAATGGATAGTATACTGACTGGCCGTTATTATAGTTGCTATCGACAAGTCACAACCAGACCGGTCCCTGGGGAGGATGCCAATTGACGGGAATTCCATTGAGCGGTGGCCGACACCTGGGTAATTTAGGGTCCATTATTCTGTGCGGTTTTGGTATTGCCACGGCATTGTTCTTACTGCTGCAATCCGACAAGAAGAAGGCTGCAGTTGGTCGACGGTACGTGTCCCATTATGGAACAAGGATTCATGACTTGTATTGACGTGACATCTCAGCGAAATTCAATTGTTCCTTATTGGCTATATTCTCATCAGTATATGCGAAATATTCTCGGTTGGCGACTTCCCCCTTGGCAACAATGTGCGAGTGGTAAGTGATGGCTCCGGACAAAAGAGATTGCCACCATGACCTCTTCTTGCTGACTTTATGTTCCCCAGGCCTTCAGTGCAATTCATATTGGTATGATCATTGCTACCACGTGGATTCTCATGCTCAATGCTGTTGTCGGCTATCAATTGATCGATGATGGAACGCCAATGTCCATTGCCCTCATACTGGGTTCCGCTGCTGCTCTCTTCATAGGCGCTGGTTACATTGCTCTCGATACTGGACTCGATTTCAGTGGCTTCTGGAACAGCAGCTATAACCTCCCGAATCGCAACATCGCCCTATACGTCCTCTATCAGCTGGCTCCCTTAGTTTTCTTGGTCGCCTTCTACGTCCTCGAAACAATCCTCGTCCTTCGGATACTCGGCGAAGCTCGTCCCATGATTTTCCTAACTGCTGCTGCCATCCTCTTTGCGATTGGTCAGGTATTTAACTATGTTATCAGCAAGCACATATGCAGTGGAACAAATGGCAAGATTGACGGCGCGCTTTTCGAGACGCTCTTCACCTGGTTAGCTGTTGTCATGATTTGGGTATTCTGGTCTAGTATAACCGAAGATGACTGGCCCATGCCTGCTCCTGAGACTTATACATCACCAGCATATAATGCACAGAGCTATCCTTCACAACCCTATAACTAATCAACGACACGATATTGATTTTTCGGATGGCGGCGTTTACGGATGGTAGCATTGCTTTGTTAATTTCTCCCATATTTTTTATTTATTTATTTATCCGACGAGCTTATGACAAATCGAATGACGCGCAGACACGCAACATATATCGAAGGTTTTAGGCTGCGGAGATGGATGGAGGGAGGCGTTCCATATGGTTATTGGGGCTCGCTTGTGCTTTTCAACCCCTCTTGAGCCGAGGCGTTTGGGTACCAAGCGACTTTGTTTGCATATGGGTTGTTCTTCAGATTGAGGAAGAGCATTTTTGATCGTTGGAGAACTAGTGAAGGGGAAAATATTTGGTTCTAGGTTACATGCTAAAACGGGCTTGAAGATCCGGCAGCTTGTATAGTGGTTTAGATATGACTTTGTAGTATACCCCGGCGGCGCGAGTAATGTGATGGAGATGAAGTGGTTGTTGATAGGTACCTAGGTAGTTAAAATTCATTGTCTAAAGATTTCTTAAGAAAAAACTGTTATTCAATTCTCCAACCAGATGTAGATACGTTGGTAAGTTCTGGTGGAACGTTGTTTGGTGAGATAAGGTGTCCTGGAATAGCTTGAATCTGATTGGCAGAAATACAGGTGGGGAATTGCGAGGCTGTGATTATGTCCTGCAGCCTTGCCAGCTTCATTCTCGCAACATTTCCAAGCTATCTACAAGTCGCCACCCCCAGCTACTGACTACAACGTGATTCTTGAAATACCAATAAAGTCCCCTAGAAATATTGAACCCCCGTATTCTAGCCTTCATTTGGATCTATTGAAGCCACCATGGCTGACTCGGATGGCGAGTACGTCGCTGACGACTTGTCTGGCGATGACATAAGGGACCACACCGTGACTGATGGCGACCCACGCTCATCACGCCCAAAATCGTCGTCCAAGTCCAAAAAGAAGCGCGAGCGCAACGAGTCCAAAGCCTGGGAGAAATCAAAACGCACATGGGAGACGGACTTACCCGAGGAGGATGACGGGGTGCTCAACCTGGCGAGCTACGAGGCAGAGCGACGGAAACGCCTGTTACGCGATACGACGCCCTTGCAGAGGGGCATCATACGACACTTGGTGCTGGTGCTGGATATGTCGTTTGCCATGACGGAGAAGGACCTGCTGCCGACGCGGTATAGGCTGACGCTGAGCTATGCGGCGGCGTTTGTGAGGGAGTATTTTGAGCAGAATCCTATTTCGCAGCTGGGCATCGTGGGGATGAGGGACGGCGTAGCGGTGAGGATCAGTGATATGGGAGGGAATCCGGCAGAGCATCTGGAGAAGCTGAAGGGGCTGGAAGGCCAGGATCCGCAGGGGAGTCCGAGTTTGCAGAATGCGCTGGAGATGTGTCGAGGAGCGCTGTTGTGAGTATCCTCTGGCTGGGGGGGGGGACTTGGACTATTCCGTTCGGGATTTTCAATTGTTTTATTTGCAGATTGCTAACTAAGGAATGAAAACAGTCATGCGCCATCGCACGGTACACGAGAGGTCCTCATCATATACGGAGCGTTACTGTCGAGCGACCCAGGCGACATCCACGAGACGATCAATAGCCTCATTTCCGACCGGATACGAGTATCCGTCGTAGGGCTCTCCGCCCAAGTCGCCATCTGCGCAGAACTATGCTCCCGAACAAATGCAGGAGACGAATCCCAATATAGCATAGCGATGGACGAAGTCCACTACAAAGAGCTCTTCCTCGCTGTGACAACCCCCCCCATCACACGGACAAAGGAGCAGAGCACAGCGAGTCTCCTCATGATGGGGTTCCCATCGCGGATACTAGCCCCTGGAGGCAGCCTCAGCTACTGCGCGTGCCACAGCCAGCCCTTTCGAGAGGGGTACCTCTGCACGCGGTGCGGCGCCCGCGTGTGCAGATTGCCTGCTGAGTGTCCTGCCTGTGGACTGACGCTCATTCTCTCGACGCACTTGGCTCGCTCTTACCACCATTTGTTCCCGCTGCGGAACTGGGTCGAAGTCTCTTGGGCGGAGGCTACGAAATCGACGGCGTGTTTCTCGTGCCAGTGCGCGTTTCCTGAGCCTCCTCGACAGGGAGGCAAGGAGAAACAGAATGGAGATAGGGACGATCAGCGGCAACAACAACAACAACAACAACAACAACAACAACAACAACAACATCATCATCATCATCATCGTAATAATAAAGACGAGACGAGACCGACGTCGTCGGCGGCGGGAAAGGGCGTCAGCGAAAGTGGGAGGTATAAGTGCCAAGTCTGCGGCAATCACTTTTGCATTGATTGCGATGTATTTGCACATATGGTGATTCACAATTGCCCAGGATGTCAGAGCACTAATGCTGTGCCGGCAGTGGCGGAAGCACCCGTTGAGGTTAATGGGCATACGAATGGTGCTATGGCTATAGATGGATGAGCAGTGTCCATATATGGATGGCTCTTGGGTAGGTTTTTTTCTTTCTTTTTCTTCAAATCTCCTTCTTTCTCCTTTTTTTTGGGTGTGTATTTTCTTGTATAAATCACTGAGCGGCAGGGCGGGAAAAGTGTTTCCATGCAAAGAGGGTAAAAGAAAAACCCTCATTTTTTTTTAATTTACTTTTCATATTTAGGCGCTTGGGTATTGGACATGTGAAGGTGCTCATTCATACACACACACATCTACTATATGTATATATACAGAGAGAGAGTCGGCGTCTGTTGAGGAGTAGGATTAGCCAAAAGATTTAGGTGATTCGAGGCATCAGAAATCAAAATGTTTATATAAAGTAGAATTTGTTTCATGGCATGATTGCTACGGTGATGGAAGTCATGAGACTGAGAAATGAAAATAGAAATGATATTTGACAATGGCTCATTCGCCGAGAAAACGTTAATTCGTGATAAAAATGATAAATCTAACATAAATGCGCCGATGGCAATTACTGCTGCTGCTGCTGCTGCCCATGCAAAAAGTCCCAATATACTCTGTAAGAATGTCCAGAGAAACCGAAAAAAGGGGGTCGTTTCTTTTCCACCTTAAATAAATATCTTCCCTCCATCTGTTTACAAGTTACCTCTCTGGGCCTGCTCTCTCTCAATCGCCTCAAACAAGCTCTTGAAGTTCCCGGCGCCAAAGCCTTCAAACTCATTACGCTGAATGATCTCCATGAAGACAGTCGGGCGGTCCATCAGGGGCTTGGTGAACAGCTGGAGGAGGTAGCCGCCCTCGTCGTAGTCGATGAGGATGTTGAGGCGCTGGATGGTCTCCAGGTCCTCCTTGAGCTCCCAGTTGCGCTTCTCGGTCTTGAGACGCTGGCGGATCGTGTCGTAGTATGAGGTGGGGACGTCGATGAACTCGACGCCGCGGCTGCGCAGGGCGGACACGGCACCGATGATGTCGTGGGTGAGGAGGGCAATATGCTGCACGCCGGGGCCGGAGTTGAAGATGACGTACTCTTCAATTTGGGACTTCTTCTTGCCGGGGGCGGGCTCGTTGATGGGCATCTTGACGAGGTTGTTGGCGGAGGACATGACGATGGAGTTGAGGGCCGAGAACTCGGTGGAGATCTGGGAGTCGTCTACGGACCAGAAGCGGTGGAACGAGAGGCACTGCTCGTAGAAGGCGCAGGCGGAGACCATCTCGTTCCAGGACTGGTTGCCGACGCAGTGGTCGACGCGGGCAAGGGGCACCTTGGGCAGGGCGACGTTGGAGGTGGTCTTGCTGCCGGCGCGGAAGCCCGGGAGGAACGGTCCGGAATACGACTGGCGGTTGATGAGGGTGTGAGTGGTGTCGCCGTATGTGCAGATGACGGCGGTGGTGACGGAGCCGTGCTCTGGGTCTTTGAAGTCGGTTGGGTCCTGGACGGCGATAGCGCCCGCGGCGACGGCCTTGTGGTATACGGCCTCGACGTTGTCGACTTCGAAAGCAACGTCCTTGACGGCATCGCCGTGTCTCTCCTGGTGGGCATGCATCTCCTTCAGGAGCTTCAGCTCGGCGTCTGAGATGGATTCATCTTCAGGCAGTTGAGCTGCAGAGCGCAGCGGCGACGTGAAGACGAAGCGAACGCCCTCATTGCAGACCACATACGAAGCAAAGTACCGGCTGCCGGTCTCGAGGCCTCGGTATGCCAATGTGTGGAAGCCAAAGAGAGTGGTGTAGTAGGCGGCCGCCTGCTTGGCGTTGCCAACCCACCATGTTACGTGGTCATAGCCGGTGAAGTTGGCTGGGGGCTGGATGGCAAAGCTGGTGTCGGGGAGCGAGCTGTCTTGCGCAGGTTGCTGCTGGGGGGAGTTGGAGACTGCAGAAGGGGACATAGCCACTCAGATGGTATTATTGGGGTCGTGTCAGAGAGCAGGATCGAAGTGGAAAGATGGTAAATGAAGAGGATTGGTAACTATTTTGTGTTGTGTATTATATTTGGAGTTTTTTGAAACACTAGATATAGTTTGAGCAGAAGATAAAGGTGGTGTCTTGTCGAGGACATCCGTAAGTTTATGAACCGTCACTGACTTCGGCTCAAGAAGTAGCTTTCCCCATAGGCTTCTCGGAAAGCCACCGCACTACTGAAAAGACGGAGATAATGGATTCCAACGGCCCGAAGAAGCCATGGTCTTTTGTTGACAGGTTGTATGCAGATCAGATATTCAACGTACCAGAACGCGAAGCTTTGCTTTCAACAACTGGGGCTTAGCATGCTGGGTCAAACAAACATGGTGCTAAGGATCTGTATGAATTAACACAGCAACGACTGGCTATAATCTCTCCGAGGCGGGGGCCATCAAACAGGCTACTTGCTGAGACTGATCTTATTGATCTCATTGATGTGCACTTTAGCATCTCTTTCGAGTAATCTCACCAGCCGGTTCCCGTTCTGCCGGGAGACAATTAGCCTGGGCTTTGCTGTTGTGCGGTGCGGAATCATGCCGTACCGGCGGTGCCAGCCGCAGTAAGCCGACAATGGCCGCCCCACCTTGCTCCGGCGTAAGCCAAAGCCTCCATTGGTGATGTATGCGCTTGCGCTTCTGGTTGTTTTGGAGTGCAACTGTGCGTAATCTGGCGTCAATCACTTCAAGTTTTGCTCCACAGACCGCATGCTTCGATCGAAGGCAAAGAGACGTGCGGTGTAGAAAAAATCCTTGCTTGGAGTGGTTTGTGTCGGGGCCGAGAATACGGCTTTGGTAAGACCCACAGCGGCCAGCCCTCCGCTCACCTGAGCCGCTGCCATCCATATCATATGTATGACGGCATCCCGTTTGTAAGGTTGACCGTGGTGACCGAGAAACTCTTTGCAGAAAATAGAAATTATTTTCGTTCAAATTTTCTTTTCTCGTAGCCTTCGCAGACACCCATAATCACTTCGCTCCAGAGCCTGAATCTCATAGACGCACGGCTGCCAAAATGACCACCGTACAATTGAGCCAGCACGACATCAATGTGCTTGAGAAGATCAAGGATCCTGAGTCCAACCCTGCAGCTGGCATTGTCATCGACCCTTCATTACCTAGAGATCCTCAAATTATCGACAGCAGTGTCTACGAGAGGGTAGTGGAGCAGGAGCGCTCCATCATCCGCACTCTCCAGGCCATCGAGATCTCACTCAATGGATTCCAGTCTGACGATGGCAGCGACAATACCATCAAAGGATATAAGAAGTGCATTTCGGAATTTGCTAGCCTTATATCTGAGTACCCCCGTTATGCCAGCGCAAGGAACAATCGAGCTCAAATTATGCGACGCTTATATGGAGACACTATGCTGCTGAACTATACGACAGCAATGCCAATGCCATTGATCCCACAACCTGAGCAAGCCGAGAAGAAGCAGGCTGCTCTCACAGCTCTGGAAGACGTGGATATTGCTATTGAGTTGCTTACCCCGCCATCGCCAACCGCTTCCATGTCGGCTCAGGCTGCACGCACACTGTCTATGGCTCACACGCAAAGAGCGGCCATCTATCTCAAAACCGCTAAACTTATGCCTGACCGTCAACTAGACATTGACAACAAGCGTGATGAAGCAACATGGTCTCGTATAGATTTTGAAGAGGCAGCTTCGAGGGATTTGGCTCTTGGCGGAAGATACGGAAACCAAATTGCCAAGGCTCTGGCAGTCAGCGTTAATCCAACCGCGAAGCTGTGTGGCCAAATGGTCCGAGAGGCAATGAAGAAGGAGTATGGACCGGCATTTGAGGTTTGAAAGAAGTTGCAACAATTATATGGCGTTCTGTTTGGTATTAAATGGGGGAAATAGCATGTTTATGAAAGAGAAGAGCCCCCTCATAAGCTAAATGAGTTCATGACCGTCATTGAAGCGGAGTTGTACGGCTTGTTTATACTAGTCACGATGATTTCTTTGAAAGACCAATGCGCCTAGAAGAGGAGAACGTGTCAGCAGACGCACGATATAATAAATTTGGGCATATTCAAGTCTGTCATACCGTAATCCTGCCTCCATCGTCTCCTGTGTCGTTCTGCCCTTTGCGTTTTCTTCACGATTGATCCTTGTAGCTGCAGCCGAAAGGCCGATAAAAACGGCAAATATAGGATCTGCAACTCTGGAAATAATATACGTTGGCGCAGGCATGATGACTAGTTGAATTTTTGCCTATTGACAAAGACTCAATTGTTAAGGAACGGCCTCGAGCAAAGTTTCATTGGGTTAGGAGACTCCCAGCTGCACACTGGGATGGGGGTTCGTCAAAACGCACGGACCATCTTTCAGAAAATTCCGTGCACGTGACTTTGCACCTGCGAATCGCTTGCCCCAAATTAACAGCCCACAAACCCCAAAATTTGCACCAAAATCCAGACCACGGTTCACGACGACGAAATCCTAACCTTCCAGCACATTACCGACCACCCACAGGCAGGACAACATGAAGTTCCTCAAGGTCGGCCGAGTCGCCATCATCACCCGAGGCCGATATGCCGGCAAGAAGGTACGACGCACGAATTTCCACGCTCGACGATGCCCTTGAAAATTGTGGTTGGAAATGTCATATTTTTTTCTTCTCTCTTGGCTCCTGCAATTCTTTGTCTAAAGGATGCGAGAGCCAGGAGAAGGGCTAGCGGGCGTGTTTGCAACGTTACAAAAAAGAATTCAAGAATAGAAGCGCTGACAGGGGGAATTTTTCTTTCAATTTGTTTTTAGGTCGTCATTATCCAGCCCATTGACAACGGCAACAAGCCTCACCCCTTCGGCCACGCCATCGTCGCCGGCATCGAGCGTTACCCTTCAAAGATCACCCGCCGCATGTCCAAGACCCGCCAGGAGAAGCGCAACAAGGTCAAGCCCTTCATCAAGGTCATCAACTACAACCACCTGATGCCTACGCGATACACGCTCGAGCTCGAGGGCCTCAAGGGCTCCATTACCGCAGACACCTTCAAGGAGGTCAGTCAGCGGGAGGATGCGAAGAAGAATGTCAAGAAGGTGCTGGAGGAGCGATACACTAGCGGCAAGAACCGATGGTTCTTCACCCCTCTGAGTATGTTATTTCCTTCATAGATCCTTTTCTTTTACGGTCATTGTCAGTTCGTATATTGATTGGGATGATGCTAACTGCCGGTGTGTCATAGGATTCTAAATGCATCGTTTTCTCCATCATGGTCAGGGAGTTGGGTGGGATGTAAAGAGCATCGACTGGTACTTAAAAGAAAAGAAACCACGGTTTAAGGGCTCAATATGAAGTTCATTTTAAGAATCATTCACATATCTATCCTTTTTATTATTGCGTGAAATGTCTCGTTGCCTGTGACGCGAGATTCTAGTCTACTACACGATGAGAAGGGAAACAAGACAGCGGTTTGGACTCGGGTGTTTTTGCAAACTGTTGTTGCTGCTCAAGAATTTGAAGGCTACTGCCTGCCAAGTAGTACGATGATAGACCTTTTAGCCTTTGGGCACCCCAATTGATTCTTTTGTGCGAACCACTTCATTACTTCATATATATACATATACACGCCTGAAGAAACAAATTCTTGACAAACGGAACTGTGACATGACGTATTGACGTGTTTTGTAGTGAATTCATTTCTACGTCTCTATAAACTTGATTTCGACGCCGTCTAAAGGTACATCGAATTAGACCTGGCGCGATACACCTATGAATCGTACAGCATCGACCTGGCGTGCTGTTCGACGCTCTATAATTATACACCAATACAAACAACTCATCTCAACAACCAAGCATAGTTTCCCTGTCTCCAATTAGGAAAAAAAAAAGAAGTTTTCGTTTTTGCGATTGCGAACGATAATATGTCTTGGCAACCAGTATAGCGCCATGAGACTTTCAAATGATTGTCCTTAGATTGTCCGTCCGTCCGTCCTACCAAACGCCATTGACGCACTCGTACTCCATTTCATGGCCGACCCAAGGCCATTACTTTTCATGTCACTTACTGAGCACCAGCAGCACCAGCCTTAGCGTCAGTGCTGCCCTTGCCGAATTGGCTGGTGACTTCGGAGGCGAACTTGGAGGGGTCGTACTCAGGAGCGTAGATGGGGGCAAGGCCGCTGAAGAGGAAGAAGAAAGCAAACACAGCCATGACAATGATGGACAGCTTGCGCAGGATGGGCTTGCGAGCACCAAATTCGGCCCACTGCCGGCTTGCCTCACCAGCGTAGCCTTTGAGCTGCTCGTAACCGAGCTTGTAGTAAACCATGCCACCAAGCGCAATTGAGTAGCCGAAGAACTGAAGAGCTGAAACTTCGGTACCCCAGATGATCATAGAGGCAATGACCAGCATAATATCCTTGAGAACACCGCAGAGCGTAAGGACGACTGCAGAAGTCTTGCCAATCTATTGGAAACAAACATTAGCTGGTGATTATGTGCGGTGTTAATAGTGTCGGCTTACCAAGAAAACAACAGAGACGTTAAGCATGAATGCGCAGAGACCGTTGAGGAAGAAGGTGAAGAAGCCAACGTTGTAGAAGTCGGCCAAGCTGACCTTGGGAAACTCCCAGATCAGGGCAACTACTCCGTTCATAACGGCACAGATGGGGGCGAAGTAGTAAAGAGAAACCAGAGGGTCCATCTTGAAGTCAGCAGAGCTGAGCAATCTCTGGACCATGGTAAGTCGGAGAGCCTCGAAAACGACACCCGCAATCTGGTACATGACACCAACAACCACGAAGTGGATTTCACCCATGGACGCAATGATGACACCGACGACAATGGTAGAGACGTTCAGGAACTGCTTCAAGTTGGGTTGAGACACGCCCAGGGCCCAGCCAGAGAGCAAAACAGCGACTGGAGTAGTGGCCTTGAGCATCTGGATGAAAGCGACCGAGAGGTAGAGGTATGTCAAGTTTCCGCAAATCAAACTCAAGCTGAAGAAAATTCCGATAGGCACGACCGCTCGCAGATACACGCGACCTGTCATCTTGACAGTCTTTCGGCCATCGAGAAGAGTGGTGCAGCGAGCCAATATCTGGGTAACAATAGTCGCGAAACTGAGATGGTAGGTGGTGAGAATAACGGGGTATCCTATCGTCAAACGTTAGTTAGCATGCGATCTGGACTGGTGGCGTCGTCAGCTGAGCTCGCGGTTGATTGTGACATACGGAAGTTAAGAGTGTCCAGCAGCCATTTATTGAACAGAATGACTGAAGAACTGAAGCCAATCCAGGTGCTAGTTTGCCAATTAGCTCCAAATGCCCAGATGCGCTCTTCGCAATACTCCAAACTCACACAACGTAAAAGATGGGGTGCAGAGCTGCTTTGGCGGGAGCAGGCTTGTCGGCCAGCGGATTGACCGTTGGGAGAACTGGCGAGTTGTTTCGGGAAATGTCGCCCGAAACACGGGTTTTCTCTTCAGCAGACATTATGGCGATATTTTGACTGTTGTTGCGTTTGTGATTTGCACGACGCAGCGATCAAGGTGGATGATGATGCTCGCAGAATGTTGATTTTTAGGGGGACGCGCAAACGAGCGGACGGACAGCTGCGGTGCTGTCTTTAGCAGGGTACGTAATATAGTAGCGTACTGGTAAAGAGCAACAAGAATAAAAAGGAGTGTGAGGGGTGTCGGATATGCAATAATACGAGGATTCGTATGTAAAAAAAGCGACAGCAACCCTGAAAAATAAAGGTCTTGCGCGCACCCAAGAATGCAAGAATTCCTGGTTGGCGAGCAGGGACGAAGTGAAGAGTACGAAGTGAATACCAAACAGCACAGGGAGACCACTCTGGTTTCTTGAACGAAGGGGGAAAGGGGTTCAAGATTCGAGTCAAGAGGAAAGGCGAGGGCCAGGCAATTAAAAAAACGGTTTCTTCAGGAAATTTGACCCTTTCTTTGCGGAAGCATCAAGCTCGGTAAGCCAATATTACGCAGGTGAAGGGCCATGGGTACAGTACATCGGACCGTGCCCGTAAAACGCCTGAAAAGCCGGACAACAGTGGGCTGCAGATGTAGCGGTACCTAGCCAGCTTTTTAGCCGATCGAGGTACTTGGGGGGCACGGAGAGTCAGGGGCTTGGCCCAAGAGGGAACGCTACAAGGGTTGGCGTCACCCACGCCCCTGCGAATCAACCCACCCACGTTGGACACGGCTGCGGAAGGCTCCAAAGATAAGAGCAAAGATCGTCTACGGCAGGCCATTAGAGCGCGCCAGGTCCGCATTGCCACAGCCCTAACTGGGTGTGTTTTCAGCAGGCAATGTAATTTATTAGGCACTTGGTAGGCTGAAGGTGGGACCAACAAGGCAGGAGAGGCAATCACCAATCTAGGTACAGGTAGGGTAGGGAAGCAGAGCGAGGTATTTTGGCACCCTCTATATTGGAAACTGGGGGGTCAGAAGGGGGAACACAACACCGAGTTGATGATGACTGACTCGATATAGGTAAGTATTCGCAGGTCATCAAGTCGGCAAGTAACCCCCTTTTTGGTGCCGTTCCACACGCACGGTACGATGGTTGGCCGTATCGATTCCTTCCAAGATGTTACATGCCACTGACTGCACAACTGCACTCGACGCTACTGGCAGGTATTCGAGGCCTCGCGTCATTCGTTCAGGGCGGCAAAGAGGGAGAAGCGCAAGGAGGGTAGCGAGGGGCTTGCATGTTTGCTATCGATTCCTCTGCGGCACTTGGGAGAGGAACCTACAGAAGTCTGGTAGAGCCTGAAGCTAAGGGAGGGAAGGGGTCTAAGGGAAAGCAAGACAACAGACAAGACAACGCAAGATTGAAGACGCGGGGACGATGCCAAGCTCTCTTGGGTTCTCCAAGATACAGACGCGATGCATTCCGTTCGGCGACGATTCTCCTGTATCCGCCATGATCCATTTGACCTTCTTCCAAGCTGATAGTAACCGTAGAATGAACCTGGTAAGAGCCACGATGCATCATGCACTAAGAGAAAGCTTGGCACCGGCAGACACAATTCCATCCGCTTGAACGAGCTTCAATGGTTCCTTTTCGGAAGGCATGGTGTCATTGCCGGGCATATCTTCTGTTAACGGCATCTGCTTAAAGCCCAATAAGCTTCCCATCTAATCTTGATAGACTTGACAACTCCGAGCCCGCAAAGCATCTGCAAGATGGTGGTGGCCAACGGGAGAGAAAGCCACTTGGCCACATTGACCAAGGGTCTCTTTCGCAACTTGCACCCCACTGACGCATTGTTTGTATGCATGCCTGCCTGCCTGCCAGTTCATACTATTCTCAATGTCCCTGGTGTGGCCTGTGCCTGAAAAAACTTCCTAGTGCAAGTTCCATGTTCCTTTCTCCCTTGTCTAATATCACAGCAAGAGAGACGTCGATTCTTAGAATGCTGTCATACGGTACCTACCTAGGTACCTGGGTGGTTTTCCATATTTGCTACTATTTCTGGCAGCATTGCAGCATTGACAAGCACCCTCGTTTCCCCTACCAAATCAAAACCACCAACCAGACCATTGTCTACTTCCATATAAATACGAAACATAATTCCATTCATCCATACATCTCTTACCTAGGTATGTAAGAATGGTTGCATGTACATAGCATATAATGCCTGAAGCCCCCATGAATAGCGGCAGAGTCAGCTCAATGCCCTGGATGGATTGATGGGCATGTCTCGCTCTGCTCCGTGCTGATGACTGCTGGCTTTCAGAGGCACGTCCACTACGCACGCGGGTTGCAAAGTGATTTCAGCGCTGTTACTGCGCTCATGACAGGCTGATCTTGATCTGCAAATTTGTTTCAGGATGGCAGCCGCATGCCAAACTGCCAACAAATCTCCAACAATTATCGTAGTGGCTAGACTCCTTGCAAGAAGCGGCGCTTGTCGATCACACAAGAGGCCAGGATCCAATGACGTCGCGGGCTCCAGTGGGTGACGACGCATCACTTCTCGCCTAATTACCTGCCGCCCCCATTGTATTGTGCTCGTCTTGCCTCGAAGAAAAAGATGGCTGGCTACCTTGTTATGTTAGGTGCCTCTTTTGTCTTTGCCTCCGAGTTGGTGATCGACAGACTGCGACCCAGAAAAAAACCGCGCTGCCACTATCTCACACCGCACGCCTCAAGTGCAAACCCTGACTGGACCAGTGACTCCTGGACATCCTGAAGATCTCTGGTTTTGACGTTTCTTTTTGGGTAAAGAAATAAGAGCTAGAAAAAAAAGTCATAATCAACATGTGGCTGATTGTATCCTTTTTTTTTTTAGTCCATTTCATGAAACAAACATTTTGTGTCCCTCTTCGATCCAGTGCTTTCAGCAATCATATTATTTGGTAGGACAGAAACGGCTATTCCTTGGTGCTTCTCGAAGAAGGATGGACGGCAAACCCATAACTGGACAAACTGTGGCGCCTCTTTGGCAGCTGCTGGTGCTCAAGTGAAATTTTTACCGAGTTTGCGGTGAACACGGGAGGGCTTCAAGAGTCGGGGCAAACCTCTAATCGCTCTCATTCGACGACTCACCCTGACCAACACCATTGATTTAAAGTCAAACATGCCTTTTGTGCTTTATTAAAAAAAGGCCCCGTTTCGACAGGTGGAGCGAACCTTGATAAGGCCTAACCTGTTCATTTTGTCCTGGCAACAAGCACCTGGGATGCCCCTCTGCAGGTGATTGGTGTTCATCTCCCAAAGAAATTGCGACGACTTCACCAGTGGATATTAAAATGGCGTGCCGATTCTGGGTATCCCAGGTATCCTGGGGGGGGGGGGGGGCGATAGCTTCCAATTCATATCGGTGATAGCCCCATGGTGCTATTACAGATGGTTTCTCCGGTTGTAGTCTATCATTTTCTCGTCCCGCTGTGACAGGTCGCCTCTGCAGATCCTGCAATGTGGCCACGAGAGCACCAGAGATACGGTTGGTCTGTTGTTGCAAGCAAGCACATTGGTTCGTCCGCGTCGTCTGATGTCGGATTAGGAGAAAAAAGGCTTATCCTCTACAGTTCTCACCCTCTCCTGCGGCCCGCCCTGGTAGCACTAAGATGGCTAAGCTTCCCAGCAGAAGCCGTGTAACCACACAGTGCCCGTGTGCTGTGTGGCTATCATCTGCAACTGTACTGTAGTGCTACTGGTTGGTTGTATCTTTGGATGTCAATTCGGGGCATGGGAAATTAAGGTGTTTTGTGTGGTTGGAGTTTGGTTGTCGAGGATAGACTTCTTTGGCAGCTGCTGTCGAGTCTCTCCCCAGTATGGGTGGAACCCTCCAAGTGCTTCTCCACGGCGATTTCATTTCGTCCCCCCCCCCCTGTCCCATGCCCGCAGTTACAGGTAGGTTGCACAGGTGGTTATTAGGTACTCTGGTGGGCTCGCTGTGATGGTCGTTCCCTCGATTGCTCGACTGCTGGACAGATGCAGGTTGTTGCAGTTGGGCGGTGGGGAGGGATTAGTGGTAATGGAGGGGGGCCAATGGAGGAGGGGTGGGGGATCGGGCTTGCTAGGGTTGCAGAGACCATGCAGCGCTGTCTGGCGGCGGTTGAGGTTAGTTGGGCGCTATCAACCCCTGTTGCCAGAATAATTTAGGTAGCCCCTCCATCACCGACTCCTTTCCCGCCCATCATAGCGCCGGAGGTCGAAAAAAAAATAAAACAAAGCTGTCAGGCTACAGCTGCGACACCTTTACTCTTCTTTCTGCAGTCCCTCATCTTCTCACGAAGGACACGTCCATCTTGATTGCTCTGTCGCTGCCATCACCAGCGTCTCCGAGGCATTTGTCTTGTCTTCAAGCTACTCTTGAACATCCCCACTATCAAAAATATCCCACCGCCTTCCCCACCATGGGTGCCGACATGTGAGTTCGAGTCAGATTCTCTGATTGTGCTATTCCGACGCCGGAAAGGGCTCAATTCCATCGCCAATGCCTCGTTTCCGTGAACTCGATATGCTGACTTTCTTCACAGTAACGTTGACGTCCTCGTCATTGGCATGGGACCGACTGGTCTCGGTGCTGCCAAGCGTCTACACCAGCTTGTGAGCTCACCGCCAAGTTTTCCCCGCGATAGCTTGCTAACAACTTTCGATAGAACGGCCCTTCATGGCTGATTCTCGATTCCTCCGAAAAGGCCGGTGGTCTCGCCAGCACTGATATCACTCCCGAGGGCTTCGTAAGTCTAATTGCTTCGCTGCTTCTTGTTCCATGCGCTGACTTGTTCCCGCTCAAATAGTTGTACGATGTCGGCGGTCACGTCATCTTCTCCCACTACAAGTACTTCGATGACTGCATCGACGAGGCTCTCCCCAGGGAGGACGATTGGTTTGAGCACCAGCGTATCTCCTACGTTCGCTATAAGGGCCTCTGGGTCCCTTACCCCTTCCAGAACAACATCTCCATGCTGCCTAAGGAGGACCAGGTCAGGTGCATGGACGGCCTCATTGATGCTGCCCTGGAATCCCGCGTTGCAAATACCAAGCCTGCGAACTTCGACGAGTGGATTCTGAGAATGACTGGCGAGGGCATTGCAGACATCTTCATGCGTCCTTACAACTTCAAGGTCTGGGCTGTTCCCCCCACCAAGGTAAGCAACGAAACCAAGCAAAACGTCTAGCTGTGAGTGTAGTTGGAATGCTAATTCCCTGTCTCTAGATGCAATGCCAGTGGCTTGGTGAGCGTGTTGCTGCCCCTGATATCAAGACCGTTACCAAGAACGTCATCCTCAACAAGGTTGCTGGTGGCTGGGGACCCAACGCCACTTTCCGATTCCCTGCTCAGGATGGTACTGGTGGTATCTGGATTGCCGTTGCCAACACTCTACCCAAGGAGAAGAAGCGCTTCGGCAAGAAGGGTGAGGTTACCAAGATTGATGCCGAGAAGAAGACGGCTACCTTGGCTGATGGCACCACCATTAGCTACGGAAAGCTGATCAACACCATGGCTGTCGACCACCTTGTTGAGAAGCTGGGCAACCAGGAGCTTATCAAATTGTCCAAGGGCCTCTTCTACTCCACCACCCACGTCATTGGTGTTGGTATCCGTGGCGAGCGCCCTGATCGCATTGGCGACAAGTGCTGGGTAAGAATTCATTGACTCCATCTCAAAAAGAGAATTGAAGAAAGATGAGGAGTGCTAACGAGCCAACAGCTATACTTCCCTGAGGACAATGCTCCTTTCTACCGCGCCACCATCTTCTCCAACTACTCCCCCTACAACCAGCCTCAGAAGGATGCCAAGCTCCCCACCTTGTACCTTGCCAACGGTGAGAAGGCAGCTTCCTCCGAAGCCAAGGAAGGTCCCTACTGGTCCATCATGCTGGAAATTTCTCAGTCTTCCCTGAAGCCTGTAGATGAGGCCAATCTGCTCAAGGACTCCATCCAGGGTTTGATCAACACTGACATGCTGAGGCCTGAGGACGAAATCGTCTCTACCTACCACCGTGCTTTTGATCACGGCTACCCCACTCCTTCGCTAGAGCGTGAGGGCGTCCTGAAGGAGCTTCTGCCCAAGCTCCAGGACCTGGGTATCTACTCTCGTGGCCGATTCGGCAGCTGGAGATACGAGGTTGGCAACCAGGACCACTCCTTCATGTTGGGTGTTGAGGCTGCCGACCACATTGTCAACGGAGCCGTGGAGCTGACCCTCAACTACCCCGACTTTGTCAACACCCGTCAAAACGGCGAGAGACGTCTTGCCCAGGCTTTCACCTATGGTGCCCAGCCTCTGCCTACCAGGGAGAAGAACTAAGCTTCTCTTTAGCTGTATTGCCACAGCTGCCATTCCATTCAATTCGAGGGATAGCCTTTAACATATTTGGAATTATATAAAGTACTTGATATACAACAGGTACGATAATCAGGTTTTATGAGTATGAAGGATTAGCATGAGAGCGGGCTGAATTTAGTCAATTCTAGCTATGGGAGGGAGGTCACGGTCTGGAAATATAAGGGAACGGTTCGGATGCCAGGAAGTTGTCTACGGGCAGTTGGGCTGGGTATAGATTCTTTCGTTGTCAAACGGCGAGAGTCAGTTATGATAGAAATAGAGAGCACGACCGCTCGTTGAAAACGGTTGGGATCAAGTTCTCTTGTACTACTCTTACTGTGCCGTTAGGCTAATTACGTGAACTTTGTCGCTTCCAGATGGTTTGCAGATAGTCGCAGACCCTGTTGTAAGAGGGAGAGATCTTTACAGAGAAGGTCGATGTTTTGTAGGACTTGATAGCATATTGCAAAACCACTCTATGCTCTCTCCTCAAAGACCCATGTCTTTCAAAACCGATTGATCACTGCTTCGCGGTGGAGTCTCGGCTTCCACCTGACGGATTAGCTCCTCTTGCTCCGGGCCGCGGGCTGTGATGTTGTACATGAACGGCAGCGGGTAGCTAACCAAATCCGGTACTGCCTCATGCCTGGGCTCTATCTCGTTCCCATGTTCGTCAATTGCCTTGGTAATATTGAATACTGCAAGGCTCTTTGCAATGGTGAGCCAAGTCTGTGAATCGGCGAGAAGCCTACCAGGGCATCTGCGTCTCCCGTAGCCGAAACAAATCCCTGAGGGATCGGGTTCATGGTAGGGATCAGCGAACCGTTCTGGTTTGAACAATTCCGGCTGGTGGTAGACTTCAGGATCATGCATGAACCACCAGATTGCTGGCCATACCGTGGATCCTTTAGGGATTAAGTAGCCTTCGTAAACGTCGTCTCGGTCGGTAGCGTGAGGTATGCCCATCACAGCGATGGGTTCCCAGCGAAGGGTCTCCTTATACACAGCCTCGATATAGGGAAGGTTGTCTCGATCTTCCAGCCCTGGGAGCCTTGAAGGACTAATAACCTTGTCTAGTTCCTCTTGGGCCCTGCGCTGGACGTCTGGATATTTCACCATGGCAAGGAAAAACCAGGAGAGTGTAGAGACAGTTGTGTCGGCACCTCCGGCATACAATGAGCCTGCTGAGAACTTGATGGCGTTTTCTTCGTTCACGTCGGGCGTTTTGCTTCCAAGCTGTCTAAGGAGGTCTGAAACGTATGAATTTTTGTGGCTTTCCTGGGCCATTTGTTCCTTCACAAACGAGAATGGTATGGTGGCCAATTTCATGTTGGCATCCTTCCATTGTTTGGCCGTTTTCTTGAATCCAGCGCCAAGCCAGGTAGGCACATATTTGAGCATGGGAAATACGTCCACCATCCAAAATCCAGGGACAATCGCGTGAGACGAGTTTAGATTTACTTGGTTTCCCAAGGTGACGAGAGGGTCGTTATCGGGAGATATCGAATAGCCATAGGTCAGGCTTAGGATGACGGCGCCGGCTTCGCTATTCGATGTTAGCTGGCCCCTTCGCATCTCGGATTCATAAAAAAAGTCCGTCTGTCTAGCGCATCTACTTACGTTTTGAGATGCTGAACCAAGTCCTCGGGCTTGTGAAATGTTGAGATGATAAAGCGGTTCGCCTCGAGGTTCTGGAGAGGGTTATAGCCTGATACAGCCGATTTCGTACCTAGACCTATGCGTCCGAATTTGCGATACATACGGTAGGTCTTGTTATATGGGTGATTGACCAGAAAATACTTAAAACCACACCTGTCGCACAGTCAGTCAGGAGACTGACTGACTCCTCTCGTCTCAACTCATCTCACATATAGGAGGAGGAACTATGCGTACAACTCACTCGCAAACTCAAGATGCGGTCTTGACGAGTAAATGGATGACCTCTTATCCATCAATTCAGAGGCCACTCGTCTGTCGTGAATAATGACCATAGTTTGCCCAAGGACGGTGACGGAGCTGATGGGCCCATACCGATCCTTGTGCTCGATCCAGTGCAGGTGTAATGGTTTTCCCCATTCCGGAATATCTCTAATGTTTCCAACTATTGGAAGGGGGTGAGGCCCTGGTGGTAGCTTATTGAGTGGTTTGGTAGCGAGGAGTTTGTGGACTAGGAGAGAGACGAAGGCCGCGAAAATGGCTGCTTGAGCTAGGATGAGCCACTCCATTTGAGAAGCGATTTCAGTTACTAAACGAACAAAAGAAGAGCTCTAGAAAATAAATACGTCTCTTGTGGGTGCACATTATTAATAGGGATGCCTGGTATATACGCGCCTGCATGTAGGTACCTAATGTATATACGTATATGAGCTGAAGGACGTGAGTCCCACTTACACCTCTTCTGGAGGGTTTCCAAAGTGTATTTTATGGATATACCAGCGACATTTGGTACACAGAATGATCCGTTGAGAATAAACCTGTTAATATACACACTAGCTTTTTGTAGAGCCAATGATTTAAAAACAATGGGGTATTCGCCCTATAATCGAGTGTGGTGGCCGTGCTGCAGACTTGACAACCTGCATGTGGTCGTTGAAGACGTGGCACAAGGCAAACGACGCACCCCATATTTAGACCGAACTCATACTGTATCCTGCTTCGATATCAGCCCACTTATAGGATTAGATGAAGAAATTAATTCGTTCGTCATTCCTTGTGATATTTGCTGGAATATGACTGGTGCTGAGGCTGCCTTGCATGGGGGGGACTCGAAGTTTCAGCCGCTGAAGAACCCCTGCTCTATGCGCGTCCATATGCGCAACCCTCCAGAACAGAACACATGCAGCTTCCTGCAGTTCTGCAGCATTGCGCATCGGGTAGCTGGCAACTGGATATTTCTAACCCTTTATATATTACTCAAGCCACCCAAGATGGTGATGTAGGTATCTGTGTGAATGTTTCCGGCTTTAAACCCAGCCTTTAGGCCAATCTACATATGCACATTAACCAATCACCTCTCAGAGATTCAACTATGGCCATCAAATTCTTTCTCCGATGTGGATCCTAGGAAGTGATTGAAAGTCTCATATTTAGTCTAGTTTAGTGATGGGATCAGGCTCGGCATTTAATAACGATTCGGACAACCAAAAACAAGCTCGCCATAAAGCCCATAAATGACCCGTTGACAGCCTCACAAATGGATTAACTAGGACGCGCGGCCAGAACCACGCCCTATGCCTTTGGGGTAGCATCTATTCTACTGGAGGATCGAGGTTGTAATGGTATAGGATCTCATACGTGTGCATATGTTGTCAGCTGCGGTCACTTACTAGATATAGCTTGGTTCATAGAGAGACAGAAGAACTAGCCAATCATGGTGGCACTTTTTTTTGTCGATGTTTCACTACGCCGCAGTGGACAACCAACACAGGAATAGCATACTGCGACATAAAGCTTCAGTATCCCCATGTTCCTTCATGATGGGTTATCAGGTAATTCATGTGTCCTAGCCCTATCCATTATTGCAGGCTGCGGACCTGTGGAAATCCATCTCTTCATGTCGTCCATACATGTGCGCGATTCCGACTCGGCGGTAGAGACAGAGCCGCTCCTAAGTACGGGAGCTGGACGTCGTGATGATGATGGCAGTAAATCACCGCGGAGTCGATTTCTGGGGACTGGTCATGGGGTGACGCTGCTTCTGACAGCGATTATATCCATCGCTACTCTAGGAAGTGGCCTTACTGCTATTCCGACACTACGGGTCATTGAGGACATCATTTGCCATCGTCTTCGAGCCAGCGCTTTGGGGGGCTTAGACGAGGAACAATGCAAAGCAAATGATATTTAGGCAGAGTTATCGTTTGTTCTCGGTATACAATCCATGGTGGAGGCTATTCCCAGTAGGCATCTCTCTAACAAATGTCGATTTTCTGCTGTTCTAAATCGCTGATTCCCTCACTCTATAGGCTTGCTCCTGGCGGTTCCATATGGCTTGCTAGCAGATAGGTAGTTCATAGCCCTTTGATCTCCATAACGGCTTCTTAAATTCTGGTGCTAATCGGGAGGGAACAGGGTCGGGCGGCGGCCAGTGCTTGCGTTGTCAGTTCTCGGCATGGTCTTTGGAATGGCCTGGATGATGACGGCCATGCACCTTGGCCAAAGATCCCAAAGCTTTCCGCTATGGGTAATATGGACATCGACAGTCTGGCAAGTCATTGGCGGTGGAAGTTCCGTAATGGTATCCATGGTTTATGCCATGATTGCTGATGTGGAAACAGCTGATAGCCGGTAAGTCTGCTCAATCCTTCCCAGGCTACTGCGTGCTTTCATCTGTCCATGTCATTGACAGATACTCTGGTACAGCACCAACGCGTTTTACTTGACCATTGTTGGTAGTCTAGTGGCTCACTTGATTGCTATGCCTCTTTCAGCACAACTAATGAGGATTTCGCCTTGGATTCCCCTTCTTGGAGGTCTGGCAGTTGTTGCACTTAGCCTCGCTTGCATTGCCTTTTTACCAGAGACTCTTCAAACTAACAAAAATGGCATCGTGTCTGAAGAATCCAGTCAAGAGATCCTACAAAATGGCTTGACCTTGTCACAGCGTCTAAAAATGCATTTGTCTCGGTATGTTGGCGAGCTCAAGGACTCACTGACGATCATACGATCATACAGCCTCGTTGCCTTGCTCTTCACATTTTCCGTCCAAGGCTTCACCGACAGGGCGGCTGGGTTCACAGTCCAGTATCTTAGCAAGCGATTCAACTATTCTTTATCTCGTGCCGGGATGCTGTTCTCAGTGAGCAACGCCATCAATATTTTTCTCCACCTAATCATTCTACCTAGGTGTTCTCGGGTCCTAGTTTCGCCAAATTTTCGATTTAGATATCAGTCCGAAGTCAAGGACCTTCTTCTGGCCCGTATCTCGGCTTTTTTACTTCTATCTGGCACACTACTTCTCGCCACGCCATCCTTAACAGCTGTGATTCTTGGGTTAGTGGTGTTCACAATGGGATCTGGCTTTCAGTCGCTCTGCCGAGCTCTCATTACCACTTTTGTGGATTCTGAGCACACAGCCCGACTTTACACTCTCATTAGTGTCATACAAGCGGCTAGTCAATTGTCATCTGGCCCCGTTGTTGCCTGGCTATTTGGGCAGGGCATGAAAATCGGCGGGTTCTGGGTCGGGTTACCATATTTTGGAGTTGCTATCTTGTGCTGCATCAGTGTCTTGGGAGTGTTTGTCACTAGATTACCTAGTTAGTAGATTTTCATGGCCAGTAAAAATTAATATTCAATTGTTGAATGATAGACGATGTGAATTTCTTGGAGCTGACCGCAACTCAATGCGTCTACAATGGTGTGGCACTCATATAGCAAGGGGCCAGATGTTATTGAGACCATAACTACAAAACAAATAAGAGAAAAATGCTTGAGCATGTTTCCTTTCAGAAAAAAAAAGTATACAAGAAAGTTTGCGAGTTCTGGTCGCAAGCCTGACTTGACGGATATTCTGTTGGACAAATCTGACGTAGGTGGGATGAGGTTTTGAGGAAAGACGATAATGTCATTATGATTACTAAGGATGTATATAAAAAGATCAGGAAACAAATATTTTTATTTGCCAGAGATGCTGAGTTCATAGACTTATTTAACAATTCTGAAAAAGGTACCTATTAAAGATGTAAGTCCAGGAATGTTGTTATAGATGTAGATCAGTGTTCAAGGTAACAATATGAGTGGGGATATGTGTGGCTTGAACCATGGCGGGGCAACATCGGAATTTGTTTTTACCGGTATTTACATATCGGAGTGCGACGGCCGGAGAATGGCGTTTTCACGGCACATGCAACAAAGCCGACTGGGTCACTCGTGTCAGATTTAGAAGGTAAAAAAGCAGAGGAAAAGGCAAAGGCCCTGCCACTGACATCATCGCTGCAAAATATACCCAGTGCAGCGTCACAGGGTGGATGAAGCCGAAAGCAACCACAAAAAAAAATTTAGTCTCAATAGCGCCATGGTGAGAGAGGAAGGAAGGACAGACAATCAGCTTATAAGAGAATGGACCGGAAGAACGTATTCGCCCAGACTGGTTAGTCATTGACGCAAGTCATGATAACTTCAAAGCCATACTTTACTATATAGGTAGTTAGGTATTACGCATTCGGAGGAATTGGTCCGGTACATAGGCACATTTGGCTGCCTGCAATCTGTCTTCCTCGAACGAAAAAAAAAATGCACAAAAACAAAATATCTCTGTATTCTGTGACTCGCCTTAGTCTTCCAAACATAGAGATGAAGCGCTACTACATCGAATTCTTTTATCCACACATTCGGCAATCCCTTTATTTTTAGGCTAGAGAGCAAGGAACATCAGGGGCAAGTCCACCAAGTCCCACTGCATATGGCCGGGAATATCAAAACGGCAGTCCGACGAGGATTGCAGACACAGGTTAGGTGGTTAGTAGTAAGGTATCAGACAGGCGGGGTCGCTGCTCGACCATACGCCAGCCAAAATACTAGCTAGGTAGTACGTACGGCTCAATGATTTGTTTGGGGCGGTCTGTCGCTTTGAGTACTGGGAATCCTGATCTTTTTCTTTCTTTCCTCTCTGCCATTACCATGTCAATTCCAACGGAGTACAGCGTAATTACTATATCTAGCGTTTGTAGAGTTGGTCGTTGGCCAACACAAGGCTTATATCCCAGTAACGTAGGGAGCAAGGTTCGATAGATATGGCAAGCCATCTTCTCCATCTGCTCATTTTTCGGCCCGCATTCTCTCCCCGCAAGCAAAGCTCAGTATCTCGTGAGGAGAAAGAGGGAGCCAGTGGGTGGGTGGCTCGATCTCTCGATCTCCTAAGCACGCAGATATACACATACCAGACGGCGACTTATTCAGCAGAATCTAGAGACTCTTTGCGATTTTCTAGCTCCATTGGCTTGCTGCTGCTGTCGGCTGGGCCCACCCTCGCCCTGTAGGAACGCACTTCTAGTGCCTAATGCCTTCGGTTGACTTGTAGTTTCATAATAATAATATCGCTAGCACTAACACTAGAGCATCCATGGATGGATCCAATCCCACCTACCGCTGGAGATTGCTATAACACCTATAACAGCCGACCCAAACAGCGGGGCCCCCTCTGAAGCTCCAGCAGAGGTCGGCACGCTGTCAGTGGACGAAACCACCACCCGCCATCCCACAGCACCAAAAGCGCCTCATTCTGCAAAACTCCATCACAACTCCGATTCACCTGCACCTCACCCGCGCACCGCACTCGTAACGATAACGGCAACGAAACCTGCCTCGCGTAAAACAAGCCGGCCGCAGCTCTCACATAGACGCTCCATCTCTAGTCACCATCTGCCCAAAGAACCACCATCCCCCGGACCGACAATGTGCGCTGCAGGCGGGCTTGGATGACTGTCGTCGACCTCAGTGAGAGCTAGAGCCTCCGAGCTTCATCCCGTCGAGCAGCCAGCTTGGGGGCTTCCTGTGACGTGCGCGCGCCAACATGGACGGTCCAGCCCTTGTGCCTGACGATGTGTTCGACCCGCCACCGCCTCCACCGCCGCGGCTCTTTGAACGACTTCGCCAGATAGCGGGATATACCTGGGATGAATCCATACCTCCCTTCCATTCGACATATGACTTTTGGTGAGTTGTATTGTGCGGGCTGGGCTCAACGTCAACTGCTGCTTCTACCCCTATCGCTAGATGAAGTGACTTGATGCTAACTTTTTTCTCCCTCCCTCTCTTTTATGTGATAGGCATGTTATTGGTACCCGATATGGCCCTTCAACTCTGACGACCTCAACCTCGTCGCAAAATCTCTCCAGTCCGGGCTCCATTTCAAAGCTACAGTCAGGCCGACCTACTCCTACCTCTGACCATGGCGGTCATGTATCAAACAACAGCTTTGGACATGGCAGCGAATCTCCCGCATCACCACTACCAACTTCTCACCAATCCAACAACCCTCTATCGTCACCAACCCCCGATTTACCATGCGTCGAAGAGTCTGTCGTGGCCCGCGTGTCCCACCATGCCCTCCGGGAAGAGCGGGCTTTCCAGATAGCCAAAAGCGTCACAGCAACCGCTGATCCGGCCGGTGATCATATTGTGAAGCCTCTCGACTTGATCCGTCTGAGCCCAGTGTCTGGTGATCGTGGCCCCATTGTTGTGGCCATATACCACAATGCTGGCCATAACCACCTAAGCGATATCCTTGATATGGGCCCTGCCTTTTACGTGGCGCACAAAGAAGGGGATTCTTACCGATCCTATCTCAGCAAACCGAATCTCCGGCCTCCTATAAGCTTGCGTGTATTTCTGGATTTTGCTATTGGTGCAACTCAGTGCCTTGAGATCTTGCATCACAGCAGAGGCATGATCCATGGGGAGATCCGTGGGGATGCATTTCATTTTAGTCTCGAGGAGAGCAAGGTTAGGATTGTGTCTTTTGGATCGGGTGTAAGGTCATTCGAGCACGGTTTGACGAGCTCCGGGTGGTCAGTCCTTTCCAAGGAGCTTGGAGGCAGGAATAAACTGCTCTACATTAGCCCTGAACAGACCGGGCGAATGCCTGCGGAGCCCGATAGTCGAACTGACATTTATTCGCTTGGTGTTTTGTTCTGGACCCTTCTCACACAACAGCCTGTTTACACCGGGGATTCGCCTCTCGACATCGTGCAAGGCGTCCTTGGTCGCCGAATCCCTAATGTCGCTACTGTTCGAATCGACATTCCAGACGTCATTGGCCGAATCATTCAGAAGTGCACAGCCAAGAATGTTGCTGATCGCTACCATTCAGCCAGCGGACTTCGACATGACTTGACCAAAGTCCAACAACACCTCGGCGATGGAGATTCAAGGGCTCTTAAAGAATTTACACTTGGTTCCAGTGATGTTTCATCCTTCTTCATGCTCCCCATCAATATGATTGGCAGGCAGGAGGATAAGGCTGCGGTCCTCAAAGTCATAAATCGTGTTGCCAAGGGCCATTCCTCACAACAACGCAGAGGACCAGCAAATCGATTTTCTGACGGTTCCACTCTCTCCACGGACGTGGTTACAATAGCAGATGATATGTCTAGTGAAGGGGCCAGCTCTGCTGATGGCACCAATCGCAGGAGTGGATCATTCGCACAAACCGTCTCCTCTGAAACCAGACAGACGCGAAACAGTGTGCTGCCCTCATCAATCGTGTCGGAGACCCAAACTTTATCGACCGATACGAACTCTTCAAACCAATCGTCTGTTGTGTTTCCCCGGCTTGCAAAACATTGGGAGCGGCATCATTCCATGTCATATGATAACTCTAGTGTGGTTGATAGCCTAAGTACCGACGGTGTAAGAGGAACCCTTGACTCTGGCGCGTCCAGTCTATCTAGACAGTTGGGCTCGGCAAAGTTCCGACGCCAGGGGCATTGCGAAGTCATCATGATTGAAGGCGCGGGTGGTCTCGGCAAAAGCCTTTTTGTACAGTCTGTCCTGGCTGACGCTCGACGATGTGGTTATTGTGCGACCGCAAAGTTCGATACTACCAAAAGAACACCGTTTGGGCCGTTGCTTAAGTTGCTATCGTCATTGTTCAAACAGGTGTGGGGAGAAAGAAACACAGAGACACCATTTCATCAGGGATTAAAACAATATATTCGTCCTGTGTGGCCGATGCTACACAGAGTATTGGGACTGCCTGAATTCTTACTTGGCCAGCCGGAAGCAGGTGTGCCACGATCTATATCATCGTCTCAGACCTCGATCATGCGCAAGGATTCAAGGCCGCTTTTGAATCGTCGAGAGTCATCGCCAAATGACTCGCCAGGGCCACTGCCACGGCATTCGACGACTTTTGCGTCCCAGACCTCTCAGGATTACCTTCGCGCTGGAGCATCAACTAAAACAATGCGGTTAATCAATACCATTTTGGATGTTCTCCGAGTGTTTACCGCTCATAAGTTTATATGCTTTTGCTTGGAAGACCTCCATTTTGCTGATGATGAATCATTAGAACTCATCACGCAAATAATAACTTCCAGAATGAAGATGGTGGTCATGGTCACGTATCGCCCCGAAGAGCTTCCGTCGGAAAAGCTGCAGAGAATCATATCACCTCCAGAGGTGGATGGTAAATCTTACATTTTCAGATTATTTCCCAAAGTCCCAACTATGCTAACAAGATCACAGAGTACCTCCGTGGCACACGACCGACCTTGACGAAAATAGCATTAAAGCCACTTAGCGAAGATGATATATTGCAATATGTCTCAGTAACCCTCTGCAGACCCAAAGAAGAAGTCCTTTCTCTGGCTCTTGTCATTCAATCCAAGACTGCCGGAAGCCCCTTTTACATGAGGGAGATGCTTAGCGCGTGCTACCGCAAGAAGTGCATCTGGTACGATTACCGAGATAGCCAGTGGCACTACGATCTCGACAGACTTTTCGCACAATTCCGGGGCGAGAAGGATTATGATGTCCTAGACACGGCTTTCATTACTCAGCGGCTCGGGGAATTACCAGCTGCAGCACGATCTGTTCTCGCCTGGGCGGCTCTTCTCGGTGGTGCGTTTTCGTTTGAATTGTTGTCCCGACTGATGAGCGGGGAGTTCGACTACCAAGATGGGGAAGATACCCCTTCCTGTATCGAAACGTTGCGCCGGGGGTACTCTGAAGGGGAGACGATCGCAGGTTTGCAGGCTGCCATTCAAGCGTACATTATTGTACAGACCGAAACAGATGACCGCTTCCGCTTTGCTCATGACAGATACATTCAAGCTTCCGCTGCTTTGAAGGAGTGCAACGCCAACAAAATGCACTTCATTATTTCTCAGACTCTTCTTAAATACTACGCTGTCGAAGCTAGACAACGCGACGATACAGCGTCACATATCTGCGCTGCTGTCGACATCATCAAGCACCGCGTACCTCAGCGCCTGGAGTTTCGTAAACTACTCATGGAATGCGCACAAGCAGCGATTGAGAACGGGGCTCGGCCAACCGCAGCAAAGTACTATACTGCGGCTGTTAGTCTCCTGCAAGATGCGCCGTGGGTTGAGGACGACGGAGACACATCGTATGATGAAACCATACAGCTGCACCTTCGTTCGGCAGAATGCTATCTATATATGGGTCAACTCTCTGTCACCAATAACCTTCTTTCAACAATCTTTGCCAATGCGAAAACCTCCATCGATAAAGCACCTGCATATGTACTTCAATCTCGAATATTTGCTCAGAACGGCAATTCTCTGGCTGCCCTCATCTCCCTGAAAGAATGCCTAGGACTTCTGGGGGTTCAAATCGATGAAGAGCCCACGTACGAAAAATGTGACGAGAAGTTCCACAAGTATGCTGTGCAGATACAGAAGATGGACCGCCAAACGGTAATCAGTGCTAGGAAATCTAGCGATCCATTCATAAGTTCGATCGGTGCGGTTCTCTCCGAGACTACCAGCGCAGCTTGGTGGAGCGATTGTGTGCAGTTCTACCATCTCAGCTTGGTCATGCTCGAGATACATCTCTCTCGAGGCGCCTTTCCACAATCCGGCATGGCATTCCTCAATCTTGCCACCATTGCCTTATCTCGTTTCCAGATGGTTCAGTTTGCGGTGGACTTGGGGATGATATCACAGGATCTGTTATTCCAGGCGCGCGATGCGTTCTCAATGGCACGAGGGCAGATGCTACACTCATGCTTTATTGGGCACGTGCACTGCTCTATGTCTTTGACCATCACACAGATGGAAGATTCAATTGAACTGGCATCTGTATCTGGTGACAGAATGTCGACCATACTAAGCTATGGGCTGACTGCTATGGCCAAGTTATTTGCAAGCGAAAATTGTGCTGATCTCGAAACCTATTGTGAGTATGGTTGCGAGGAAGTGTCTGACTGGTATTCTGACACTAGAGGCGGATCTCTGCTCATCGCTGTGAGGCAAACATGTCGGGCTTTGCAAGGAAAGACTCGTACTCACAGTGCTTTTGAGATAATGACAGATGATCAGCACGATGGTATCGCATATAAGAATTGGCTCATGAATCAAACCCAGGATAGCAACCGCTCGACATTATTCTATGAAAGTCTCGAAATAGTCTGCCTATTTCTCTTCGGCCATTATGAGCGAGCCATTGAGATTGGATCAAGGTGCTTTGAAGAGCTCCCAAAGCTGTGGTCCGCACGCAATAGCAGACTAGTCGCTTTGTTTTATGGATTATCTCTGGCTGGCAATCTTCTTAGGCAGATGCAGGATCCCCGCACTCTTTCAGAGGACTACTCCGCTGAAGCTCAGCAAGTAGTAGAACAGCTACGTGAGTTTGTTAGGATGATTGATGCCTGGTCAACTGTATCCAATGTCAACTACCTTGTGTGGACGAAGCTTCTGGAAGCTCAAATTGCAGAACTATCTAATCACCATGGTCAATGCATCAACTATTACGAAGAAGCGCTGGACCACGCCGCAGAGCATTGTTTTCTATTTGAGGAGGCTCTTGGAAATTATCTCATGGCAGGCTTTTTTATCAGGCGCAAAGCACGAAGATCTGCCCGCGCAGCCCTTCTGGACGCTGTGAGTTTATATAGACAGAATGCAGCTACAGGTGTTGCCATGGCTATTGAGGAGGAGCACGGGCTTCTACTGCATGGACCAACTCGGAGCCACCGAGTCACTGATATTGGAGTTCAGACTGATTTCGTCACAGACGCCCCGTCTGTTCAATACCGTCCACAGGACGGTGAAGATGACGGCATGTCTCAGATTCCTACAGGTACATTAGCAGATCTCAAGGGCGAAGAGATTGGAGCTTGGAGAAACACAATGACCATGCAGACAGAAGATGGAGCTGGGCTTCCTGCTCTCGATATGATCGACTTACATGCCCTCCTCAAATCATCACAGGTCATCTCATCACTACTACAAGTAGAAGAACTGCTCAAAACCATGTGCGATGTCATTTTACAGACTTGTGGTGGTTCTGCTACACTCGCCGCTATTGTAGTCCAGGACATTGATGCGGACGGCTGGTGCGTAGCTGCAAGTGGTGATCCCGAAAAGGGTGCCTCAGCACATAAGCCGGGGCTGACGCTTGCAAATACACCATTGATCGCAGAGAACGTTGTACTGTACTGTACGCGATTCATGGAGAGCGTCTTTATACCAGACATCATAAGTGACGAGCGGTTTGGCAATGTTAGCGAATCATGGTTACAGAGGAACCCCTCAGGCAAATCCATCATTGCCATACCAATACGACATGCAAACAAGCCCTTATTAGGTGTTCTGTATCTAGAAGGCGTCCCGGGATCGTTTACAGATCGCAATGTAACCGTTCTTCAGGTTTTGGTCAATCAAATCGGCATCAGCTACTCCAACGCATTATCAATAAAGAATATTGAGAAGATATCCGCAGAGAATCATTCCATGGTCGAGGTTCAAAAGAAGGCTCTCAGTAAGGCGCTCAAGGCTGAGACGAAAGCAAAAGATGCAGAGGCAGAAGCGAAACGACATGTCAAGCTTGCTGAAGAAGCCGCCAAGGCCAAGTCTATTTTCCTAGCGAACGTATCCCACGAGCTTCGAACCCCTCTCAATGGCGTTATTGGGAATTCCGAACTACTCCGCGACAGCAATCTGAATAGAGAACAGCTTGAAATGGCGGATTCGATTCGAGTTTCCGCTGATCTCTTACTCACAGTTATCAATGATATTCTTGACTTCTCCAAAATGGAAGCTGACAAAATGAAGCTCTACATTATTGCATTCAACCCAGAAGAGATGGTCAAGGAAGTTGTCCGAGCTGTCTCGTATAGCAATCGGGAGAAGGCGTCGAAGAAAAATGTCAAGATTATTCAAGACATCAACCTACCGTCTATGTTGATCTATGGAGATCCCATTCGTCTTCATCAAGTTCTTGGGAACTTGATTGGTAATAGTTTGAAGTTTACAGAAGATGGCTCAATCACCATTGGTGCTCGACTCGATGAAGAGACCAAGGAGAAAGCAACGCTTACCTTTTGGGTTCGCGACACTGGCATCGGCATTCCACCTCAACAGCTGGCAAAGCTCTTCCAACCCTTCAGTCAGGCAGACGCCAGCACGGCTAGAAAATACGGTGGCAGTGGTCTGGGGTTAAGCATTTGCAAATCCCTCATTGAAATCATGATGCAGGGCAAAATCCAACTGGAAAGTGAAGAGAATGTCGGGACCACCGCCTGGTTCTCTGTTTCGTTCGAAAAGGCAAAGCCAGATGTCGCTGCAGGAGAAGCCCAGGCGCAAGCTTCGCCTCCGATTGATAGATTTTTAGCGAGGTCTATGTCATATGTGGAGCGAGCCACCTCACCAATTCCCTACATTGACCTGTCTGGAATCCCGAAAGAGGAGATAAGAATATGTGTCGCCGAAGACAATCCAATTAATCAGAAAATTGCGATTCAGTATGTCCAGAAATTGGGTTATACAGATGTGAGTGCATACGAAAATGGCTTGAAGGCTGTTGAAGGTCTACGAGAGAAGGCTCGGGAAGGCAAACCATACCACATTGTTCTCATGGATGTACAAATGCCTGTTCTCGATGGCTACGAAGCAACGAGACTCATTCGCAACGACCCCCTCGAAGAAGTGAGGAAGATTCTAGTGATTGCTATGACTGCTTCTGCAATTCAAGGGGATAGGGAAAAGTGTCTTGCGGCTGGGATGAACGATTACCTTGCCAAACCCGTTCGTGCTGAGGTTCTCAAACGAAAACTTGACGCATACATGAATATTCCGCGGCCAGATGTTTCAGCACTGAGTCGTCCACAACCGCCGCCGCCGGCTACATTGACTTACTCAGAGGAGGCAAATGGATATATAGCAACAGATTCACCTGTCGAAACACCGCCGCCGCCGCCGAGGAAACCACTGCCTTCTAACATTAGCTCAGAAACGGTTGTAAGACAGCCGATTCCCATTAGATCGGAATCTGGGTCAATGAAAGAGCCCATCTTTGACAACCCCCAGCATCCCGACATGAGCCCAACATTCACGAACCCAATTTACGATGTTGAGGAACCAGTAACGCCATATATGGATGACTCAGCTGCGAGTCCTCAAGAGCACATGAGTCAATCGAGCAGTCGGACTTCTTCAGACCAAGAGTTGCTAGAGGGTGAAATAGGGAGAGAATCTACGCCACAGCCACCTAAAGGTCGACGACGCAAGTTGACAAAGATTCGGCGTCATAGCAACAGCGAAGCGAGCTCCGATACTGTTGTTCTTCCTGATAAACCACCAACAGAAAGACAACGAAGTGTCCTAGTCAAGAAGTCAACACAGCGGCAACGGTCGAGCAATCCTGGAGATGGGTCGCAAAACAAAGAGCCACAAAACGACAATGAAGTATCCTGAACGACACCGACAGGATAGTAATTTTTCTATAATTGAATGAAACGATCAAAAGGGCCGATTTTCTAAACCATGCCAATTGACCAAAGTGCCAGCCGATTAGAGAAGCAACCGTGGCCAACTCTCCAGGTAGCCTCCTTTTTCTTTCCTTTTTTTTCTGTTCCCTCGCAGTCAGTCCTATTCCGGCCGGCAAATGGAACACTATAGATGAGGGATTCGAAGGCGCTTCCATCCTTTCACATATTTCCTTTTTGGCAGCCAATAATGAGCTAGGGGGGTTTTTTGGAACGAACGAAAAGTCTCTAGCCATGTGGGAATGACATTCACGCCACGACGATCTGCTCTACTAGTATTTCTTTTCTCAGCTGTCAAGCATTGTTCTCTGTGGACCTTGGGGCTTTCCTTGCTTTTTTTCTATATTATGGTTCCCTACTATTTGGATGCTGGAGGGGTCAATTATCAAGTTCACGGCCTTTCTTTTCCGCCACAAGAAATTTGTTTGGATGGCACTGGCACTGGCACTGGCACTGCTATTGGTAGTGGTATAGCCTGGTAATACGGCAGGCATAGAACGGCCTCAGGGTGTATGGGTAGATGAATGGACGAGAAGAAAAAAAACTCGATTTGCAGCACACAATGAACGAGATCATGATGCAGAACGGCGTGCCACCTACTCAGCCTTGTGTGGCTGTCGATATTCAAGGACAGAGAGACGCACTAGATGCAGCTGGACATTGTAGCGTCGCAGGTAACTCTTTTTGGCTGCTAAATGGGGAGAAACAGAGAGAGTGTGTGACATACATACACACACACACACCCAAGATAGAGAGCCACAGAGACCACGAACCTGCAAGGAGTGGGTGAGTGTGTAGACGACGGCACTTCGCGAAGGGATGGTGCGTGGTGGACGTGTGGCGGATACAAACCGGCTAGGAATAGGATGGAGTGCTGGAAGGGGCCAAGTGTGCCCATGGCTTTTGTGTTGTTGTTGTTGTGGTGGTGGTGGTGGTAGTGGTAGGCGCAATAAATCAAGCGCTCAAGATGTTTAACCAGTGTTTCTATTTTATTTTTTTATTTTTTACGATCTACCTGTATCATCAATCAGGTGCTGAATGACACTGCCGTCATTCTTGCTCTTGGGCATCTTCTTAAGGCTAAAGATGACTCGAGGATACTTCTTCATAGACTACTTACTTGCTACTTTAATAATGATGATAGGGTATACAAAAACACATACCTATATATATATCCATTGTTGAAAATGAAAAGGGAAGTCAGAAAAGGCAAGTATGTAGTTGTTGTATTGTAAAGTCTCGTTAAAAAAGAAAGAAAGAAAGAGAAATAGAACACAAGTATTTCTCAAGTATTTCTCTAGGGTATTGTTTGTTTTCGAGGCTTGACTGCCTGGAGAAACTACCACATCGGTTTATAGCCAAACATTTTTTTTATCCTTTTCTTCTTGTCTATTCCATTTTTTTCAGCGTCTCAGAGTGACGTTTCAACAAGGAGATGAAAAAAGGCATCCAACTTTCCATAACAGATAGACTTGACAAACGAGAACCTTACTCAAGAAACGGAAGCCACATCATCTACATGTAATGTATAGTTTTACCGCTGCACTACAACTTCTACTACTACTACTACCCTACGTAGGTAGGTAGTTTTCATTATGTACTGGAAAGAGAGTACATAATAAAGAATAAAAAGAAAATAAAGGCTTGCAGAAATAAATACGCCCTTTCCAGCCTACCTTTGCTCTAGTTTGTTCGCCTTCTCCATTATAGATACACGGCTGGTCCACACGGTAGGAAGGAGGGTTGTGGCTTGCGTGCTTTCGGCCGACTCCCGGCGGCATATAGAAACAGCGTTCTCGGAGATGGCTTGCTTAGCGGGGGAGGGAGCACGAGCAGGAGGAGGAGGTGGAAGAGAGGAGAGGGAGGAAGAGGCGGACAAGCAGAAATGTTTGCTCTAGAAGGAGGAGGGAAACGAGAGGGCGCCGTCTGATCAGGTGCACCAATGCCTTCCCAGGAGAGTCAAGTCTCCTCCTCCAGTCCAGGTTTACTTTGCGCGGAGGCGCTTAAGGCTAACAACGTTCAAAATGGGTGGGATGGGGGCCGAGTCTGTCTGTCGCGGCGTCCGTGACTATGTGCTTCAGGAGCTTGTTAATATATTGTTGGAGTGGGGATGAGGCTTTGAAGCTAATGCTCAACATGGAGCCAATAGTCCTTGGTGGCGAAAAGCAGAGGGAACATTTTTGAACAATGAGAGAGAGGCTTGAGCTAGCAGAGAATACTGTAGAAACAAGGGCAGCCCCCAGATGGGGGGTGGGAAACCATCGCATCGCTCACATGCAGCAGTCTTCTCGCCTAGAAAGCTCCAGCGAACTCCAGCCCACGAACCAGAAAAGCTAATGGAGGCAGCAGTCTCTCTTCGCCCGGGAAAGACTTCCCGGGCAGTGTGTGAGCGGGCGGGGACAGAGAGAGATGGAGAGAGAGAGCTGAACCAGTGCCTCTCCATGTAGCTCGCCACAAACGAACTCCCCACAGACAAGCTGGGCATCAGGTGTGGGTGCCATGGGCGCTAGACGGCCAAAGAGACTTGCATCCGCACGTGTAGTGGTGCAAGCCACCATCATCAACGGCAGCTATCACATTGGCTGGGTAGGTGGAGATGTTTAGCTCCTTTGCCCAGAGTTCCGTTCGGCGGAAGACGACGAGCGCACGGAGCGGAAATACCTTCTAGATGCAAATGAACAGCTGGTCCACTAGGCCCCGTATGTGTATGTATGTAAGAGGAAATGCATCGACTAGGATGGCGTCTGCTCGGCTATGTCGTCTTCGGCGGCGCACCTCGGTTTTGGCTTGGTTTGCTCTTTGGCTGATATGCATTCAGTCATCATGTTCAGAACCGCATGCACCAATACCCTTTCGCCTTGTGTCTGTGAGCTTGCTCTGCAGGGACCTGGGCCGGAGATCTTGTGATGCGGATGGGGCCAGTTATTGGCTCTTTGCACGCGCTTGGGCCTCTTGCCTCTCAACGGTTCGGTATGTAACCCTAGGTTGCCTTTCGAACACATCAAATGCTGGTTGTGCCCGTATTTGAGTTAGTGATGTAAATGGCTTCTAATATCGCGTTGGCTATATATCAGAAATCGTTGATGTTCAGTCGTCATGAAGCAACGTCTCTTGGTTCGAAGGGCTGAAAATAAAAGAACCAGCCCGGTCAAGGTGCGTCGAAAGCCAAGGATATAGTGTGCCATATAGGGCAAATGCGTGTATCGATGCTCTTATGGCTTCTTTGATGTGTAATATTGCCTTTGTTCCTCTATCGGCCAGACGCAGAAAGCTGACAAGTGACAAACACACCCCAAGCCACGAAGATCATCAGGCTGATTGTCTTATTTCTGGACAACCAACCACCAAGTCCCATAGTGAACAGGCCAAACAAGGACTCGGACTGTTGAAACTAAATCAAACAGTTACCTAGCCTCATGCGAAACATTGTTTGCCGCCATGTCAAGGATCTGCGAACTTGTGGCTTCTTGGACTTGGTTGCCCGACTTCGTGCTCGACTAAGTTGCGTGGGCTTGGTGGCTGCAGGCTGCACGGCTGGTCAAATTGTTGCAGGGAAGTAGTTGCACGGAGAAACAACTCGAGTTCTCGAGCCTTACTGCGCCGCTGTGCTCCACGCCGCAGATACTTGTGATCGGCTTTGGTGGCAGTTGGGAACATGCAGTCCAGAGGATATTTCCCCATCCCTGTTGAAACAGAGCAGCCTCACGAACGCATTAATCGCAATTTAAATCCCTTGACGTAGTAGTGCGACCCATATCTCTCTGTTTCGGTACAGCGAATAACGTGTTCTTCTGGATGGCGGCTGTATCAACACTGTGATGATGCAACATCTTTCCATCTCGCTTATCTGTAGGTGATTGTAAACCTTGCTACCCTGGCTATTGTGGCAAGAGGTTCAAGATTGACAATGGTGAATGTAGTTAGTAAACGAAACTTTCCATCTTTGATTCCAGCAGCCGCGCTGGCAGCTCCGTCGGATCCCCATGATGAAAGAAATGGCAAGGCTGAAAGCCTCATCTCCCTTTTTTACGTAGTCAATCTCACCCAACACCTGGACCACTCATGGGCCACGTCATGCCTGAAGAAGTCAAGATGAACCTCTATAACCCCACGACATAAGGAAGGTGGATGACACAATGCTTATTGATACAATCTCCGTTACATATTATCTTGTTAGAGGCGACCAAAAAGATCATGCGGTTATTGAATTGTGTCCAAAATGATGGATCATCGCCTCCATTCAACAAGGAAACAGACCCCGTGGTAGCTATGTGTATACCATTATCATCGATCGGGTCGAGTTGAGTGTCTGACGTGAGATCAAACTTTGACCGCCTCCTTTCCCCAGGTTACAAATACCTGTCGCCATATTAGCATTTAGAGTCCAAATAGTTGGAGTTTTCGTCAAATCAACCCTAACGGATTCGAAATCGTCATAATTCCGTGACGAGGGGATTCAACTCCAGCCGAGCCTAAGCCAGTCCGTACAGTCCAGTCCAATCTTCTCAAACTTTGGGGTGAGCCCATATTGGAGCTGTGTATGGAAACAGAAGCTTCAATTTAGGTGAAACCTACCCGTCAATGGTTCAAGATTAGTGGCTGGCGACAATATCTAAAGTAGGTTCGGGCATTAGTTAAGTCACTCCACAGCGCCAGCTAGCTTCGTGGCTGTAGACAAGCCGGGGCAGCCGTCAACAGTGCCTCGTCCTCTCTCTCAATTATCGGCTTTGCCTTGGCCATCCATATTAATGGAGGAGTCGACTTGGGCAATATCAAGCATCTAGGGAGAAGCATTTCCACCAAGCAAGCCGCCTAGAATCCATCCGTGATAAGGCTGATGTCTGTCCACCCATGATAAGATAGGTAGCATGTGGCCGCTCTGCGCTCATTCAAATAGAAAGTTTAATAGTGCACAATGCCATACACGATGGTGATGTTTCGATAATGTGACGATGACGCCTAATAAATTCGGGGTTGGCTGAAAGAGAGCACCCGCCTATAGAACAGAGCTGCATACTACGGTCGAGCAATGCGGATAACCAAGTATATCTAGCGGCAACTCATGCATTCAACGTTCTTGATGAAATATTAAACTTTCTTTAAGGCTTCATCCCCTCTAAGCAGCAGGTCCGAACCGTGATTGATTTTAATGGCGATAAGTAAGGACCTCTGACCTGCTCCATTGTGCATAACTAGCAAACTATGGAGAGCAAGAAGCTGAGCTATTGATCATCGGCCTGGGCATAATGGTCTTCAACGCAATAGTCGGCAAGGTTTAGGTTGTTAGGTCTCTAATACTGTTCGGCCCTGGGCGACTGAGGTCAAGACCGAAGAGGCTCAGCCACAAGCATACTGAACATGAGAATTTAGTGAACGAGGAAGCGAGGTGTCACAAGAGAAACGAGTTTTGCCCTTTTGTGGAACGTTTGACCTCCTTCCAGCAGAATCGCCGAACTGGCCATTAATTTAGTCCGGGAATTTGAATCAGGTTGCTGTTTTTGGATGAGGACTCGGGAGCTTGAAAAGCACTGCTGAGCTTGTGGGACCATCTTCGAGGCAGACTCATGATCGTCAAAGTATGCATCTTTAACAGAGCATATCAATATGTCGAGGATGAAACCCAATGATTGCTAGTTTGTGCTCTACGAAGCTTCATGGAAATTGTAATGCGACAGCTGCAGGTTGTTCGCTGTGATATTGTATCTGGTGTCTGGTATTTCAGCATGTGCCTTCACGGCGAAAGCACTCAGTCAAACACAAGTTGCCCATAGGCAGACGACATTGTAGAGCGTCGTATGTTGAACAGACTTGTTGAATGGGTTAGTCGTGCCCAACGCCTGCATGCTGCATGCCTTCAACACGCTTACGTAGCCAACAGTAAACATAAGTGACTATCTGGGGTCTTTCAATTGGTGAAGCTTGGTCTCTGGATCATAATGGACAGCGAATAAGTTGTAGATGTGTCAGGGAATACGGAGTTGTTCTTCGCCGCTTGGTCACCGATTTGTCCAAGGGAGCGGAAATACCTCGGGCATGATATTTTTAGGCATTTGTTGAAGAGTAGCAGTCAGAAGGTGGTATCGCATCCATGCTGACGGCACTTTTGTAGCAGAGTTGCACGACAAACACCCTCGACCGTTCTTACCCCAGCCAGTATGCGAAGGGAGCCGACGGAGCGTAACCTCAACCAACGAACAAACGAACAAATAATGAACATTAGCATTAGAAGAAAAAGGAAAGATTTTTTTTTATAGAGTGCCATGATCTGGAAGAAAAACGAAGAAGGGGGATCCATAGAGGCTAGATTGGACATACCAGCTCATCTCCAACCCGAATATATTCGGAAGACGTCAGGACATCGAGAAAGCATGGGCCCATCTCAATTCTACGTTCATTGCGCTTCAATAACCAGATGACTAAAACTAGAGAACAGACGCACCTCAATAGAGTAGGACAATACGTCACGCTCATCAAATCAAAGTGGCCTGAAAGCTTTACTGGCTCAATGCAAACGGCCAGAAGCTGAATCGGAGAGAAAGGGCCTAAGACACGCCGCTTCTCGGCTCAGCTCACAATGGTGCGATAGGTTTGGGCTAACCACTAAAGCTCTCGAGTTGCGCCGTTTCTTGTTTGGCTTCGTCCTTTTGAGGCGTCACTTGGCGGAGTCTCCCATGCGGCCCTAATCTAAAGAGCTCAACAGTGATGAGCCACCAGTCAACTGTAGCACAACCCCATGCCTAGCTGCGTTAACTAATATGTTGCACACCAGTCCAACAACGTTTTGTGATGGCACATAGCTTAATGGTAGTTGTAAACAAAAGGCGATCCCTTCCTCAAGTGTGCGGATCCGCCATCCGTCCACGCATTACTATGAGACTTGAGCTCTAAAAAGGCCGGCATCCAAAGATGGTGGCGAAGACATGCCATGGCTTCTTCAACAACCCTGGTCCTAGACTGGCTACCACTGCTCGCAGCCCTTTCACAGACCAAAAGCCGGTGTGAAGTTCAAAAAGCGGTGCATGAGGCCAGCTCCCTTTGGGCCCTCGCGTGTAATTATTTCTCGCCAGCTTCTTCGAGGCTGTCATCAAGAACGGAAATCCTAGCTAAGGCTGACCATTTGCATAATCAGCACATCCATGAATTTGTCCAAGTCATAGTTACGTATAGTTGTGTGGACCTTCATCGAGTTGACCTCGCTCCCGTTATGTGTCATGTTACACTATCGGTCCCATACAAATTAAAATTAAAATAAAAAATAAAAAATATCATCGAACAAAATGTATAATTGGGATACTCGGGGACGTGACCTATTATGTAAATTTTGTTAGTTTGTAATAGTCCGAATAATTCAGAGTGGTTATGATCATAATATGAAGCCAGCCGGTTGGTTGTCGGGCGCAGAAGTCATCCTCATGATGGCAAGCACAAGGAGCATGTGGAGATGCTCTTTATGCTGGTGATCAGATCAACAAGGTCCGTGCCAGCAACAGCAAAGGATTGGTCCAAAGCTTTGGGGATGAATGTCCGGCAGAGAACATGGCGACTGTGTGCAAACGGGAACACCGTCAGACAGGGTCGTATCAACGACATTTGGGGTCCGCAGACTGGCAACCGTTCTACAGTAGCTCCAGAGGCGGGTGCTTCGTTTGGGGTCCAGCCATAGCCACTGATTTGTTGCCAGCTTGAAAGTTCTTGTACACATCATACAACGTGTATCTTGTTTGCTGCTTGTTTTGCCATGGCTATTCTCGCATTCTGCTCCATCTATGTAGGTGATTGGCACGTGGTCGACTCTATCTGTTGCACCAGGCGAGCCAGCCACATGCCAGCCTCCACCCTAGCCAAGGCTGCGTATTCTGTCATTGACCAATTGTAGCTCCTTCAATAGAGTAGTCAGGGTTTTGCGAATACAGGATAGCCCTAATCAGAAACAATTACTATCGTTCGCTGGCATCAGCGGAGCTCCTGGCGACGGCGACAGGTCAGCAGACTAGGCAGGTTGTTCAACTCAGCCCGCCCAGACCTTGCCTTGCTTTGCCTTGGTGCTTTGTAGCATTCGCGGCGTGTAGAGCTAGAATCGTAAAAGTAATATAGAATTAGTTGCAGGCAAGGCTAGGTAAGCAAGCCCAGAAGGCACCACCGCGACGCCTGATTTGGGACACTGGCAGTAGAATTGTCAAATGGCTTAAAGATAAGATGTGCGCCAAACATGAACCATTCCCAGAAGCTGGGCCCACAAGACCCCATC
The DNA here is from genome assembly GCA_930272545.1 of Sphaerostilbella broomeana. NCBI lineage: Eukaryota > Fungi > Ascomycota > Sordariomycetes > Hypocreales > Hypocreaceae > Sphaerostilbella > Sphaerostilbella broomeana. Next base: position 316,938 of record CAKNET010000013.1, read on the forward strand.
CGGACAAATCATGAAGGCAAAACTTACAGCAGCATGGGGTGTGAAGCAAGCCTAAAGACGATGGACAAGCCACAAAAAAGTCCAAATCCACCGCCATCCTGACTTTGAGAGAACACAAGGTCGTCCTCCACTTGGCGAGGGGCGAGCTTAGGTTCTGAATCCAGATCGACCACTACATCCCTGGACTCCATGCAATACATCTCCTACACAGCCTTGTTTTTTTCTTTCTGTTTTTGTTTGTTGGGCTCGCGCTCCGCATCGTGGACTTTTGTTCCGCGTCGCAATAACCTCTCAATATCCTCGTCTTTTAATCAAATCCAGTGCCATCAGTCGTTGTCGGTCCCCCGCCTACCAAACGATACTCAATGGGGGGCTAGAGGCTAGAGTGTGAGGCTTGGACCTAGATGACTGCGTTGCCAGCGCGGATTGTCGACAAAGAAAGCATACTCCATACCCATCGACGAATTGAGGAGCTATAGCTAGCTATAGCTATGGTAGCCTTTGATAGAAGCTAGAAGCAGTAGTAGGAAAGCATCAGGTAGGGAACGGCATCTTAGGCACCCTGGTAGCTACGAATCATCGCACATGCTGGATCAGAGCTCAACACATGGAGCAGTCGATAGTTGAAGGTGGCATTTCACTATTATGTATGTACATATGTACTATACGTGTCTCTGTATGTGCAAGAATGGGTTTGGATGATGTCTGGTCGAAGCAACAAGCTCGCATTGGGCAGTTAAGACCTGTGCAGTCGCGCATAAAGTCACGGATTGCTTCATCCGTGCATGCTTGGCTCGTGTTGGCGAGGAGGCGCGGGTGTCCGCTTCGGGAAGGGAAGGAGAGACGGATCTGACTGCCAAACAACCACTCACGAGGGGGGCGGCTTCGATGATGAACGGCGGAAGGAAGTTGGGAAGGTAATAATAGCCTGTAGGCCAAATGGCAGGACAGGACAGCGGCAGGAGCAAAGCACGAATGCGGAGTCAGCGGCCATATCGATAATGGGATTAATCAAGAAGAACTAGCAGATGGCCTCAGGGATATCGAGAACCAAAAAAAGCTCGATCAGACAAGCAAAGACCAACATGTCTCGCACTAAACCCACCACGTCCGAGTGTGAACCTTCACAAATTGCACCCATTCTATGACTCGCGCGAGTACAGGCATGCATTGGTCCTGTTCACTGTGGACGACCGCGACTCTGAAACGGCCTGGTCCTGGTCAAGAGAAGGCAAGGTCACGACGTAGACACGATAGGTGAACTGTCCGGGCAGGCATCTGGGCTAAGCAAGCATGCTGCCGTATCTCTTACACCCGTTCGCTCAGCTAATACACGAGGACAGCAACGGAAGTAGCAAAGATGGACCAGCCATGCCGCCACCGACCCCTCTCGCCCCTCCACTCTGGGACCTGAACATCTCTGGGGCACTTTGAAGGCCCTACGAGGACAAGCGCAGTCCTGCCACGAACGAACGAGCCAGAGAGAGAGAGACTTTCCAGCCCCAGCTGGTACACATCATGAACCTGATGAACAGACATGCGAGCATGTACAGGGTACGGGGCTCGTAACGCCCATGCGCTATGCCCCCAATCCATGCCCCATGGATTCGTGGCTGCCATACTGAGCTACTAGCAGCTCCTCTCGAAGATCTAGGTGCTTTTGACTCCATGCTGTCTTTGTCATGCTTTGCCTTGTTCGGCCATGCCTGGACGATTTGGTTTGGGGGTCTGTCCGTTTCTAGTCTCATTGGAGGCATAGGAAAAGGCATAGGAGCAGGCGGACGGAAAGCTGGACGACACTATAAGTATGTATCTGTGGACGAGCGGAGACGCCAGCAGCACACTCAGCCCCTCTCTGGACTCTTTTTTTTGTCTATTTTTTGCACCATCTCCCCAGGTGCAGGCGCAGGTGCGATTCCGTCGCAGCAGCTGCCCACAGACGCACGCACGCAGACACGCACGCAAGCCGACACACACGCACTCACACACACACTCTCTCTCACCCACAAAAAGATCCCGCCGCTGCGACGCAGCCAAGGAGGCAGGGCTTCTCCGTACGTGTTGGTGCTTTTTGTTTTTTAATGCTGCTCTCTCCAGCTAGTGCTGTCGTATCATTTCCATCCTGGGCTTCAAACCCACCGTTTCCACTTGCAAATCAACTCCTCCGTCAACGGCTAGCCGCCCTTTTGAACTGATTTCCAGTCCACGTTCACTACGCCTCGTTTTCTCCGAAGCTACAAGGCAACACCACACTCTCTCAGTGCCTTGGCGATGATGGCCATGGCTTTCCATCTTGTGAATCCCCTCTGATCCATGGCATTCAACCCCGTCACTGTGTGCTTGTCTTGACTTGCCGTCATCCTCTCTCTACCTCCAGGGATCGCTCTGTCGCTGTTTCAATTGGCGAGGATTTCTCCGGGACCCAAGAAAATCTCTTTGTGCTGCCCTACCGTTCCTTTGGCTTCCTTGGCTCAACCTTCCTCTCAGCCCCCTTCCATTATTGTCCGCTTATGGCTTTTTTCTTGACCATTAATTTTCCTTGGCTTTTTGAGTCTTCTCTACGTTGCTGTTGTTCCTCCGCTTTCACCTCCATTCTAATCATCTTCCGACTTCCGCCTCTCTCACATCCGTCCATCTGCCTCGCCTCTGGCGGTCTCCCTCTCTCACACCCTCTTCGAAACACACGCCCCCTCTGCCTATTGTCCCTGTTGGCTCATGTCCCATCGATTCCCTAATCAGGTCGTCTGTTCTGCTACAGACATCGCGCGCCTAGTCGAATGAACCAGGCACATCAGACACACACACGCCTTCTCCACAGGGGCCTGGTGTCCCCCCCAGCCCTTGTCTGCTGGTCCATCTCGTCCTTGTCCAGCCGTTGTTCAGATCCCAGCGCCGCTTGGTTCCTCGCTGTCTCTTTTTCGAGTCTCTTTTTGCTAGTCAAGCCCCTCGTTGGTCAACCCTTCCGTCCCGCGCTTTCTGATGCCAATCTAGGAAACACCAAGCACAGGGAACGGACCGGCCACGGTCTCTCATATTAGATACCTTGCATAGGACCTACAGGGTTACCTCAGCCCTCTGCTAGCTGTCGCTCTCTTACTCTCTAGCCCGTTAAACTCGCAGCCATGGCCCGATGAGAGTGCCCAGTCTTGCCCGCTGGTCACATTCGTCCCACACTTGTCGACCGCTCTTGACCTGGCTGCCGTCACATCCAGCCCACGTTTCGACTTAGACAAACGTTATATCCACTACGTATGTCTCTTCGTTCTTATTCAGTTCCTCTCCTCTCCTCCTCCTCCTCCTCCTCAACTACTAACTCACCGTCTTCCTTTTCTTTTCTTTTTAACTCTTCTTCTACCTGTCCCCCCGCCCCTTCCTCCCCTCCCCCCCTTCATTTCCCTTTTACCAGACTCTCCTTTATGAATTTGACCATTTCCTTTCTATTGCTTGACCGCCAAGCTCTTTTTCCTAACTGCAAATGTCCACTTGAACACATGTGCACCCTATAGCGGTTCCGGTCTATGCGATGATGCTCACCGTCAAGCAGCAACCAACGTCCTACGGCTACAAGTCCGTCCATGATCTGCCGACTCCGCCCTCCACCTCCCGGCCCTCTCCCCCCTTGAATTATCAAGACCCATCCTTCAAAACGCACCCCGCCTCTTCTCAAAGTCATAGTCCAGTAGTCCAGCCCATGTCTGCTTCTCATCGTGGCCTGCCTCCGCCGGCGGCCATGACACTACCTCCACAACAACCCTCTTCAACTGGTCCTCATCCACCACCGCCGCCATCACATCATCAACAACCACCGCCACCACCACCACCACTAAGCCAGGCTCCTCATCAAGGACAACAACAGCAGCCATGGCCCCCGACCTCGGCGGGTCTTCCACCGCCTCCTCAGCAGTGGCAGGGAGCAGAAGATTCTATGAGGACCTGGCTTCAGGCCAAAACAGAGGAAGAAAGGACTAGACAGGAAGAGGAAAAGACAAGACAGGAGACATTACGTCTGGAGCAGAGAAAGATCGAAATGGACATTCTGCGAGCATCACTAGGCGGAGGCATTCCCCCTCCAATGGTCCCTCTAGTATTTGCGGGAATGGGTAGCGGGGGCACACTCCCTCAGGCCGCTCTTGACTGGGCGCAGCAATTTATGACTCCGACGCAAGGACACCATCCTCAGTTGATGCCGCCACAAAGAACGCATTCGCCAGATCCTCAGCGAGAAATGACGGTTCCGGGACATGCGGTATACGCACCGCAAGCTGGCTCGGTACAAGGACCTGCGACCTACGCGCCGTATCCAGCTTCACCAACAAGACCGAGGGGTCAGACGGTCTCGGGGGTCATTGGAAGACCGGCTGGAGTATCAGGCCTGACAGGTATCAGCGCCAATCCTCAACAGCCTGGACAAGGACCGCCACCCTCCTTACCCCCTTACCAAGGACACGCCCACTCGCATTCGCAGTCGTCCCAGCACGAGGCGAGCCCTTCGATATACTTCCACCACTGGCAGCCGCCGACATCTCAGAGTGGAGGCAGCTCGAACAGACCAGGATCACCGTCTGGTTCGTCAAAATCCAAAAGAAAGCGAGACTCCCTTTAGGCTAACTTGGGCTGTGTGGCTCTAGGGGAGGGTCAGAGAAAGCGTAAGGCGACCGGAGGAGCATCCCAACATGCGACTAGAGCTCCTAGCGAAGACAGATTCCGATCCCCACCACCCTTCTCGCAAAGCGGTTCGTCCAACCCGTCACCCAATCGAAGATCTCATAAACGTCAACGAAGCGATGTGTCCTGGTATCGGCCACCAGGACAGATGTACGGAGACGATGGCGATCGCCCTCGAGCTAGGACGCCACCTCAGATTCCATCTTGGGGGCCATCACCGAGAGAAAGAGATGAGGTCAAAAGCGGAAAACAGTCGGTATCGTCGCTTTTGTCCCGTGAGCCCGGAGACTCGGGAGGGTCGTCGCGACAGGTTTCGCAACCACCACGGCTCGAGCCACCAACGCATCGACCTGGGGATAGAGGTGGGGAGCCACCCCTCAGCGCGGGAGATCCCGATTCAAGGTCCCGGGTGGGAGGCACCGGCCTGCGCGAGGGAGAGACTTGACTCAGAATTCTGTGCTCATCTTGACGGGATGTTTCAGTCGCCGGACCAATGACACGAAGGAAGCCCCACGAGTTCAGCCGCAAATGGCCAGTTTAGGGTCACACTATGCGATTCTCAAGTTTTGCTGGTCTTTTTTTATTCATTTTTTCTTGCTTCTCTTTTTTAACTTCTCAAAGTAACTCCAGCTTGGCCTCGGCCAGCGTTTGTACATTTTGACTTTTACCTCATTCTAGCGCCTAGAGGGCAAATTCTGGAATATGTTGAAGCTACAACTGGACGGGGCAGTCTTATACTAGCCAGGACGTTTTCTTATCCTTCTTTTCGTTGTTTATTTTTATTTTTATTTTCTTCTATTTTTCCTTTGTCTCCCGGCTTAGAGGGGTCTGGGCTACAAAGTTACCGGGCAAAGGGGGTGTTGGCGTTATGTTTCCCGTTGGTTACTGGGATTGTTGGATTGCATGTTATTGCAATCGCCAAAAAGTGTATTGGTAAGAAGAGATGAATGCATGATACTGGGCGGAGCTCTACACTTGGTCATTTGGGATAAGTCGGACATGCTTCAGCTGGCAGGGTTGTGTTTCAGCAGACCGAGATGAGAGAGGCCACCTGCGCTGGGGAAACAGATGGCTGAATGGGGATACTTTGATGCACCAAAAGAGGAATGTCAGACTTAGTAGAAGGTAAATAGAAAATGAAGGGAGAAATAAACAAATAAAAAAAGCAAAATACACGCATGAGAAAAGGCATCGATGGAGACGTGAGGCGGTGCCGAAAATGCACGTCGGTGAGTAACTACCAGTACATGTGAACCTTCATCTCGTTACGTGCGTAAGCTCAGCTTAACTTGATTTCTGTGGCCCTTATTGACATGAGCCAGGGATAGGATAGGCCGATCTACGTTTGCTTTTGGCAACTACCTTGTCATGGGCTGGGTGTCACGCTGTTTTAACTAGATCGAGGGCTCCATGCCTAACCCGGGAGCCAGAGAAGTGCGGAGATTCTCTCAGGAAGATGAAACAAAGACCCATGGCGGAAGTTGGAAAAGACCGTGGAGACTCTGGTTTTTAGTTTATTTATTTTTTGCCCTGTAAAGAAAATAACAAAGCTCCACGATTCTATTACAAATGGACGGGGACAAGGGAACAAGGAGATTTGGTTGGTTGTGCTACGAGTGAGTATTGTGAGATATCTAGTACTCGTATGTCTAGAGAGCGGCGCGATCGATCATTTATTACCACCTTGGTAGTATCTTGATAACACAATGCGGAAGCCGGAGGTATCCCCGGGGTTTTTCGAGCCAGGGCTAGATTCCCTAGAAAGCGGGAATAGATTAAAGAACAGGCATGGGGGAGAGGATATATATATAAGGTACCTATATGTATGTGTATATGTATGTACATATGTATGTATCCATAGGTGAGAGTTGTGTGTGTGTGTTGCACAAATGACAACATTTGAAGAGCAAAAGTTGGACGAGGGCGGGTCTGTTGATGTGCGGAATAAGAACCACCGATGTACTGGAAGAAGAAGAAGAAGAAGAAGAAGAAGAAAGGGTGGATGATTTACATGATCGTATGACTGTGTCTTACAGGCCCACTAGGTACATCTACATAGCCATGATGGCAAAGTGACGAGATGAAGCAAGGTGAGATGGGTTAAGGTGAGGTGAGGTTGATGGAAGTGGAATATGGACTCTGTAGTGAGGGAGGGATAAAAGCGAGAGAGATACCTGAGAGCCACCACTGTGGCGGTCTAGTTCTGTAGTTCAGAGGTCCTGTAATATCGGCTGGAGGGGCAGAAGGACAGGGGGCGGCTGGGCTAGAAACAGAAACATACCGAAAGTGGAGAAACTAGCCAAACCAAGCGACCGTTGGGAAATCCGCTTTGAGACAAAACCTTGGAAAAAGGACGGAGACGGAGGGGTTTTAGGGGGAGGATGATGATGTGCAGTGCGTGGTAGCATTCCAGGTGGGGTACCTTTGTTGAAACAGACGGACAGTGTACACTCTTTGTTGCGTGGCCATTGTTGTTGTTGTTGTTGTTGTTGTTGTTCTTGTGGTGGCATAAGAGGTAATGAAGTGATTGGCAGAATGCATGCCTACGGATACACAAAATATAGGTACCTAAATTCTCTGAATATAGTGTGGAGTGGACCTAAGCACCTAGGTATCTACTGTAGAAGGTGCAGACGTGGCTGCTCTAATAGGCTACAGGATACATTCGGCGCAAGTACCGCCCAAAGAAATATATTAATTAACGTTTTGGGGTAGAGAATGTCAACGGTGTGAGATGGTTGGTCAGAACCCCCAAACGCGCGGCATAGGGAAAGGCTGGAGGGGGGGGCACAGTGTGTTTCCGTGCTACCTAGGTACGTACTGTAAGGTAGTACATTATATTTGTACCCTAGATGCCTTAGGTAAGGTTGGTAGTAGTATGCAACTACTATACTTTGCGCGCTGTGTCTCTGTTTACAACTCTCTCCCGCTCGCGTTGCATGCTTGCGGGCGTCTTATAAATAACACAGCCGAGAAGAAGATGGAAAATCGCCGACGGCGGTTAAAACCCCCCCCCCTCTACCCCCTCTCCTCATCTCCTCTCCACAGGCAGGAGCTGGGGGCCGTAATTTGAATTCCTTCTTATTGCGGGAACTTCTGTATCTGCCCTAGGTTGAGCTAAGGAAGCAGCAGCAATATAAAAAAAAACCGGTTCGGCGCTTAGTCGTATATCCATCAAATAATAGGTTGATAAATAAATAAAAGATAGTGTTGTAGGACTTTGCATTAGGAGTTTTTTTTTGTTGAGGATTTTTTTTTTAGTAAGATGAAAATGATATCTCTCATCCACTCTCGCTAAGAGCGGAACCCGCCCACCCCCGTCCGTGCCGAAGCAATAAGTCTGAAACAGCACACAAGGTGACACAGCTCCGTCCCGCTGGGATGGGAAGTCTTTGAAATGTAATATACAAATGCCCAGGGTTTAGTTAGCTAAGCGCGCCACAAATAGATTGGGACGGCAGCTGTGCGGGGCGATGTGATATGTAGATAGCCCATGGAGCAGTGTTGAGTGATGGCTCAGCAACAAACTAACAAACGAACAAACATCCTGTTAGTATGTTGTTCTTTTGAGTAAGCTGTTTTGGGAATCTCCAAGCGAGAGGCGCTCTTTTTATTTTATTTTTAAATATATAAATTATTATTACAGTCATGAGAGTGATAGGGTTTTAGCGCATGCTGATCCAACAAGCGAGTTCAACTCAGGGTAGAAATCGTATGAGTTCTTTTCATTCTTGGATCCTTGTTCGAAACAGATAGACTAACAAAAAACAAAAAGGGCTGGGAACTCGACAGGGAGAAGAAACACAGAGACAACAGAGCGCAAGACAAAGGACGCTGTTTTGGGAAACCACATGGCAAAATTGAGAGACATTTCGGAGATCCTAATGCGGAGGAGCAGCAGAACTAGGTCGCATTTGATGGCTCCGGAAAGAAGATCAGCTGTTTTAATATACGGATTCATGCCATTATCACATCACACACACACACACACACACACTCTTGCCTCCCTGGGAGTACCAACAAAAAAAGAAAGCAAGCCAAAAAAAAGCAGCGGTCTCCCTGCAAGGTAAATCTGTACAGGGTAGGTTCTTGTCCTAAAACAGGCATGGCTAGCACGGCTGGAAACGTGCTGAACGACAAGGGGGGTTTTGGTTTTGTGTCTTGGTCTTGGTCTTTGTCAGCGGGAAAGTGACAAAAACGCTTGGACGCCTTAGGCTGGGGTTTAGTTAGTCACTTGGAGTGGCATGTTTTTTTTCCCCTTCTGATCACTAATAATATATTGAGGAATGGAGTTGGCACCTGCCTGGGGGGTAGTCTGGTTGGTGAGAGGAGCATGAAAAAGGCGATGATCTTTTTTATTTTATTTTTATCATTTGGATTTTTTTTTTTAAAGTAGTGCTTTTGAAGAGCGTGAGCGATTTATTTTACGAATGGTCATGCGGCTGGGGATATTAATTGATGGATTGTTCAGTCTCATGTACATTTGACGATATTGCCAGCTGAGATACACTTGCATCTGAGATGATGTCCACCATGCTCCGTGTTATTCTGGCTTTCATTATGATTATCGTCCAAAACCTGCATATTCACGTTTCTGCTAAGAGCAGCTCAACCCGTCTTGGGCCATCCTCTCATTGGTAGACTTCCCAATCCGTAACCATCCCGTAACTTACGTATCCTCTCCGAACCCGGCCCCCTTCAATATACCCTAGAATACCTAAACAAAGTATCATGCTTTCATATTAACATACCTAGTAGGTAGGTAGTAGGTTCAATGCGCCATCTATCTCTCCCCATCTCCATCTCTCCCGTGCATCATCTCCCCCCCCTCGTATCCAGGATAAGAGTGGGAGAAGACCACAGCAAAAAACCAGCTTGATTGTTTCAAGGTGCGACATTATTCATTACAGGCCATGTACGGAGGTACTGCATTTAGTTTAAAGCGTGCACGGAGGGGAGGGGCCAAGGTTACGCCAAGCAGTGGCTTTGGCCCCCAAAAATACATTTTGAGTGAATGAACGGAGCAGATGGGGAAGAGAGTTAAAAAAGAAACGAAACGAAACGAAACGAAAGAAAAAGCAAATCATTCATTAACATGCTTTTTTGCTAGACCAAAAATAAAATAAAAAATAGCTGATGCTTTTCTTAGGTGGGTAACCCATACATCCATATGTACATATGTACATACATACAAAAAATGATAAAATGGGTTAGTTTTATTTTCGGCTGAAAGAGGTTATTGGTTATTGTGGGACAGGCCCCTCCTTCGCTTTGCATTGCCGGACTGGGCTTAGCCGCAGGATTTGTTGGCCGGTTCTGATTCCGGCACGGATAGTGAGTGAACGAGTAAGTGAGTGAGTGGGATGATGGGGGCAAAACAGGTTTGTAATTTTTTTTTTCATATAACATATCTATTTGTTATTATTATTATTATTATTATTATTATTATTATTATCATCTATTTCTTCCTACCCTTGTATTTTTTTGGTAAGCTCTACAGCTTTATTCCGATGAGGCTGTGCCAGTTGTCGGAGAATGTGGGGGGGAGGAGCACCAACAACAACATTGAAACATTGAGTTGATGAGTGAGAGTGAGATTCAGACGTGGAGATAGGTGAGAGAGTTAGAAGAAACAGTGACAGAGCCAAGCAAAGCAACGCGTCACTGCTATTATTGGGCATGACAAATAACTCCTAGTAAACTCAAAACATGCAAAAAAATAAAAATAAAAACAAAAAATTCGCACAGACGGTTGGGTGCGTGCGGGAAATGCCTTTAAATAGTACATGTATCTGTTCGTCAGAGAGAGGTGTGAGACGAGGGTGACCCGTCGTTCCGGAATGTACCTAATGGACGGCGGTGCACTTGCCTTTCTCTTTAGCTACCTATGAGAGGGATTTTTTTCTTCTCTTCTTCTCTTCTTTCGAGTCGGTGTGAGCGTTGTCTTACTTTGGGGGGGAGGGCGGGGCGTATAAACAATTTGCTATCATATATCGGGCCGGCTCGTCATATAAATTGAGAAGTTAATTAAATGGAGGAAAATCCTTCATAGCAGGTAATTAAATCTGTGCCAAGATGTTGAGTAGAATGCTCTTTTGTGGAGTAGTGTGTTCGTACGATGTCCTCTTAGTTGTGAATAGGCTTGCGAGAGAGAAGAATCGAGTTGGATTCCTGTCAACTATTGACCCTAAATTCCCTTGATGTCATTCAATCTAACGGTATATAAACGACTTTTCAGTTATAATCATCTACTATATCAAGCTAGAATAAAAGATCAAAACCTTACTGCCATTGTTCCCAGAATCCATGGGTCTCTCGGTCAGTTTGTATGTAGTTCTAGTTACGGCTGTTTAGGTTGTTTGTTCCTGTATGGAATTGCTATCTAGATAGATTATACATATGTATATATATATATATATATTGCTTTTGTGATTGCCATAAAAACACTTACTTGTGTGACTTAATTCCCGTCCTTATCATCATCTGCTATCCATGGATCTGGACCAAAGCGAATCTGTGTTTTTACCTCTCACCTTGTGCTAGTTTATACCTTAACTAAGATATAAAGTATTTTGGCATGACTAGAATTATGTTACGTAGGACATAAATATCGTGTATATATTGGCTTGCCTTTAGCTGTAATGATAATAAAAAAATCGGCTGCCTTTAGCAAACGACACAAACTGCGGCTCTTCATTGCCAATCACAAGCATCGCCGTCGCAGCGTTCGACAAGACGGGTCTCGCCTTAACTATACGACTGGTCGGACCGTCAATATGCCAAGTCATTATGGAAACAGTTTAGAAGTAATATCTACTGTAGGGTATGGAGAGGTTTCGCTTGAATACCAAAGTTGGTCAGGCCCTAGTATCTTAGTGGTATATAGATATGCTCAAGTCGACATTATATGCTAGTTTTCATCTTCGATCACCAATCCTAACCCCAAGTCCCTCTTCTCCCATGGCTAGTTTATAGAATTGGTATAGTTATATACATACAAAACCATTCAAGGTGGCTAAGGGCATCTGTTTCTTCAACCAGGATATCAACAGACTTCAACACGACACTTCAGCGATTGTCTCCACAAGACTTGAACAAGAAACTCGTCAACGAAGCTAGGTGGCATCGATTTCCGCAGCTAGGATATTACGTGCCATTTATCCTAGAATATAAGAATATAAGCTGCTGTCATCTCAATAAGTACCCAAGATTAACCATGCACCAGCTCCAAGGTAGATGTAGACCGAATCGTTACAATAAATGACCCAGTAACAACAACTAGAGCATCTATGACGGGTTACTTGAAACGCTTTGTCCCCAATTACCACTTCCTATATGAAATAAAGACCTCATTCTCATAGGTAGTCATGACTATCCCTCCTTCTTCTGTAGCCCAGTTACAGAAAAAGACCAAGCTCATCAGAAACAACACCCACCCCCACCCCCAAGAGAGAGTGAGGTATTCAGAAGCGATTATGTTAGTCTATAGACTTAGAATGACTCTACAGGACCATACATCATACCTTGGAACTACGACCTTCCCATCTTAAAGAATCTCAAGCTATAATTCTTTTCCTCAAAGTACCTGAGCCATGTACATATGATCTGGCGTTGTCCAAAAAAGTGAAATAGCACTCAGCCATATTAAAAACACAAAAGCCATGAAAGAAGAATAGCGTTCACCCAATAGGCAAATCTCTCTGCTCCCATTCTTACTAAACATAAGACACGACACGCAGTCTGTCATCGTCCCTCGGTGCCAGACAACTGTAGAAGACGGGGGGAAATACCTATCTAAAGCAAAGTGACCACTGCAATCAGCACTTCCTTGACTAATCGTGGTCATCTCCCGAAAACAAAGGAATGCGTCCCTTACGGAACTCCCTAATTCCAGTCATTATCCTATTTTGTTGGCAAAGATACTCAAAAACAGCTCGGTCTTCTTCTATCGCAGAGCACGTAGCATCTCCACCCAGCCTCAAAGAGCAAATAAAAAAAGGGGGATGGCATCAGCCCTATCTAGATTCATGAACTTTACTCTATATAAATATAGCTAGAGTATCTTAGAGTAGCTCGGAGAAGGCGATCTACGTAAGTTGCTATGCATGAGCCAAAGTTCCACCTCGGGTCTACATGACGAGGAAGCTGCTCGAGTTTATAACCACCTCAACAAGAAGAATATTAACCATTGAAAAAAAACCATTATATGACTCCTACCCTTAAGCCCCATTGACGTTCCACCCTCGCTACCATACAGTCCAACCTCCAACATCATGAAAAAAAAAAATCGTCTACCCTGCTCCCCGACACCACTCATATTATCAACTCTTCTTTTTGGAACACAGTCAAAACGCCCATCATGCTCAAAGGGTATACACAATTCAGCCGTTATGAGCTCGCTCAGCGCCTCCTCCAAAATAAATCCAGATATAGATAGAGATAGGGAAAAAAGACAAAGAAAAAAAAGCTATCTCTTCACCACGTAGTGGAGAATGTCTTTGGTCATAAAACAAAGGAGTAAAAGGTGTCCGAGACGGCATACAAATGGCCGTTGTCATAACAAGGGGGTATCAAGAAGTGAACTATAAAGAGGTGCTGAGAAAAAGAAGAATACTGAAACAAGTTGAACATGAGACGGAATTTCCGATTCTCAAGTTCATTTCAAGAACCAGTAGTGGAAGGGCCTAAATGCGACATTTTGGGCAAGCAAGTTTGCTAAGTCTTCTTCTTGCCTTGATGCGATCTCCATTCGGCTTTGGCTACCTTCATCAAGAGATCCTCATCCTTGATGGGAATCCATGATGTCAAAGCTTTCATGGCGTTCTCAAAGTCCGAGTCCATCAACACCTCCCGTAGTCCTTGAATCAGAGCAGCGCTCGTAGCGTGCAAAATATCCAGGCCGGTGGTTGCATTGACTTCGGTGGGAATGAACGTGGAGGTTTGAGAGTTCGGGACATAGTCTGCTGCACTATCTCCTAGTAGCAGAAAGATATCCCACACCCGCAACTGAGCTGCGAATGGAATTGACAAGTTGAAGAGAGTCAAGTACCATCGGGTACCATATGCTGTGATATCAATGCAAAGCTCAGTCTGTTGCACCGTTAGATTATAAGAACAGAACTTAGGGTGGTAGTAGGGTCTGCTTACCAGTCTCTCGGCAACATCCCGGTTGAGCCAGACGCCGTCAAATTCACCAAGAGCCTTCATCAGGCCTTCGAACCCAGGACGATAGAGGCGATCTAGTCCTCGTAGTTGCCACATCCGCACCATCATAACAAAGCATTTTTCCTCGTCAAAGTAACATAGCAGGGTTGCGGCCAAGGATGCCATGCCTTGCACGTAGCCCGTTCCAGGGAAGTAGATGGAAATGCAATGTAGCACGCGAAAGAGCAATCGCTGCCCACCTTGATATCTTCTTCGAAACATAATGTGCCTGCTAATGGTCCGAGGAACATCGAGGTCGATCTGCACATCATCTGGCGAGCTACGCACCAACATCTTATGAAAGTCTGCAACAATCTCCTCCTCTGTGGCTGTGCCTTCATGCTCTCTGGCCGAGGAGGATAGAAAGGACCACCAAGCTGCGCCTCGCCACCGGTCAGGAATACCCTTCCAGGTTCTCTCAATAAGCTTGGGGTTCTTGGTGTCGAACTCAAATTCCATGCCCTCACCTTCGGCCCCTTTCCGGACTACCTTGGCCATCTTGCGCCATTTCTCTGATCTTTCCCACTCTTTGCGCTTCAGGGTTTCGGTTATCCTTTCCACCTGGGCCTCTTCGGCGGCGTCTTGGAGATTTGGGGCCATAGTTAGCATATCGCCAGCCTCATCCATCCAACGACGGTCCCGGTTGTGAGGCAAAAGGTTCCCAGCCTGTCTCATGACAGATCGCGAGGACCGCCTCGATGCGGTGGACATTTCTGAATTCTGGGTATTCAGCGACCTTGCCGACAGTTTGCGGCTCGGTGCCCGTCGCACACTGAGCGGCGACGAACCCAGGGGGTCCCTCTTCTGCAAGACATTTCTTCTCCTAGGCGAAAACTGCGCGGATTTCAATTCGGTTGGGGTCCCCATTCTCGAAGACGGCTTCGGCACGGTGATGAAACCGTAGCGATCCACGGCGGCGCCATCAAGGTCCTCCCAATCCTCTATACCACCGGCGGAAGCTGTGTCGCGCTGCAGAGAGTCAGAATGAGAAGCAGAGCTTGCGGATTTTGGAGTATCCCATACCGGAGCTTGCAGGTGCGGCCTGTTTTACAGGTGTCGAGTTAGCAGACCGATTCAAGACGCGACAGTGGGAACCGTCAAGGAAACCATACGAGTCAAGCCCATCCTCTTCCATAGGGACCTCTGGGGTAGGCGACAAGGGCTCGCAGTACGAGTGCCTTGCGCCGTCCTCCCAATTGATGGCATCGCCGACTCCATAGAGCGATCTCACCTTTTGGGACTCTTGCTCGACGTCGGCCGTCAAGACACGAATGTCGGGTGGTGGAACAGGGGCGAGCGATGCTTCGTCGGCACCGGTAGAATCAGCTTTGTTGTTACTCGTTGCACTTGATAGTGCGCGGTTCGGTGATGTCGGCACGGGTGCGGGTGCGTCGGTACTTGCGGCATCGTTGGCACCATCAAGGCCGCCGCTGGCGACGCGTCGGCCTCCAAGCATTATGCTTCCGCGCTTTGAAAAAGATAATCTAGCCATAAAGTCATCCTCCAGCAGGCGCTCGTCAGGGATAGAAATGCCCAGCGGAGTGAAGAATAGGTCCCTTTCAGAAGATGTTTGGTCGGGAGACGTTGATGACGGCCAAGATTGGAGGGAAGTCCTGGGACTACCGGATGATAAGTGTGGCTGATTATTAGTGGAGGCTGGGGCCGGCAGCGAGCCCCGCACCAGTGACTGTCCTGGTGCAATAGCGGCAGATCCGTCACTAACGACGCCCATGGCTAATTTCCCTTTCTTGGCTGATGTGGACGAGCGCACACTGAAGCGCTGCAAAATGCTCTTCTTCTTCTTTAACGATGGTGGAAAGGATGACTGATGACCTGCGAATGGCTGCGGGCTAGATGATGTAGTGGTCGTGGTAGTGGTGTTGGTGCTGACCCTGATTAAAGAAGGTTGCGACGCAGAAGCAACTGCAGGATAGCAAACAGGCTCGTTTCTGGAGCTATCGTAGGTGGCCAGCGATGGGCCGGAGGCGGTCTTGTGCTCCAAGTGTGCAACAGCAGGAGGTGGTGGCACGACCCCGGCTTTGATCAGCGCGTCAACTTTGGCCGACCAGGGCGATGAGGAGAGAGCCTTGCTGCACTCTTTCTCGCAGTCGTCGTCCTCGCAGTCGTCCTCGCAATCCTCCTCTTGAATCGTAGTCGGCGAAGAGGGATTGGGGGCGTGGCCAGAGTCTCGCTTCCAATCCTCTTGGGAGAGCCTTGTGTGGTGAAGCTGCGTCCGTAGAGCGGGGTGCTGCTCAGTAGGAGGCGCAACAGTTGGCAGTTGTGGTGGTGGTGCAACGACAACAGGGCTGTGGGAGGAGTGGATGGACAGGGCGTACAGGGAAGGGGGAGGCGATGAAGCCGGTGATCGTATTGATGGCGTACGTATGGGGATGCGAGATGTGCTTCGAGGCGGCAGAGGGATAGGAGGCTGTGCCTGGACAGTCTTCTCGTATCGAAGACCGACCAAGTTGCTGTCTGGGGCTCGTCTGGTCGTCGTTGTTGACGTTGAACCGCTTCTGGAGCGGGTGCCTGTGATGCCCATGGTTCTTACTGAGTCCAGGGTGCTGTAGACTGATCCGGGATTATTGTTCTTGTTGGGCGAGATGTAGTGAGGCGATCGTCAGAGCGGAAACTCCAAAGGAAGCGCTCCAAGATTTTACTCGGGCGTAGGTGATCCAGCTTTTTGAAGATGCAGGAGGAAGTGAAAGAGGAGGTGTGCTTGATTGATAAGGCAGGTAGTAAGTGACTTCGAGCTTTCCTTTCGTTAAAAACCCTGAAGTATGAGTACCGAGCTCGTGTATCCAGGCGAGCTACAGCCGAAGGGAGGTGGAAAATAACACCCAGCTGGTGGTGAACTTGAGCTGGTGGGTGATAAGATCATAAACAGTCGTTAAAAGAAAATCAAACAAACATGCCACTCTTTCAAGTCATAAATCGTGAGACGACGGCGGCAAGCAGATAGTGAGGCCGTCTGCAGTCTCGGCGCGTACGTGTAAGTCTGTCTGAGTGCAGTAATAGGGCGGGCAGGCGGAATGCAGCGTGTTGGTCTTTTCGGGTGGTGTGCTCTTGTTGTTGATATACCTGTGCGTGGAACAATGGTTGCGCACATATAGTTGTACGTCGTTGTAAGAGTCTGTATAACAAACAACAGCGAACAACAATGACAAACGCGCACAAAGGCTGCCGAGGGCTTCTAAGACACGGGGGAAAGAGAGACAGAGAGGGATGGATGACGATGGTTATATAGGAACAGCGAGTCTGGGGCAGAGGTGTTGAGATATGGATATATGTAAGTCTTGTTGTCGTTTTCCCGGGGAAATATCGAGCAAAGCAAATCGTATTCTCATTAACGTCAGAAGAAAATATGTCTTGGACGACAAACGAAGGGGGCGAGTCGGCGGGTAGGCTGAGGAAAGCTGAACGAGGCTTCTTCTAATAAGACGTTATGCAGGGCGAGGACGGCGAGGGGCAGACATGATATCAATGGATGGTGGGCAGCCAAAGGGTCAATTGAGACAGCATTGCTAGCTCTCTGACTGGCCGTCTGTCATGGCTTGTCATTTGCAGTTCCTCCGGTTTTTCTTTGCGCCTTTTCCGCCCATTTCTCAAGCCATAGCCGTGGGTATCGTTTCCTGTCATCCACAGTGCATATGTACATATGCTCTCTACCAAGGCGGAGGCGCGCGCACGCACACACACCGCGTAAAAAGGTCAACCATGCAAAGAAGAAAAAAACAGAGGTGCCGAGAGGGTTGCAGGGACCGGCGCCGAGGGCCCACTGAGGCCCCCCAATCGGGGAAGCTCCCAGGAGCATTAGACGGTGGCTAGCGGCCCTACGCTGGCGGCGCTACAGGGGCTGGGCTGCTGGGCCACTGAGCTTTACAGCAGGGCGGTATTAACTACCATCCAGCGCATCAGGCACTGAACTCAGGCACTGTAGCCCTAAAAGCCCTGCACGTCACAGGGGGGGGCAGAAAAAAACTTGCATTCCCAAGAATGGGGGCTGCGAGGCAAGTGGGGCTGAGAACCGGCAAGTTGGCAGTGGCCCGTTTTTTCTAGACCCAATGCAGCCAATCGTGAAGTTTGATTGGCTTTTGCCAGATCCATCCAAAGGACGCCACATCAGCACCGCTTCCTCCCCAGACTTCCCAACTTCAGGCACTGCTTCACCTTCACACAGCAGAACCACCAAACAAGAGACACCGCTGGACACGATGTCACAGGATTCGACTGACCGACCATTTGACGGGCGCAGCGGAAAGCGCTCACAGATGCAAACTGCCATGTGTCATGTCATCTCCCCAGCTGGA
Organism: Sphaerostilbella broomeana; assembly: GCA_930272545.1. Lineage (NCBI taxonomy): Eukaryota > Fungi > Ascomycota > Sordariomycetes > Hypocreales > Hypocreaceae > Sphaerostilbella > Sphaerostilbella broomeana. The sequence goes on from CAKNET010000013.1 coordinate 335,117, forward strand.
GAACCATGGGGGCTGGGGGAAGTAACAGTTCGATAACCGTATCTCCCCTCTCCCTCCTCTTCCACTCTCTGCATCATCTATTATGCAGAGAGAAAATTGGGAGATTCATTCTCGGCAACCACCTCGGACTATCCATACGACGCTACCGGACGATGTGATGCGATCAAAAACCCCATTGCGGTCATATCTGTCCACTTTCGACCGGTCACCATTGCGGCACGGATTAATGAGTGTTCCTGCAGGGTGGCTGCCTTTTTATTTTATCTTTTTACTATCTAAAAAGTATGTTATATTGCAGAGTTGGGCGACCTCATGCACGGTGATATTAATTTCAGGAACAGACATACGCAAAAGAAGCAAAAGTACTTCCACTCTCAGCGGAACATGGTCAGCACCGCGCTGATGTTTGCTGATTGAAGAGATGGTTAGATGGTTCTCAACATATAGAGTGCGGGCGCCGTCTGCAAGGGATGGGTGGCACACACACATGCGCACACAGCCTGGAACATCGATCCATTCCGATGCAAGGTACCCGCGGCCACCTTCACCACCATTACGATGCGCTATACCCAAGACTACCTAAGTCGGACGGCTTAATGATTTCACCACTGTGGAAGAAATAAACCGTTGCCTTTTCAGCTTACCCGGTACGACCTTGGACCACACAAGAAAGAACGATCCAGTGCCCACCTGATAAAATCAGGAGGAGCAAAGTGTAATAAGGGCAAAGAGGGCTCGTCATTTTGTACGATTGGGCGAGTTAATTGATTTGCGCACCTATGAGAGATGCGGTTGTGCCCACCCACTGCGGCATGCAATCTCCGGTTCGCTGTGGTGTGCGTGCTGCATCACTTAACTTCTTTGCCTAGGTCTCTTTCGCCCGTACTACCTTTCGGGGTTGGGCCAGATGTTCTGTACTGCTCATTTTGATTGCGTCGGCGAGCGAGGGCGGATAATGGAGGAGGAGATGGGGCCGCCGCTTTCAATCGATTGCTTGCATACCTGTAACCCACCAACAGCGTAATTCTAGACGCCATCTCGTGGCAAAAAACCCCATTCCCGTTTGCCTGTCAGTCTACCTATCTTCGCCTCAACTCAGCAGTCAAACATGTATCACTCGCTTTCCCCCACGAAGAATATGCGCTTCCCACAAGTCTCACAAGACCTAAGGGACCAACATCGCAGAACACAGAATCACCAGGTCTTGGAGCGGGCATCGATGACCAGAGCCATGAGACACACAGATCTGGAACAAGGCTGAATCGGAACGATCTTAATCAACTCAGTTGCCGCCACTAATGACCCAATCGAGGCAGAAACGAGATTACATACCCTACAACACAGCGCGTGGCGGGTTAACAAATTGAGACGACAGAAGCAAAACTCAGAGGAGAGCTGCAGACTTGGCTCGGACCCTCCCACAACACAACGGCAAAATCTCCTCAAATAAGGGCACGCAGTCACAGATAGGGAAGCATCATGTCGGCCATAGCCTTCTCCCGCAAACGAAGCAGCTTCTCAACTGTATTGTATCAAGGGTATCCCAGCCCTATCGACGCCGCTGGATCCGAGGCAATATGATTTAGGGCTTAACAAAGCTTCCGATAGGAAACAATGGATACAAACGATAAGACAGGGATGTCCTAAAGTGGTTGCATCCAGCTGGATCTCCTGCCAACGCATCATTCTGTTGCCTCGTCAGGTAGTGGCGCCAGCGGACTCCGCCTAAGAATGATACGAACCCGAACTCATGGGGCCGGTCTTGTCAGCTCCACGCGGGAACAACAACAAAAAAGCGCTCAGTGGGAGACTAACATATCCCGCCCCTAGGACAAAGCAATGACCAGCGCACTAACAATTTTTTTTCATTCTCTCTGCCGTCCATTATTGTTCGAATTCCTTCAGAAGGGGCACTTTTCTCCGTCGGACATCACCCACGGGAATAGGATTGCTTATTCTCACCTGTCATTGAAAGAAAAAGAGGAAAAGAACATATGCAGGTCTCGTGTAGGTCATGGGCACCAAAAATCAGCATATGCAGGAACAGCTTCGCTAAGGCAAATCGTGTCCCTGTGGCGTTCATTTTTTTTTTGTTGGGCTCCAAAATGATTAGTCACTGATCTAAAGATCCCTTTTCGCAACCAACCTCCATCCTCGCTTTCTTGAGTCGACCACCAAAAGTTGAATCGTCACGTTTATTGAGAGTGTGGAAAATGGCGCCAACAAAACAATCAACAAGAAGAAAACGACGCCTTCAATTTACCACTCTACTACGTATGTATACATGAGGATTACATATGATTGAGGGATCTTATCCCAGCTTATTCAGCCTTAACCGAACCGTTGGCTTCTCTCTAGCACATCGAGCCACAGTGCGCCGAGAAGACAACTTCGTTGATGACTCTTAAGTTTTTTCTTTGGACCCCATCCACCGGTTACTCTCCTAGTTCGGAGCTAAATAATAGCTCTGTTATGGAAAGCTTTTTTTGGGGGGGCTTAAACTCTCTTCCCCCCCTGCTCTATTGTCATTGCCACATGGGTTTGGCAAGGTCTCTAAGCCGCCCCCATCCTCCTCCACGAGGAAAACCACAAAAGAACGAGAAAGTTTTTTTTTTTTGGTCTTCCTTCTAGACTATCTTAGGGCTCTAAACCATGTGCAACAGGAGACTTCTCATTGGTGTTTATTGTCACGTAGTTCCCTTTTACCCCTGGCTATACTAAGCTTTAGACCAGAACCATGACCGTAGATTTTCTGCTTTCTATATACTGTCTGCCATGGTTTACCGATGGGGAGCGTTCTTTCAACGATTTTTCACCCATTCGACATTCACCTCTAATGCTCATCACTCCGTCGGCACATCCATCCATCCATCCATCCATCTAGCAAGGGGAGTAGCTAGCTAGCCTATCAAAAAAATTTCAATTCGTCCGCCCTTCCACTAGGCAACCAATGTCGTTTTTTGTTTGTTCGTTTGCTAAATGCCTCATACCTCTTCATTCTCCCAGTCCTTCTCCTCAAACATTGGTGCGTTCCTCGTGCCATTCACTTCCAGCTTCTCCAGAAACTCAGGCGGCACCGTCGGAATGTACTTGCGCTCCCGTTCCCTGTTTACGCCCCCAAATCCTGCACCGTACGAGACCAACATGTCCGTCACGGAGGGCAGTGTAAACGGCAGCATGTGTGCCGGGTCGAGAAGCAGATTCTCCGGCGCGTCATTGTTGTTATCATCGTCTGAGTCGTCGTCCTCTTTGTTGCTCGGGGTGCTTACTTGGTTACTTCCGGGAGTTTGTAAGTGATTACTGCTGTTGCCGTTGGATCTGTTCTTCACTGGGGTGGTTGGGGTGCTCCCGTCCTGCTGCCCCGGCTTGGGTGGTGGCAGTGGCGAGGCTTGTCTACTCCGACGGCGCTCTCGCTTGAGCACCATCTCCTTCTGGATCGCAACGAGATACTTCATGGCACTCTTTGGTAGACCCTTCTCGCCCACCTCGGGCCGGTAATGCGTAGCTGTATGAATTAATTGTTGGGGCGTTAGTCTCTTGAGCTGCTGGAGAGTCCCAACAAGGGCCTCCAAATCATCTGCGTCCAGTGACGAGAAGCACTGTAGCCACTGCAAGAGCTGAATCACGGGGGCGAGATGCCTCCTCGCTGCATCCATGGTCGTCTCCCCCGAAGAGTCCATCTCGCCGCCCTCGTAGTGCTCTGCCTGTCTGTTATTCGTCCGTGCCCAGTCTTCCAGGATGGAGACGTTCATGCGGATTTGCATGGCTTTTGTTCGGGCCAGGTATTTCCGGTTAGACATGATTCTGTTGAACAGCTCAGCTGCAACCCAGTAGATGAGCTGCGAGATGATTTGCGCCGTGATGACGGAGTGTACATCGTACAGGTCTAGAACAAACAGCGTAGACGATAGTAGTGACGTGACATTTCGGGGTGCGGGTTTCGCCCGCTGCTTTGGGGACGGTGGCCGGAAGCGTTTCTCGATTGGCTCCTCCTTAACGGTGGCCTTTCTCTTAAACAACTTCCATTCGTTTTGGAAAGTAATGTCTTCGAACCCAGGGATGGTCTCGTGGTCAAGCATGGCGGCATCGAGGACCTTGTCGAGTCGTCTCTCGGCATCACGGACTATTAGAATAAAAATCTCATTAATTAGTTCCGCAAGGTGTGCCTGGAATTCAGTCGTCGCCTCCACAAGGCCAGCATCCTTTTTCAGATAATGCAAGAGCAGTGTCGCGTTCGAGATCCAGAATGCTAAAATAGTCATATCCCACTGGTATCTTTCTACCACATCGTTGATGCGATCCATGGCAGTGACTAGAAGCCTCCCTAGCAGATCTGGGCTCGAGTGGTAATGTGCATACCTCGCACTGAGAAAAATCATGTTGGCTGGCACAGGCTTCTGCGATGGCGATCTCTGAGGCGTCATTTTTGTGATAACAATGTCCAATATCCGGTCTAGTTCGTGCTCTTGAAAGACAAACATTTGGTCGTGAAGGCAGCGGCTCCAATCAAATTCTTGCTGCTCTTCCTCAAATTCATCGACAGGCTGCAGAAGTAAGAAAACGGAAAACCCCAGTGTTAGACTTTGTTCGTAAGGCTGTTTCACGTGGCGAGGGTATATCCAAACGCACCTCTGGTTGATCATCCATTCCGACATTGCCCAAGTCAACCTCCAAGTCCCTAGCGCTCTCCATCATCAATCGCCTTCGCATCTCGTTTTCGGCCATTTCTTCCTCAAACCGATCTTGCGTAAATCCGGGGTTGTAGAAATCACCCATGACACTGGTGCTTCCCATAGTGTAGCCGTTGTCATGTAGATAGAATGACATATCGCTGTCTGGAGGAACAAAGTCAAATGCCGTTCTCCCAGAAGACGTCTTTTGATCTGAAGATGCTCCATTGTCCAGCAGAAGCTTCGCAATGCCCTTGTGTCGATTCGTCATTGCCCACATCAGAGGGGTCCATTGGTTTTGGTCTTGTAGGTTGACATCGGCACCAGCGTGGATTAGAGCTTCCACGACGCTTTCATGACCCTACCACAGAGTAAGTGTATGTCAATAGTTGAAGTAACCCGGGATGACAAACAAAACAGCTGGCATATATCAACGGTGGCGTCCCATCTTCATCTGGAAGGTTGACATCCACAAAAGCTTTGGCATCACCCCCAAGCAATTTCTTGACCCTCTCCGTGTCTCCATTACTAGCAGCCATATTTAGAGCTTTCTGTAAGATATCCTTCTTTTCGGATTCGGGCTTCTTCTCGTCACTAGCGATTTCATTCTCGTCCTCCAAAGCTGCCTCAGTACGATGCGCGGCTTGAGCTGCCAGCATCTCCATTAACCTAGTATCACTATCTTTGGGTCCGTTACCCGCAAAGGCATCGTAGTCTGGGTCGTTTAGGGAAAGGTTTTCGAAGTTTAATGGCTTCGCGAGCGCTGGCGTGGTGAGGAATTGAGACTGTCCTGCATTTTGTGTCAGTGACGGAATCCCTCCACAAATTCCCACGTGCTCCTGCAACCGACCTTGCCAGCCATCGTACATCTCCGTCTCAGGCATCGTGTATTCCACGCCGGCATGTCTTCGGTCATCAAGTGACGTCGGGAGATCAGCTGGGATGGCGCGTGGCTTGCCATCGCCATGGTCGTCGCTGCCAGAATCCCCAAGATCCATGGTGGGAGGAGGGGCAGGGCCAGGCTCCCCGATTCATGGAACGGTCACCTATGGCAATGCGCTCGCTCTGTTGGCTGGTCGGAGAGGCGGGGTTCCAAAGCTCTTCTAATCGTATCGAGGAATCTTGTCTTAGGCGTCTCTGAGCCGGACGTGTTCGAGAGCCGGTATCGTGTGAGGTGTTCTTTGTTGTCCAAGGGCGGGCTAATTATCCACTTTCAACAGCTTGGACATTATCTGGGTGCGGCACCTTCGTCATTAGGCTCTCGACCTTTGTTGTCGCAGTTGGTCCGTGCGCATCGATTTTTAGGTGACCGAAACTCCCAATTTATCACGACAAGGGGGGAATGGATTAATTCCATCAACTTTTCGGGAAGAAATGAGTTCTTTCAATTCATTAATATAACACGTCTTATTTGGCTCTATTTTGACCCTTTTCATTTTATTTTATTCCTCTAATCATGATTGATTCCCCCCCCCCCCTTCTCTACCGCGTAATTATCTGCCTCATGTCATGTTACTGCCTGCCGAAGTTTGCGACGCCGACTGTCTCTCTCTGCTACCTTATCTATGCCAATCGTTTCCCAATTGCGCGCAATCTCTTGATACCTCCATCTGGAATCATGATTAATTTTACATGCGTGAGCGCGGTGTCCTTGATTGCTGAAGCAAACTTATGTTCTTGATCTGGGCCGGTCTTGCTAGGAGGGACAACTTCTTGCCATCCCTCCTCCGTTGCACCAGGTTGACCCTCTCCCTTCCACACGAGACCTTGGATAGCAATCTTCAGAGGAAAGTTCCCCCTGAAGTGGGCAGTGTCCACAATGAACTCCTGGATGAAGCCCGGCGCGCCAAGTTTGATGATGGCCCAGTCAATATGGTCTTTGCCGCGTGTGCGCTTCGTTTCCCAGCCATCGCCCATGTCCTTGCCTCGCCCTGGCAGCAAGAGGTTGGCAATGGTACCAAAGTGCTGGTCACTGCAAGACTCAGCAACAGCGCCATTCTGGGCCGCAGCCAGGTCAAATAGAGCCTCTTTGTCCTCAGGGAACACGGGGACGGCATGTCCAAACAGCCGGAATCTCGAGATGCCTCCGTCAGGATACATGTTGAGTCTTACGTGCGTGTATTGCTTTGTTGATGGCACATCCAGCTTCCAGCCAAGACGCTGGGATGGCTTACACTCTTGGATGCCGAGAATTGTTTCCCACTTGCCTCGGCCACCTTTCCAGGAGATGACTTCATCGTCATTTTCGCTGAAGCAGCCCTCAACTGAGATGGCAGGGGCGTAATTGCCAGTAAAGAAAGTCGTATCGATCTCGACACCCGACACTGTCCCGGAGGCAACGCCGACGCGGATAATAGTCCAGTCGAACTCCTCAGGGTTATGACGCCTCGTTTCCCAGCCGTCGTACCAAGCACCGGTATAGACCATCTTGCCTGGCTGGCTGATTGGGGCGGTGGCAGTCAGAAGGTTGGCAGCCTCGGCAAAGTACTCATCTGAGAAGGCGAGGATCTTGCCTCCTAGAGTTGCAGAAACCAAGTCTGTTGCAGCAGTAGTTAGCTGCGTGAATTCTTCTTGGATGAGGCTGAGGGAAATATGAAATCCTACCAATGGTTGCTGAGCGAAACGTCTTGTCAATATCGTTGGAAGCAACTGGGGTCGCCTTGACGGCGTCTAGTTTGTATCCTATCTCATCTGCAAATGAAGCCATTGTGAGATGTTGGTTAGAGCTGGAAGATAATTTTGGCAGCAAGATGACAATGTTTGAGGAAAGTTATCACACAATCAATGTCACAGCGATCTAGAGTACGACTGACCGGTGATGTGATAGTTTGGGCGCATTTGCCCACTTCTTATCCGCCGTATTGGGGGACGCTTGTCGGCCATTTCCGACGCCGGTGCTCGGCCAGCGCCAATAACGGTGGATCGCTCGCTTCGGCCGGCCGACTCGACGGTGCTCCATTATAGCTAGATTCACATGGGAATATCGAATCGGATATAGTAAAATAAGGGCATTCATAGCTTCTCGGGGTCTTATATAGATCCTTATAAGGTTCATTCTCGTAGCCAGGTACAAGTAGATAATTTACCGAAAGAAATTAGTCTTCTAGCGTGGAGTCGAGTCATCGGTAAGCGAGCCGGAAAGTCGTGTTGTATTCGAACACACGCAATGGATGGTGATGGCGTCGCTTGATGTTTTATGTGCTATAAACTTCATACGCCAGTGGCTCATCTGACTAGATTGCATTCCAGTAATTCTTTAATGTCTTCCTAGTAGTTAACCGTGATGGCGCAATAATTATCTAATAAGGGTTACTACAGATGCAACACTACACAGTCGAACATGACCAATTGCCTACCCGGGAGACTATGGTTATGCAGATGCTTGCAGAGGTGCAGAGCAAGGTGGCATGGTGAGAAACCCGCCCCGAGAACCATGGCTCATGTTGATGCGGGGAAACAGTGTAGCAAACGCCGAGAACACCGAGACATGCCGAGTGAGACAAGTGCTGTGATCTTTGCCTAGTACCTTAGAGCTATCCATTGCTGAATTCAATGAAGACGACTCGCTATTCTTCTAGCAAAAGGGCCTCGTATCATCCCCTGATTCATATATGTTTGAAAAAAAAAAGCGTAGCTAAAATTGCTAAATTCCTATCGATACTTCCATTTTGACGTGATGCCCAGGTTCGATGGCGGTATTCTGATTCATTCATGTCCACCCCGCGTCTGGAACAACACAAAAACCCCGCCAATCACCAATAACTTGGTAAGCAACGCACCTGATTGGGCAGCTTCGCCATTGGCCAACTGATCTCCCGCCCTCTGGGGAAACACAAGTTCGTGCGCGCGGCAATGACGTGCTGACTGACCTGCCAGGCTTGTTTCATCATCACCGACTCATCATCACTACCACCGTTTCTTTTGTTCTCTCAGCCTTTTCAATTTCCCCTCTGCCCATTCTTACGCTGTTGGGTTGAGAACCGAACCAGTGTTGATTGAGGATTGAAAGAGCCAGAAGAGGGAATTTAACTGCGACATAGCTCACACATACTGCTTGTTGAGCTACAACTCATACTGAGCCCAGGATCGCACGGTCTGGATATTTGATTGCGTTTCTTCAAATCATCGGTGCAACGCAATTGCAGCCAGCAATACAAAAAATGGCGAGCGCTACTGGAATCCCTGATCAACCGCCGAATAATGAAGAAACCGTCGGCATCGAGAACCGCGAGACCGAGCCTCTTCTCGGCCGTCCCGGCGATGCTGCACAAGTCGAGGGCAAATCAAACTTCAATAATTTCATCCTAGGTAAGCGTCGAATAACTCACTCCTAATCACCTCCGCTATCTAGCAATTTTTTTGCTCTTTGTGCTCTAACATTTAATCCAAGGCACCGGCCTCATTGCTCAACTCGGCATCTGGCTGCTCTTCATCCTCATCTGGGCCAGCGTTTTCACCAAGCCCATCATCCTCTTCTCAGGTCACCCTCTCGCCCAATCCCTCGGCGTCCTCATCCTCATACAATCCATTCTCTTCCTGCAACCCACTCATACCGCCTCCCAAAAGCGTACGGGGCAGTACGTTCACGCGGCTCTGAACCTTCTGGCCCTATTCGCCTTCATTGCTGGTGTTGGCATCATTGAATACAACAAGGAGAAATCACACAATGCGCATTTTCACTCTGCGCATGGCTACCTCGGTGTGATTACTGCGGTGGTACTCTTGCTGCAGTACCTCGTAGGATTCACCATGTACGCGACGCCGTGGCTGTATGGAGGAGAGGACAACGCCAAGGCGGTTTGGAAATACCACCGGTATAGTGGCTATGTGACCTTGCTACTCCTGTTGGCGACAGTGAATAGTGCGACGCAGACGGACTATAATGAGAATGTGTTGAAGCTGAAGCTGTGGACAACGCTCTTACTTTCGGTCGTGGTGGTTATTGGTGTGTTTCCGAGGATTCAGAAGCAGAAGCTTGGTTTCAGCCCACCCAGCGTGTCTCTTTGAGATGGGTTGTGTTACTCGTATTCGGATACTCTCACTCGTTCATCGTGCTCCACAGCCACTGAATTCAGGATATGGTTAGGCTGACAATGACCTGCAAGCAGCATTCTTGGGTTTTTTTTTTCTCGGGCGTTTTAACTCAGTATATCCCTCTTACTAAAGTCTAGAGGAGCTGCTTGTTGGATCCAGTGATTATCTCGGAGGTTTAATTGTGTTAGCATAAGCGATTTACCAATGGTTGGAAATGAAATCTTTGAATAGTTCTTTTAACAATGATCGCATGCTACAATGGGCTGGATCTACAATTGCTAAGAATAACAATTATCACATCTGCGCCATTGTTTTGGCAGTTTCATGTTAAGCTGGTATTTTACGTAGGGCCGTTGTAGTCTATTTTCTAGGTCTTATGACGCTAACAAGCGTTCAATCTGTTTTAAAGATTGAATTGTTGTACTTTAGATGAAGTTTGCCTAACTTGCACATATTCATATACGCATCATTACATCTGCAAACTAACTAGTCTAACTGAATTGCCTCATTTTCGCATCTTAAGCCAAATCGTTTTAGCCTCTGTGATCTTGCATCCTGCCCCAGAAAATGAGAAAATAAACATGTTACCCATCGGCAAACAACTAAACCTGTTCCTATCCGGACGTGGTTAAAATCTCACGCCCACTAGCCGATCGCCCATACATTGTGGCGAACGTGGATGGATACGTGTGAAGGGATTCATTGGATGACGGACTGTTACTCGAGGGTTAGGGTTATACAGTGAACACCATACCTTCTCACTGTATGAGTCTTCAATACGGACAGTGCTTCATGAGGCCCGAAGCAAACCGTTTTCTATCAAAAACCAGCGGGAAGAACATATTCTGCGGAGCCGGAATAAAACAATAATGATATAACACTGCGAATGAAATAAAATCACACAATAAACAACTAGTACACCAACAGATAAACACTGTGCACCTCCATCAGCAGATTCAGCGACGAACACGTGTCTCAGCAAATATCCACTTCCCCAATACGGATTCGGCCAGGATCTCCAATGGTGCGCCACCGACGCAATTGCGGGCCACAGAGCGCTAAAAAGCACACCAAAGGCAGTGAACCTCCGCGACGTCACCTGCCTGGTGGTCGTTGGACAGGAAGAAAAAGCGACGTTTTGGAGGGGTTAACGCTTACCCATTGCCCAACGGCGCTTTCGCTTTTTAACCCTGGTTTTTTTTTTTTGGCGTTGATCGGCGGTGATATATGGAAATGCGGATTTTGTAGGATATGAGTTCGGTAAATATAACATAGCATTTAATTATTAAAGACCAGTTAAATTACGCATTTATATTTAATAATAATGATTTTTAAGGTATTAAAAATGGTTTTAGAAAAAAAAAACATACCCCACTCACCCGCCGTCGTCTCTCCTGTCATGTCTCTTCCATTTCTCATACTTCTGCTTAAATAGGATAAGCCTCCGCCCCAAGTATAACAACAACCGTTGTCCCAGCCTCTAGGGAACCAACACCATGCACACACCAATGAGAGAAAGAAAAGCCTACCATCCTGAACTCAGGATATGGAAGACAGCAAGGAGGGTTATGGAGCGCGCATATGAAGCGTGCGACCAACGTTTATACCACTAGCTCCAACTGTGCATAATGAATGTCTGCCCAGAGCTTCTGGGATATCTTTGTCGATGCCTGTTCGTTTTGCTAGAAAATAACTACTCACTTGATTGTATGTAGATTTTGCTGCGTTTCCCTCGGCTGTTGCACTTGGTGGAGAATCCCCGAGGGCGGCTCTTAAGATATCATCAATACTGTGGATGAGCTGAATATAGCGCCAACGAAGTGTTTTCGGGTGTCTAAAAGCATGTTGCAAAACGTATATGATCGGAGCATTGCAGCTAGCTCCTGTCTGTATTTAGTAAGTTTCTTGAAATACAGGCAGGAAGTTCTCGACATGAAATTCCCCAGACATGATTCCTACAAAGCGACGGCTTTTCGTGCGTTGAATGGCTTGGTTAGAGTCTATAATTGGCGCTGGCGGAAGTTCCGCATAGGAAAGGAAGACAATTTGGTGCAACTTATGTTGGTGGACGTCCCCGTCACTTGTATTGCACAGGCACTAAAGCTCATAAAACTTAGATATCGTGACTGGCCAGAATCTTAAACATGTTGATTCCGGTATCAATATAACCAGATTAAAAGAAGAGCTGTCACGTAGACTGAGTCTCATGGCAGCAGCAGCAAGTTCCCCATAGCTTGAACAATTATCACGGAACCGTCTATTTAGCTTTCATAGCTTAGGCCCTTGATTGGAAAAGAAGATTTGAACGGCTATTGCAAATTATATATACTGAAGTTGCGGCTCGACATCTGTGCAAGGAAGTCATGGTAAAACGCCAACTGTTTGGTGTCACTGACTACGCTTTGAGGTGAGTGGTTGACCTTTCGGTATGCTGGTCAGCGGGGTAGATAGTGAAGTCCGTGGTTGGCTTGTTTTCGAATTGCATTATCTCGTGATGCGTCGAAATAACCAATCAAGTGACGCGAAGGGACGAATCGCAGCTTTGACCGCTAGACGAACAGCCTAGATGTAGATGCCTGTCCTACGACGTGATTAAGTTAATATAAAGCCTCCATGGTAGCAATTATAATGGAATTCTATAAAGATATTATTTTAGTTTATTCTTCAGTATTTTAAACAAATGTAAAGATTCATTTTTATTATTCATTCTTCCTACCTTGGCTGTATTGATGGAGGAGGTGCAGCAGGAGCAGCAGACTCTTGGCGCATTATATTAATTAAAGGGCAGATCGTCTTGGAGAGTGAATGAGTTAAGAGAAAAGAAAAATGGAATTATAGCTTGGCACTGGCTACCACTCCGAACGCTTATGGACCTCGGCGATGATCTCGAAGACTTGCCACTAAGTCGGGCACTCTCCAGCTGCTGACAAGACTTCCATGTTACCCATTACTCCCTGTTGCTGTTTCTCTTACCATCTCAAGGAGGAACAAAAAAAAAAAGACTGTGCGGGTTGGTACGTCATCCCGAATAGCACATGTATGTAGGTAGGTATGTACATACGACATTCCGCATAGATTTCACACAGCTGCCCTACTTAACCCTAGCCACCCTACCCCGTCTCGGCCAGGATGGCTAGCCGCATCGTGGGTGGCTTTGCGGGATATCGATTCCTGCAAAATGTCTTAGTTGGCCACCACCACCGTATGTATGATCAATGTATTCCTCTTCTGCTACTTGTGCGGTGAAGACATTGAAGCTAGTTGACGGTGAGATGGGTGAGATTATGAGTTTCGGGGAATTTTTTTTTTTTGCTCAATGCAAATCAATCCAACCATTCATTCACTGTAATGACCAGAAAGTGGAATGGTGACGCCTCGTACATAATAGATGGGACAAGTATACGCTGCTGCTACTGCTACGGTGGTAGACAAGGCCCGCCTGTCGAATCAAATCGCCGTTAGTCCAGGGTTACGCCAAAATCTCGGACCAGATGCTCCCAGGTTTTCGGAATCTATCGAGATTGTCGGCTTAGTTGGATCGGTGGGATGTTGAAGCCATACGAGGCTGGGTTGCCACCGGTCAATATAGAGAGATACATATATATATGTACCTATATGCACCTATATGCGTGCGAGTCAGCGTGTGGCCACATTGTGTCACCATCGGTCCCAGGCTGGCTGGCTGGCTGACGGAGTAACTGGCAGACAGGTCAGAGCAGAAATGGGAGGTCAGCTTTTCGTTTTCTTAACAGAGAAACATTAAGAGAGTGAGAGAGAGAATAGGAAGAAGGGGGGGGGACTCTCTCCTCTCATATTCAGCATGATCCACCAAAACAAAAAAAATCAGGATATAATTATGCGAGCAGTGAGATGGATTGGATAAATCAGTGAACACTACCAGGTAGAGCGTCGACTGATCGCCTATCGCTAGGCCGTATTGCATCGCATCAGGTGCCAACGTAGGCGTGCATTTGCTGTCCTGGCCCCTCTGTCGGTACCCGATTCTTCCAGCGGATACCCTCCCTAGCGAGGATCATGAAGATACATGCCTCAAGGGGCCATCGTGGTATGTGAGGCAGTGGGTAAAGAGGCCACGGCGAGAGATTTGTTATTCCCCGAAGCTAAGCTCAGCGGTCAACAGCCGGCAGAGGCAGTTATTCTCTTTTTTTTTTTTTTTTTTTTTTTTTTGCTACCTGTCAATGGCTCGCTTGCCATGCAAATTAGGGCCTGATTATTAGAAGCATATTATTTCGCCCAAAAAATGGGGATCATAGCCTAGGAAGTGCGTAATCAGGGCGGCGTAATGACGAAGTCTCCATTACGATAGACAAAGAAAAACTTATAGCCTCCCTCTACTTGCCTACTTCGACTCTATGTGCCAACAGGAGGGTGGTTAATGTTAAATGTCAATGTACAGAGTGAGTAGTGCCTTTTTGCGCTGGTGTGGGGAGCCGAGGGGCAAATCTGCTGCGCGCAACGCCAACAAAACGCCTCGAAGGCTGGCATGGGCTCTAGTGACGAAAGAAACAGAGGGCTTTGTTCTTTTCTTTTGTTGCTTACTATTGCTGTACGAATTGTAAATTCAACGGGATAACTTGGCAAGTCTCGTGGGATGAACATGAAGGGAGAGAGCGAGAGCAGATACGAGGAGGATGCTCCGTCACACACGCACGTAAAATGCAGATGGACAGATGTAAATACCCAAAACAAAAGACAGACTGGTCCCTCCTTTCCCGAGAATGACGTCTGTCTGCAACGGCCATATTGGAAAAGGGAAAAAAAGAGACCCAGTGGGGCGCTCATCAACTCATGCAGCGCCTGCTGGGGAGGTCCATGAAGGTCCATATGGGGCTGACTCCATTGCGAGTGCGCCTGTCTTTGTAAGACACGACCTGTGCGCACGTTCGTAAAGAGGTGCCGGAGCAGAGCATCAACTCAACTATGAGCCACGACTCCGAGAGCCGATCAGCAGTGGCCGGCTTGGTGTCGAGCCATTCCGGACCTTGTTGCACGTTGCACGTTGCACGTTGCACAAGCTATGTCGTATGATTCTATCGATGGGATGGAATGGAGATGAGACTGACTGACTGACTGACTGACTGTGTTGAATTGGCCTTGCTGGTGTTTTCCCATCCTTTTTCGCCGCCCTGTCTCGCTCGCTGGGAAGCACAGCACCATCTACTGACCATGCGTGCTTTCGCCTTGATGCCTGTAACTCGTCTTTTGTCTCCTTTGATATCTGGTATCGGGTGATGGCAAAGTACAAGAAGAAAAGGGCAAGATCCGAAAAACATACATACAATAAAACTCAAAATAACAATCGTAATAGGCTGCGGCAGTCTCCATCGTGGGTACCCTGCGAGGTCGCGACCCAGGACTGATGGGCTCCTCCTGCGGCCAGGATGATGAGTTTTCGTTGGATGAACGATGGACTGTTGCATATATTAGCGTCCGGGGAAGGGAGACCTTGTCTCTACGGAGTTTATCGTGCTAGATCAATTCGTAGAAGGCCGAAATTGGACCCGGGACAGTCCCATCTGTCAGGCGGCGGGAAGACGTTGTATGGGTAATAGTAATATGGGGACGACGAGGTAAGCGGCTGTCTGTGCTGTCTGCCCTGAATATTGCCTCTCGCTCTCTCTCCCTGGCCAGGCGACCACACAAGGGCATTCATTCGCTATCCTGGGCCAAGGCAGCAAAAAAAAAAGGGCTCGAGACGTTATCCTCGCCCTCTTCTTTTTTGTCCAAGAGTCGAGAAGCACTGGATTATGTAACCTGCAGAGCTTATCGTCGTCATTGTGCGACCATGGTGCGTCAAGGACCAGGCTGTTTCGCGACACGACGGTGGTCATCGGTTTGAAGCGTTGCAGCCGTTGGAGCTAGGCGATTAATGACGGGATAGAGATGCTAGTGGTCGGCCCGCCGTAAAAATAAAATCCAAAAAAATCGACGGTTAGATCACTGGTCAACGGTCGGCAGCAGCAAGTGAGGTGAAGAGCAACATATATGGCTGGGCATGTTGGTTGTGGCTCTGGTTCTCATGGTCGTGGCCATCATGCCATGCCATGCCATGCCATGTCATGACTTGGATGGATGGATGGATGTACGTACGGATGGATGGATGTGGTAGTAGTCAGTCAGGTCGATTGATTGATGGAGGAGGGACACACACACTCACATACACACACAACCAGACACACACAAACGCACACACGCACAAACATTTCTCTTCTTGTGGAGAGAAAAAGGCGCCCGCCCATCTCCGACAAACACGTACCGACTTGGGGGCACTTAACCACCAGGTAATCAAGCCCCCATCCATCTCTACTTGTAGCGAAAGCAAACAGCAATATGAGGCCCGTATCCTGTTAGAAGAAGGCAGGGAGAGAGACCGGTTTACGTTGCCCCTGGCGTGCCAGACTTTCGGTACCCGGTTTGCAGATAGCCAGCCTGCATTGGCTAAAAACAAGGAGCTCGCTGGGAGCTGTTGCGGATTGAGAGAGAGAGAGAACAAGAACCAACCCCCCCCCCCCCTCTCACCCCATAATAGCTGGCTGCTTGCTAGGGATTAGCGAGGCGCTATTAGCGTTGGCAGGGCCTGGCTGGCCGGGGCTGATGATGAACGCTTGACCCCAGTTCCCGTCGTCACCTACGTCATAACCTCTTATCCCCCCCCCCCCTAAAGCGGCGCAGACTCCGACTGACAGGGCCAGAGAGGCGGCGACTAGGGGCCTTTTTTGGGGGGAGCGTTCTTTTTCGACCCGAAGACTACCAAACTTTTGCGCAGAGAGCATCATCCCATCTCGAGTTGTCCAACTCGTCCACATTGCGTGTCCGCTTAACCGCAAGTCTCAAAGCTCCTGAGCCCGTTGCATTCCCGCCGCTATCGTATCAACTGACCTCGCACTCTGTGCTTGCTCGTCAGGAGGCATAGCCGCTGCCGCTGCCGCTGTCGCTTACTCTCTAGCGCTGTAGTCCAGCCGTCACTCTGCGCAACTACCTACTAGCGGTCACCGTCGTCGCGCCCTGGGGCTGGCGGTGTTGCTTCTGTAACCACCCATACCAAGACCACTGTGACGTGTGAGGTCGGACATCCTGCCACACCACTACCACCACCACCACAACTACCACAACCATAACCACCACCACCGCACACCAAAGCCTGCCTGCTAGCCAGCACCACCACCTTTTCTCGCACATTTCAACCACAAACCTCCACGCTCAAGGCCGCTCCGATTGTTTGGCGCAACCGAACAAAAAAAAAAAGAGGCTTCGACCAGCCCACCTCTCTCCACCACTATTTGCGCCCCCCCGTCTCGGACTCCTTTTGTCGTGGTTGAATTTTCAAGAAAGTTTTTTCCTCTGTTTGTTTTCTGCTGACCTGCTGTATGCCCTCGCCCTGCCCTGCGTATGTGGCATCCCACCTGCCGACCTGATCTGAGATCCACCGCCATCCCTCTTCTCAAGGAAGAGGCATGAGGCATGCCAAGCCCTAGTTCCTCAGCCGACAAGAGAGCCTTGTTCTCGCCCTCCCCGGTATCGAGCTCGACTTCTTCCACGACTTCGACCACGAATAATTCCGCCGCCGATCAACCGCCGCCGTCGACTACCATACCCTCCTGGACGCGTCGATTGGAGTTGCCCATACGACCCTTTGACAACGCCGTGGACTCCTGGGCTGCCGACCTCTCGGAACTGATTGCTACGAGAAATGGACAAGCGACGGTAGAAGCTCTGCAACATCGACATGCGCATGCTAAAGCAGCAATGGCAGGCCGACGTTCTAGCTATCCATTCTCCTCCTTCAACCCGGTAGAGGAGATACCGTCACCGTCCTTCGTCATACGACATAAGATGGGACTGAATGCCCAAGATGCTGAATTGATACCCTCTTCTGGCTCTGCCGCAGCCGACAGCCTCGTCACTGGGGATGAGGGGCCTTCTGCTGCTGAGGCTGCTGCTGCTGCTGCTGCTACTCAGGCTACCAATTCCTCACAACAGCAGCTCAATGAGTATCGGGAGAAGTTGACCCGCGATCTAGAGCAACGAGACCTTGCCTCCCGAGACTTGCAGAGCAGCAACTCAACCGACAAAATACGGGTGTCCCCTATTCTCGAGGAAACCATATCGAATTCGCCTTTGCCTACCGCGGCCTTCACAACTGCGTCCACCGAATCTGAACATACTATTCGTGGTGGTGGCATGACCCCCGCCGTGGTTGCTGGCACCCCTTCCTATCCTTTCCCCAGGATGAACATGCTCCCTGGCGTATTTGCCCCTTCTCACCCCTCCCAGTCGGCCACCAGCTTTCCTTCAGCGGCGCCTCGCAGTGCACAATCGCCTTTGGAACACCGGGGTGTATTGGATAGGGTCCTCTCCGAGACTTCGACTCCGGCGTCAACTTTTACCTTCAACCCAGGCGGCACACCGCTGCCGGATAATTTTGACTTCCCCGCCCCTAACCTCTATGACATATCGTTAATGCTCTCAGCTGAGCCGGGCCTCGATGCTTGGTGGAACACAGTTGTCCAGGTTATGCGTGATGTCTACAAGGCTGAGCGGGTAACCCTTGCAGTCCCGGCTGATACGACCGATCTCGAGAATGTGCCCTGGGGTCAGAAGGCTACCTACAACGAGCATGAAGCTGATGAACTTAGTTTGGGCTACATTGCAAGGGGAACCAGCACCATGCACAGCAACGAAGGAGACACCTCGGCTGAACGCAACGCTACTATGGTCAATCCTGATGATGCAACTGCTCCAAATGCTCCAAAACGACCTGGATTTCCAAGCCGCCACTCCTTTACAAGCTATGAAGAGAACAAGGAAAGATCCCAGGAGCGATCAGCGACGGTCCTCCGACCAGCCCAGCTCACAAGGAGCAAGACACACTTTCCATCTATCCAGACAGCTGCTGAATTGGAGAATGACCACACCAAATTGAATAAGCAGACTCTTGAGCAGCACGACTTCCTCGAGGAGGAACAGCAGCAATACATCCCTAGCTGGGAGGCACCGTTCATGGCTCCGTGTGAGGGCCAGGGCCGAGTTCTTCCTGTCCTCCAAGCTCTCGACTACGAAGCTGATCCGCTCATCGACCACAACGGGGTGATGAGGGTTCTAGATCGCGGACGGCCAGTGGCCCTAACGAGAACTTATCCTTACTTGGCGCCCACAAATCCGTCCAGCAGCCAAAAATCCGGACCGAAGACTCCTAGTTCGGAGCTGCCGAAGAAAGCTAGGAAGCAACGATCTGACTCTCTAACAAAACTATCGTCTATCTTTGCTGGACCTACAGGAGCCCGAGGGTCTGCCCGGGGCAAGGTTCACTTTGGTGACACGCCCTTTGATGAGGACGGCCCGAGGCCGCCGACGACAAAGTACGAAGAATATGAGCAAGCACCTCCCTCTCCATGGTCACAGTCTCCAGCTCCCTCGCCGGTAGTACGTCCGGATCCCAAAGAAAACCCATTCTTTACCGATGCCATGGTTGACGAGGAGTCTTTCAACCCGGATCCTGCCCCCACAGATTATACGGCTATGCGACCGCCTGAAGCCATTGGCATCGACCACTCTTGGACAGTCTTGCATATACCCTTAACCCACGTCTTGGTCACCAAACCCTCTCGTCCATTCAAGCTCGATGCTTCGGCAATGCATCAGAAGTCGCAGTCGCGGAATGGCGAACCAGGCTCTGATCGTAATCAGCCCCCAGAAGCCGAACAGGGCGATCTGGAGAACGAGAACAAAGACCGACCGGCACCCATCGCTATCCTCTCCATCCTAAGTCCCATCATACCCTACCCCTCAAACTTGCGACACTCATTGGAACACCTCGCACCGCATCTTGCAACATCTTTCTCCCTATGCCGACATTATACCAACATCGAGACTGAACTCAACGGACTCAAGCGGAGAAGGCCACCAACGGTTGGCTTTGGTGCGGTATCGGCATTTGGTCGGCCGATGGAGAGTGCGGCCTATATCACTGCAGATGAGGGAGCCTTGCAGCAATCTCTAGCTGGCAGCATAACGAGTCCAAGCGACTATTCCGGCATATCGAAGAGCGCCACTGGATCACCGCTTGGGACTCCAGGATGGGATGCAGGCTCTCTTGCCCATCTGATCGACCGGCGGCAACCCACTGCTAGCCCAGCGGCCATTTCACAGCCTTCTGGAAGCTACTTTAACAGCAAACAAGCCCTTTCAGCTGCCAGACATGATTTTCTTGGCTCTGGAGCCCAACGATCTAGGACGGGCTCAAAAGAGAACTCTCCAGGGGACAAGAGACTTTCCCGCTTGCCCAGCATCAAAGCGCTTCAAGCAGCTGCTGCTACTGCAGACGAAGAGCCGACAGAAAGATCCCCTCGCAATTCAGATGACCTGAGTTCTAGAGAGACATACCCAAGAAGCAGTGCCGAGGGCAGCACGGATTCTACCGACGCCAAAACGGTCGACAGACCTTCAGAATCTGCAAAACCCGAACAGGGTCAGCCTAAACGTGCACATACAATGCTGCATACCTATGGTGGGGATTTTGTCTCTACCTTCCAATCCTTACCCCCAAGTTCCAGCCTCCTTAGTCGGCCAGCACCGACTCCCATCACTCCGGCTCCTCAGAGGGCCAATTCATTCACTACTTCAGCAGCAGACATGCCTCCGCCCTCGGATAGACTGAAAGGGCTCATCCTTGATTCTTTACCCGCTCACGTCTTTGTAGCACTCCCACAAACCGGTGAGATTGTTTGGGTGAACAGTCGTTATCTTTCCTACAGAGGCCAGACTGTGGCGGATTTGTCCGCAGATCCCTGGGGTAGCATTCATCCGGATGAGCGGGACGGATATCTCAGAGCATGGAGTCACTCTCTTCGAACTGGAGAGCAGTTTTCAAGCACTGTGAGGATAAAGAGGTTTGACGGAGCGTATAGATGGTTCTATGCTCGGGCTGTGGCCTCCAAGGATAAGAGAGGAGTGATTATGCAGTTCCTTGGGTCGTATCTTGACATTCATGACCAACGAATGGCAGAAATAAAGGCGGCGCGACAACAGGAAGTGGAGGCTTCAGAAGCCAAGCATCGCCTGCTAGCAAATCTAATACCACAAATCATCTTCACGGCCACTGAGGATGATGGCGTGACCTTTGCCAACGAGCAATGGCTGTCATACACTGGTCAAAGTTTCGATGACGCATTGCGCCTTGGATTTATGGATTTTGTCCATCCTGAAGATTTGGCAAAGTGTCGCATCCCACTTACACCATCGGTGTCATCATTTGGCCGAAAAGGGGGTGTGAGTCCTGGCTCCTCGGATACAGCAAACACACCCACTGGTGTAACTAAGGGGCAAACAGAATCCCAGACTAGCCAACGGACCCTCAGTCGCCAAGACAGTTCTAGCAGCTACTCAGGATATGAACTTGCTAATGCTGACCTGGCAGAATTGGCTAGAAAAGGTGTCATCAAGGTCGGAACCGATTCCAATGGTAGGCTGTCTTATACCACAGAAGTTCGTCTCCGCTCCAAGACGGGAGAGTATCGATGGCATCTCATTCGGTGCGTTGAGATTGACACGATCGACTTTGGTAGTGGTGCTAGTTCCTATTTTGGCTCGGCGACTGACATCAATGACCACAAACTCCTGGAGGCGAAGTTGAAAGAAGCCATGGAGTCCAAGGGCCGCTTCCTGAGTAACATGTCCCACGAAATCCGAACGCCTCTCATCGGTATATCGGGCATGGTCAGTTTCTTGCAAGACACAACGCTGAATGAAGAGCAACGCGACTATACAAATACCATCCAGACAAGCGCAAACAGCTTGATTATGATCATTAACGACATTCTGGATCTATCCAAGGTTGACGCGGGAATGATGAAGCTAAAGTACGAATGGTTCCATACCCGGTCACTCATCGAGGACGTCAACGAACTCGTCTCAACAATGGCCATTGCGAAGCGTCTAGAGCTAAACTACCTCGTGGATGCTGACGTTCCTGCCTGGGTCAAGGGTGACAAGGTTCGAGTCCGCCAGGTCTTGCTCAACGTCATTGGAAACGCCATCAAGTTCACATCAGAAGGAGAAGTGTTTAGCCGATGTCGAGTATACACGGGCCAGGATTGTTTGACGGATGACAACGAAATCATGCTCGAATTTGTCATCACTGACACGGGTCGTGGTTTTACCGATGAGGAGAAGGCCCTCATCTTCAAGCCCTTTAGTCAAATTGACGGAAGCAGCACTAGACAGCATGGCGGAAGTGGATTAGGACTGGTCATATCAAGGCAGCTGGTCGAACTGCATGGTGGTAAGATGGAAGGTACCGCCGTTGTAGGCAAAGGCTCGACGTTTACATTCACGGCCAAATTCAGTTTGCCGACAATAGAGGATCGACCAAATCTCCCAGGTAGCCCCGGATCGTCAACCACGACTGTGCCACCACCACCACCGTCGAGCGCCGTGGAGCCAGTGTCCAAGACCGTCAAGTCACCTCCGTTAGCCAAACAAGCGCGCATTGCTGACGAATCCATCACAACCTCAACCGAGATTGGCTTTGCCTCTCCCGGGGTAGCATCAACAGGCAGCTCTAACCAGTCCGTCCATTCTGGCAGGTCACACATGACAGACAGATCATCAGTTACCTCTGTGAATACTGGGCTGGCTCGATTTAGTGAAGCTGCCAAGGCCAGTGGGCAAGATTTATCTCAGATGAAGCTGGAGATGCCATCTGATCGAAGTTCTCCAGGCCGAAGTAATACGCCAGAGAAATCAGTCTCAGAAAAGTTCCGCCCTCCTATGTATTCAATCCTCATTATATGTCCTCAGCATCATAGCCGTGAGGCCACAACCCAGCATATCGAGATGACACTTCCAAAAGACGTACCGCACCAGATAACACCTCTTGCCACCGTCGAAGAGGCAGAGAAGTTCATTGGCGGGGACGACCCTGTGCGCTTCACCCATATTGTCATCAACCTGAGTTCTGCCGAGGCTGTTATCAGTGTTATGGATCAAATCACAAAGTCTCAAAAGATGGACACCACAACCATTTTGATTCTGTCGGATTCGGTGCAACGTCAGGCAGTGATGCGATACGCTGCTGGCACCAAATACGAACGCTTGCTCTCTGACAACTTAGTTACCTTCATCTACAAGCCTGTCAAGCCGTCGCGCTTTGCGGTCATTTTTGACCCGGATAAAGTGCGAGATCTGAGCACCGATTGGAACAGGTCTACGGCACAGCAAATGGTGGAAAATCAAAAGGCCAGCTACTTGGAGATTGAGAAACGCATGGGCAACAAGGGCTTCAAAGTCCTCTTGGTGGAAGACAACCCGGTCAACCAAAAGGTTATGACCAAATTCCTCAAGAAGATTGGAGTCATTGTAGACATTGCGGTCGACGGAGTGGAGTGTACGGACCAGGTTATGTCCAAACAGCATACGTACTACTCCCTCATACTGGTAAGTCTATCCATCTGGGTGAAAAAGTTTCGATTCGATCCGATTCTCCCCTTTTATTGGCTTAGGACTAACACATACAAAACAGTGCGACCTTCATATGCCACGCAAAGACGGCTACCAGGCTTGTCGAGAGATTCGCGAATGGGAAAAGGAAGATAAGCTTCCAAGAATGCCCATCATTGCATTGTCCGCCAATGTCATGTCGGATGTACATGAGAAGTGTGTCGCGGCCGGGTTTAGCGACTACGTCACGAAGCCCGTAGACTTTATCGATCTCAGCAGGGCTATGTCGAGATTCTTTTGAACCTGATTTTTTTATATAAAAAAAAGGGTTGACTATACAGCTGATCCAATTTTTCTCTGGCTGGGGAATGGCTATTTCCTCCGGTGCTATGGTAAGAAAGAAGAATGGACAGCATTGACTAGAGGCAGCGGTTGTGGAGGTTTGTTTTTTTGTACTTGCATACAGGTGCGGGAAGCAAAAATCGGGAGGGGCTTTTTATGTTAATTATTAATTTTCTCATGTTTTCTTTGCTTTTCTTTATTTGCACTTTTGGGTCAAAGGGAAATGGAATGAGCGAAACGGGTTTCCCATGTTACAGATTCACACAGCACATATACCATACCTTCACAGCAGGCATGTAACGCATTCTGCGCATTTGCTTTTTTTTGTTATGTTAAATTCACAATACACAGTAAAAAAGGGCGAATATGGAGTCGCTTTTTTTTATTTTGCTTCTTATAAATAACAGAAGATGTATAGCAACATTGTGTGCTTGAAGAGTTTCGAATAGGCTATTTGGTCTGCGCTGTCCCCATGCTCCTATATGTACAGATGTATAAAGGGATTCCTTGACCTGATTCGCCTTGTAGTAGTATGTGATTAAGAGGACCGAAGGGTAATTTGCTGGGTGGTGCCCAAGGGACCGTGGCCGTCGTTGCTATAAGCGACTATGAAACCGGTATCGCTGAGTTCTCGATTAGTATAATTTCTACTCTGTATATCCATATACAACGCTTTCTTGAAAGGGAGGTGACGACAACTTACTATGCTACATCTGGTACCTGCGCAGTGACTCTCCCATCATCAGTTGGGGCAAACGCAATAGGCGCGTAGGATTTGAAGTGCGTATCAGTGAGGTAGAAGACAATGTTTTCTGGGTCGAGCGTCCATGTCAGGTCGAGGGGCTGGCCTTTGGTGACGTCTGGGGGGGTGTCGATGTCGAGGGCGAGGGTGGTGAAGGGGAGGAGGGCGAGTGCTAGGGGGGTGAGGAAGCGCATCTTGGTGGTTGGGCTGGTGGGAATGGGAATGGGGAGGGAGCTTGGTTTAGGTGAGGGGATGGGATGCTGATGGTGAGGTTGAGTTGGTGGGAGGGGAGGAGGAATGAATATTTATAGAAGGAGAAATGTATTGTTAGGTAGTTGTAATATGGTTTATATTATGACGGGTTTTTATGACCGTGTTGTCTCTGTTGTAGTCGGTGGGGAAAAGAAGCTTGTTTCTTTTTGGTGTGGTTTGATGGCATACTTGGATTACAGCTCGGTTGCTGAAGAGAGCAACGAAGGGGCCTTCACTCTGGTGATGGAATCAGAAACATACAGATCCGAATGTGATGCCATGTCATGTCATGTCATGTCATGCAACTGCAACTGCAGCTATAGCTAGTGAGTCTCTCATTGGGTAAGATGCATAGCTTTGATCCAGCTTTTGGGTGAGACAAGATCTTGGATATTCATCTGCCGGAGGTAGGGGTATTTGCTTGGTAGTGAGGACTGAGTTGTTGGTGTTGTGTTGTGTTGTGTTGTTACGTGTTATGAGAGTTGAGGTGATAACTACTAAGGCGATACTATCGAACATATACTGCAACCTTGCTAATGACTTGGCACTCATCACGAGGAATACACATCCAGCAATGCGGTGTTATAACCACGGCCACCTATTCAAGGCGATGCATGGACGTTTGTTCCGTGAGCGGGCTCTGGACTCATGTCCCGGATGGGATGGGGAGAGACAAGACTGAATGCATGGATGTTTTGTTCTTCTTGCTGGGAGGGGCGGTGGTGGTGGCGCTTTGAGACAGAGCTGGAGGGTGCCATCTATGGATTGTTTAGCTGCTGCTGCTGCTGCTGCTGCAAGGTGATGATGATGGCATCTTGTGCTTCTGAGCTAGAGATAGATAGATCATGTTGTTTGTTATGGCTTAATCAAAACACCAAACTAAGGCTTTCCAAATTCGGTAATTCAATGTTCCGTATCTCCCATACTTCCAAGGTCCCTTTGAGAGCAAGTCTCCTTCGTCATTTGTAGAACCCATTTACTTGGCTATTATTCTCTCGGGAGCGAGCGCCAGCATTAAACTCCCCATTTGCCGAGACACGGCGACCTCTTTGCACGAATCGTCCATTTCGCATCCCAACGATCCAATAATATCCCTACAGAGGGTAAGACATCGGGCCCAGTTCCAAGACATGACCAGCTGGCCCTGATGGCTGAATCAGCCAGCCACCCAACACGATTTAAACCCAGTGTCTAATATGATGCACGGTGCAGTTCTGAGGATTCACTTATTTCTTTCTAATCGCATGATGGCATGATGGCATGATCGGAATACCTAGTCCTCTTCAGTAGGCACGTACGCACTACCTAATGAGGCTGCATACATAAGATACATGTATGCAAGCCCCATTGCTTATTTTGTGCGGTTATTGGCCCAATAGGCTGCATAGTCGACTGCCTAAAGAGGAAGAAGCATTCTCGACCCTACAGCTGACTTACGTGGACTGGATATACTGATTCCGTAATGGTATATAATGGTGCTATGGTAAGTTGAAGACCGTCTTACAATAAGGACTGGTAGATAAATCATCAGAAGTAGAGGGATGTGTCTTCAAATAGAGGCACATATACCCATCTATACTTATAGCTTCCAAGTCGCTGTTTAACATATCCGAGACTGTTGAATCAATATCTCAAGTGAAAAACCCCCCCAACGCCAATTCCATGCTCATGATCCCTTTTCCCTCCTCATCACTAGTAAACACTCCCCATGATACTCCTATCCTCCTTTTCCACCTGCTCCAGGTCCTCTTCCTCCTCGTCCAAGTCCTCCTCCCCCTCCTCCTCATCCTGTCCCACCATCACCGTGCCATCTACCCCCGGCTCATCCCCCAGACGATTCGCCAGCGCTGTCGCCGACCCAGACTGAATCCCAGAATTCAACGAGGCGATATGTTGGCGCCGCCGCACTTCGTCCTCGGAGCCATCCGTGTCGCTGCCAGCGATGGAGGCGTGGCCCGAATAAGTCCCGCCGCCGTCGCGCCCAATGTGCAGGTGTGGAGCTTTGAGGACGCGAACGCGATCTTCCATAATGAAGGAGGTGGTATCGTCCGGAGAAGATGAGTCTTCAGTGACGTGCGTTACTGCCACTGAGACCTGTTTGGTGGAGTTGTCATGGCCGCTTGCGTGCTGCTCGTGTCCATGGCCGTGCTCATGCTCATCATCGCCGTCGCCGTCATCGTCGGAGCTGTTCATTTTGTACCGCTGTTGCCTCTTAACAGCAACGCCAGCAGGATTCTTATCTGTATCTCCCTGACCCGAAGCCTCTGCATCGTGCCGCTTCTTGTAATGTTTGGTGTGGTTACAGCCATCGGGACAACCGCCCCATCGGCGTTTGACAACAAAACTCTTTGTCCGATCTAAATCGGAGTCGTTTTTGGAGGTTTTGTTCTTTGCGTCCTTCTCACCGTCCTTATCCTTGTCCTTGTCCTTGTCTCTTTCCTTGTCCTTGATCGCCTGGGTTCGCTCCCTATGTAGCTCTGACCAGGTGCGTAGTTTCGTCTCTAGGTGGTATTTGCTACTATCCTGCTTGCGCATAATGAGGAATTCGCAATGGTTGACATTGCGAAGGTCTTCGAAGTATTCGACGGAGAAGTGGTACCACTTCATGAGAAACACGCGGGACATGAGACCATGGGTGACTGTTTGTAAAATAAAATAAAAAGCATTAGCGAATTGGGCCGACCTCTTTCTAGGGACAAAGTACAAAGGCAAATAGGAATATGCGACAACTAACCTAGTACGCAGACGCTGGCAAAGTCGTCCTCGCCGAATTGGCGCCACAGACTCTCATTAAACCCACTGACACGATCATACGCATCCGCGGCGCTCTCTCCGTTGGGAATGCGGTAAAAGAAGTGGCCGTAGTCCGCCCTCTCCTGCCACATCCGCTCCATCTCAGCGCTACAAGGCTGGAAGTTGCCAAAATCCTGCTCTCGCAGCCGCGGCTCCTCATAGACCTTTATATTCGAGCGACGGTACGGCGACGGCTCCGGGTTATCAGACGTCAGGGTGGCCAAGATGCCCTCGGTAGTCTCTCGCGTGCGGCGGTAGGGAGACGTGAAGAAGTGGAGGGTGTCATCGGGACGAAGGAGCTTGCGCAGGCGATGGCCGGCTTCGTGGGCTTGGGACCAGCCTTCCTGGGTGAGCTTTACTCGGTGGTCGGGGGTGGATTGGTGGATTTCGCGGTTCTCTGTAGGTTCGGGTTGGGTGGCGGTTAGCAATTTCTTGGCTTGGTTTATGTGGTGGGGGTGAAGAAGCAATGGAGAGAGAGAGAGATTAGGGGGTTTGAGATTGACGTACTATTCCCCTCAGACTGGGCATGGCGGATAAGGATGATTAGCCGCGGCTTGGCCATGGTTAATTGATGTGGTTCGCGATTCTCTTGGGAAAGTTCTATGTGGGAACTTGGTGGTGATGACGATGCTTAGTGGTGGTGATGGTGGCGGTGGACGAATGGAAGGCTAGCAGTTTGCAAGCACAGCAAAGCATCAGCCAGTTGCCTTCAATCGCTAAAAGTCTTGATTGTGCCCTCTTCTGCAGCAATTTATAAATAAAAGAAGGATAGCATAAAAATAAACTGCAAAAAGAAGAATATTGGGAAATCCAAGAAAGAAACGAAAAGGATGAAAGGGTTTTAAAACCAAAAAGGAAAGACGTCGGATGATAGACGTATTGCGATATTAGCGCGGGGCACAACCGCAGCAGCAGCAGCAGCAGCAGCAGCAGCGCAGCGTAGGACGAATGGATTGATTTGTTTATTATAAAGCATCGGATGACCATGAGGCTACTCGCTCCCTTATACCTACTAGGCACTGCACTGGACCTTTCGGGCAGAGACAGACCTACCTTGGGTATTTATTTATTTATTTATTTATATATATATATTTATTTATTTATTATAGAGCCCCAAACACCAAACCCCTCTGCCGCTAATACCCAAAAACCCAAGTCCACCTGACCCCCTATCAATCGCAATCTGCGCCACCATATCGGATTGCCCGCTGCCAGCCGCCGGTGGTTCCTGGACCTCTTTTTTTTTTTTTGGTCAGCTTCGCTTTTGGTTAGTTGGCGGTGATGTGATAGTGGAGGTGATGGTGATGGTGTTGTTGGGACGAAAACGAGAAAGTTGCCTTTTGTACCCGAGATATGCCGGGTTGTTGTTGTAGTCTTGCCTTGCTTTGCGTCGGGTTTGGGATCCGCTCTTGCCATGTATCCGATCTATTTCATTCCGATGCGCTCAGGTAATCACTCAATTATATGGGCTGCATACGAGTCTAACTACACTATGTATGTAAGCCCCTTCGATGGTGCGTGATCCGTCTTCTCCCGGTGCATACACAATACGAGGGTGCGTGCCGAAACTCACTTCCATCTATCCGTACATATACATAGATCCATCCATACATCCATACATGGTTCAACCAGATAGTCCAACCCAGTGTAGGGGTGTAATTATCAATAGTTATCAGCATGGTTACTACTGCTACTACTCCGTACAATCTGCTACATCAATAACTACCTACCTAGGTACCTTTCAGTTACTTACGATACTACATGGCACGCAGGCTGTTCGGAGGGAGGGAAGCTCAACCGCCAGCGCGCGCGCCAATGCAAGAAGCCGTTGCCGCCCCTAACAGGCCGACGAGCAGCGCAGCATCCCACCCACCCACGCTAAGCCTGGACCAGGTGCCTACACTGGACCTTATTCATCCAAACTCTTTTTTTTTCAGCCTCAAAGTTCAACCTACAACTTTAATATCATCAACGCCAACCAAAACTCTCTTCATCGATCTATTCATCCATATATTTAGCTGTTCCCCCCCCCCTCCGCGCGAGGGCTTGGCTTTTCAATCTATCAATCCCATCTCTCTACAAAATCATTCATGCCATAGTGCCACATACACTCCTTTTTATCTAAACTCTTGGGATCCTTAATCCACGAAGCTTCTGAACGACTGCATCGCGCGTCGCATCATCATCAACCACTCCCTCCAAACCACACTCTCTACAGCCTCATACACACACACACTACACAAACACAAACAAACAAACCACCAAACAAACCAAAATGTCCGCCGAAGGCCCCGAATCCATCCCCACCTCCGCAGACCCTCGCTCCAAGCGTCCCACCAAAAAACGCGCTCTCACCCCTCTCTCCGCTCAATCCGCCTCCCTCGACGCCCTCTTCGCCAAACCCGACCAAGAAATCCGCATCCCCCCTTCCACCTCATCATCATCCTCATCAGCCTTAACCTCCTCCACGGGGGGGGGCAAAGGCCGCCCCCCGCCCCCCGAGATCGTCACCAACGTCCAGGGCTCTAGTGCTGGTGCCGGCTCCGGCGAGTTTCACGTCTACAAAGCCGCCAGGAGGCGCGAGTACGAGAGGCTGAAGGATATGGATGAGCAGGTCAAGCGCGAGCGCGAGCAGGCTGAGTTTGTGAGCCAGAAGTCGGACAAGGAGCGGAGGGACGAGGAGAGGACGAGGAAGAACCGCGAGAAGAGGGAGAAGGCAAAGGCGCGTAAGGCGAATATCAAGAAGGGCGGCAAGGGAGTCGCAGGTGTGGGTAGTGGTGGCGATAGCGGCGGTAGGAATGGACAAGTGGGCAAATCAGCAACGAACTCCAATGACACTGCGGATTCCCTTGCGAATGGAGGTCAGAATCATCGTGAAAAAAACGACGACATAAGCAACGATGAGAGAGTTGCGGCAGCGGCGGCTGCTTCTACGTCAACACCCGCCATAGGGCTTGTCATCCATGATGACGAATAAAAGGACATCCGTCGACGATGACACACACAACAAAAACGCCAAAAAAAAAGTAAGGATGGAACTGGCTTCAGCTTCAGCTTCAGATACTTCACCAGCCTGATTACTTGTACAAACAGAACCAATGATACCCCGCAATATAGATAGCCAATTTTTTTCTTCATAGATCACAAAATGCATATCCTTTTTCTTTTACCCTTGAGTTGATATCCTTGTCTAATGTTTTTTTGGTCTTCAAATGCACATCCTCGTCCCAGCAAAGGGGCTTAGAATGGGGTATGGTCTTCCAAGCAAACCGAATATACACCCGTACCCATTGATTCCATTATTCCCATTCAGAGTTTTCCTTCTCTACTCATCACCACCGCCTCCTACACCTAGCCCCGTGCCAGGCTGTATCTTTCTGGCACTGCAGATGTCATCTACTCTTAGCAACAAGCAGGCCGCCTAGTTCCAAGTTCCGTTAGCATCGTCCAATGTGAAACTAATATCAGAAAACCTTCTTTCACATACCTCAATAGCAGTCTTCAAACTTTGCAGCTTGATGGCCTCGGGCTCCCACACACCGTACTCTTTCATATCCGCAATAGCACCGGTGTCTCCGTTGACACCCCAAGAGCTCTGGCCCTCTGCTTGCTTGGCGCGAAGCTCTGTCAACACACGCACAGGACTCTTACCAGCATTCTGCACCAGTGTTCGAGGGATCACCTCCAATGCATCCGCAACCGCCTTATACGGCCACTGCTGAACCCCCTCAACGCCTTTGGCCTTCTGTGCCAGTCTGACAGAGACTGCCATCTCCGTAGCACCACCTCCAGGGGCCAACCGAGGGCTGAACATGACATTTCGGGCGACGCCCATGGCATCCTGAAGGTTTCGCTCAATCTCATTGAGAACATCCTTTGAAGGACCCCTCAGCAGGATTGTGCAAGCCTTGGGGTCTTTGCATTTTGTAAGGAAGGTGAAGTATTCGTCGCCAATCTTTTCAATCTCAAACAGACCACATCGGGTGCCAACATCGGACTCCTGAATATCCTCGATCCGGTTGATGATAGTGGCTCCAGTGGCACGGGCTATTCTGTTGTTGTCGGTCTTGCGAACTCGGCGAAGAGCTGTGACATTAGCCTTCATTAGGTAGTGCTGAGCCAGATCTGCAATACAAGTTAGTTCAGACACACGAACATATATAGACAAACGTCAGTCCTTACCAGAAACTCCCTTCTCTGTAATTACCAGGTCGGGCTTAACAGACAAAATAGTCTCGCACAAAATCTTGATCTGCTCCTCCTCAATCTGTAGGATTCTGTTCCAGTCCTCCTCTTTTGAAATTTCAATGTTGGTTTGTGACTCTCCCTTCTTATACTCCAGAGGGCAGTCCAAAAGGAGAATTCGAGGGTTTTCTATACGCCGTCGCATCTTAGGGTGTGTAATATCCTTGTTCAGCATCAGACCGTCGAGAACTTGGCTGTCTTCGATTTCTCCACCAGGGACTTTTTCAACACGAGCATATCGCTTAATATCAACCTCAGTCTTTCCGTTGCCAGCTTCCCAGGTGACAGTTCGGACTGCCCTCAGAGCCAACGAGACCATCTGGTCCATCCATCGAGCCACGAATTTTGTACCGATAGAGGAAGAGATGAGCTGGGCCATGGCCTTATCATCATTGACGTCAATGGGCAAGGAAATTTCGTCGATGATGTCAATGGCATCTTTCAGTGCACGCTTAAAGGCAGAAATGATGACGACGGGGTGGATATTGCGCTCGAGTTGAGGTAGAGCCTGCGCCAAGATCTCTCCAGCTATGTCAAGTCAGCGTTTGCTTCCACTTCTGGTGAGGCTTTCAAATATCTCTTTCCAACTATTCTAATCAATAGGAAAGTTGAAATATAGTCGCACATACCCAGAATTATGACAGTGGTAGTGCCATCCCCAACTTCTTCATCTTGTGTTCGACTAAGCTCAATCATGCTCTTCGCGGCAGGGTGGGACACCTCGATTTCTCGGAGAATAGCATGGCCGTCGTTGGTCAGTACAATGCCGCCCATAGGATCAAGCAGCATCTTCAGCATAGCTTTGGGTCCGAGACATGATCGAATAATATCGGCAACCCTGGCAGGTACGTATCAAATTAGTCCCGGTTCCAGCCCAATCATTTTTATATATATATATTGACAAAACATACGTTTTAGCAGCTGCAATGTTCGATAATTGAGCTCTTCTTCCGGTCTGCCTCTCACCACTATTGGTGTCTAGCCATTTGGAGTCAGCTTCTGAGCAGCCCTTTTTTGTCTGCTAACTAGAGCGGAGCTTCCTTGTTGAGATGGACAGGCAGATACGTACTCATAACCAATACTGGAGCCTGCATGGTGGGCGGTGATCTCGCGCTGGCAGCTCTTTAAGACAATAGATAAAAGGGAAATCCAAGGGTTATTAGCTATAAGGAGGCTTCAGGAGGTCGGATGTGCGCCACAAAGAGCGGTTGGAGAGGGATGGAATGAAGGTTTCGAGAAGCTGTCAAGATTGTGCAAAGAAGCGGTTTGGAGGGGCGCACACCAGAAAAGTTCCCACGATGCCTGGCGGATTTTGGCGGGGAAGGTCCAGTTGTGGCAGCTTGAGGCCGCTGATTAGCTGCAGGGTGCAATGTTAACCCGGTCCGCCAGGCAAGACATGGCACTCTTGAGAACCCTGATGCTAGAAGAGGACTGGTTCAACAAATTCTAGGTCAGCTTTTCGTCACCGCGAAAGGCCCCCCAAATCATTCATAGAACATCGTGATATTTAAAGCATTCATCTTAGATCACAGATATTTATTCAAAGTCGACATTTTTTGCATCATGAAACTTAGCAAGCATTTAAGAAAACACCCTGCTGAGGTAGCACACTAACAGTCACAGTTCTGATGCGAAATATTAATAAGCTCATATAGCCAATCAGGAGCTTGACATCGGCATATCAGCCTACGTCTGAAGGTGGCTAAAATCCCAGTGAGATTCTACAGTGCTATCAGTCACAGAAGAAGTATACGAAGTAAAGGCCCTCCCGCATCAATTCATTGTCTCTGGTTGTGTTATTTGACTATCCTAGAATTGTATGCTGTGATACGCACTTCAAGATCGTTTTACGACCCCAACTGCTCCACCGACCGCCATCCCCTTCCCAGACACGCCCAGTTAGAGCCAGGTGCAGAATGCATGCTCAGTTCTAAACTCCAAGAGTTAACATTGAGTATTTACGTATATTTCCTTTTGGAGGCTGCCTGATTTTGTATCCTGGCAGAACGACGCAAGTTGCCAACGTGCTGCCGGTGAGAGCCAAGAGTCGATTTGGATCTATTAGCGACAGCCTTTGTACTGCCTGGCAAATAGCTGCTTGTTGGGCCAAATTCGACCCATTGAGATCCAGGTTTCGCCAAAATCCTGATTAGACAGGAATTTCTCGACATGGCCCTTCTCACATCTATCCATCGCTTCTTGTCCACCTGATAACGGTTATGAAAATATTGCCACCATAGCTCCGGACTAGTGCCTGAAGGAATGCTGCCCCCGTGAAGAAAGTTATCATCGGGGATGCCACGCTCCTTCAGTGTTTGGGGCTTCTTTGAGAATGCTATGGTTGGAAGACCGTTTTTGCTGTATCTTAACGCTAGCCCGAGTCTGCCGGGTATTTTCTTGTTTCCCTTAATGGAAACAGCCCGTGATTCAAAATACGTAGGTTTGGGCTCTACTGAGGAAGTTTGAGCCTCTGCTCGACGAAAATTTCCATTCAATAGGCGTTCGTCCCGATTAGGTGAGATTATTGACCCCTGAGCACACTATGCTTCGTCTATTATCTCCAACTGACTCTTCGGGATTGCGATAATAACCCAGGACTTGGGCATTCCGGCCAGTTCATGGGACGTCTTCTCTCTGGCATTGATCGTCAAAAGAGGTTTCACGATTTTGAACCATACCCATGACGTTGATATACCGCTCTTATTCGGTCTAAATCCTTTGTCAGCGCTTCGTACACGGTATTAGATAGCAGACATCGGTAGCATACATTTCAACTTCGTAGAGGGTGATACTCCCGTTTTCGGCATTAAGTCTCATCTCTGAAATCAGATCTTTTAGTCCAGGCACTACGGGAGGTAGTGGCACGGATACTAGAGGCTCATCAATGATCCTATCTGGAATATTGACAGTGATGAATTCCATATAATCTATTTCGAGGCTTCTATAACCGTTGTAGTGGCACATATGGTCTAGAAATATTTCTATCTCTTGTGGTGAGTATGATGTCCATTCAAAAGAAAGTGGATATTCCTCTGGCTGGGAATTCCTGTGACCTTCGGCTCGTAACTCAAAAACATGGCCGTTGAAGAGACCTGTAACGGCTTGGAGACGTGAGCCTATAGATTCACTAAGAAGGGAATCATTCTTAGTATGAGACCTTTAAGGATTGGGTATATGAGCTTACTAGGAATGTTTCCTCCTAATCATGTGTTCTTTAATTCTTGCCTTTTCTTTCCGCCGTGATAGCCTTCCGTGTGTCCTGGCCCTGTTCAGCTGCAACACATCTTCTTCATTCATCACCATTTCCTGATTGACAAGCGAGAAGCCAGTGGAACATAATCTAGGATCCAGACTCGGGTCAATGTGGAATGTTTCGTTCACCAACGCTTGCATGGCCGTCACAGTTGCCTTTTGAGAAAATCGTGGGCCAAGGTGACAGGCATCTTGTACAGGGAGCTGAGTTGGTGCGTTCTGGCTCTCCTCTTCCTTTTCCTTTTGAAATCCGAGAGATATCCCAGCAGAGAGTTTTTGGTAGACTGTCATTCTGGCTAGTTGGTCCTGGTTGAAACTGCTTTTTGTGTCTAGCTCTAGTGGCTCAGCATCTGCACTATCCCCTTCGGCCTCTTTCATGGTACCGTCTTCTGGTTCCTTGGGGAACACACATTGCTTGGTCTCTTCAAGAGTTTCTAGTTTGTGAGGTCGAGTACGCTTCCTAGGCATCTGCACGGGCATGGTATTAACTGAATCGGAATTCCGGGATAATGATGGAAGAAGAATTGAATTGCCTCTGAAGATGAGGGAGAGAAATTTTAGCATGGTGACGTGAGTTCCCGTGGCTACAGGGTGAAATCTAGGAAGGCGCGAAACGGGTGGCTCGGTGAATGTCTTGCTCTAGGTTCACTTTTGCCTCAGAAGGCTCTTCCTCTCAGGCAAACAGAAATCTGCATGGCATTCGGCATTCATTTAGTTGTGCACTTGTCGGCAGATGCCTTGCTATATATCTCCCACTTTTTTTTAACATGTTAGATGGTCTGGCCACGCTGCTGAGATGCCATATATCTCAACAGCAACGAGGAGGATGGCCAAATAACTAGCATTCCTTGAATGGATCTTCCTAAGGAAGACTCATATTTTTACGATACCATAATAACTCAATATTTGGATCTTAGGCACTGCATCAACTAAAATCCCAGGCGCGTCTTTTTATCTTAATAGCCTCTCTATAGAGAATTAACGAGCCGACAAGCTCTTCCCTGGATCCACATCGATGCCTGGGAATCGAACTTGAGAAGCTACAGCGGCCTGCCCTACCTAGTAGGATGTAGGCAGCTATTTTCTGATTCTCGTCATGATGACAACATCGCTCAAGACTCGGGACTTGTTCTTTTCAACTTGAGATCTAATGCGGGTTTCCTTACTGGTAGATTAGATGCTATTCTCTATTGATATTTCTATCTCTAGTTCTGCCGTATCTTCTTCGACTGCTCTCCTATCTAACGCTCGTCGTCTCAGAGACGTCTTGGCATACAACTCCGATTTAGAAAAGAGAAGTTCTCGCTTGCTTTCCCATCAGTGAAGATTGTGAACGGGCTTTGACTTATTTCTCTACTATTGTGACACAGCTGAAGCTCCGCGACCTGACCAATGTAAGTGGAACTCTGTACGTGATAGTGAGTTATAGTAACTTCGCCATATTCTGACCAGAAGCTGGAACCATCAAGGTCTGTTGACCTGCATTGTCACACAAAGTCTTTTTTTTTTTTAAATCCAATTTACCCTCTACATTATCGCAATAAAAGAGTTACCTAGGTACTCAATGCAGCCATGCCTCAACCACTAAATGAGTTGCCTGGTTCAAACGTACACATTCCATTACGTACACAATACCAAGTCCTAGCCAACAGCATCCATACGGTCGCAGACAACGGTAGGAAATGTCGACGTTGATCTGGCGTGTGTCTATGAACACTTTATTGATGTTAGTCAAAGCATTATCATTGGGATGACACGGATTCCGGCGAAAGCCACCAACGTACGTGATGGCATAAACGCCCCAGAAATCATGGGTGCTTGTTGGTCCCGCTTGTGAGACTTCCCGGATACATGTATGATGCTCCAGATGCCCCCGGCCATTCACTGGTTTATTTCAATATCCACCAGAACCACTCATAGGACGGGATGGGATTACACAACGGCCACCGTCGTTCCATCTACCCTGCACCATTAAACCGTGACATGGAAATCCATGTGTCATCCTCTGGGCATTAACGTTCGCGGGCCATGGGAAACGGGCCGGATGGAGACAACGAGGCTCCGTCAGTTTAGCGGCCTTGTCCTCCACTCGATTCCACATACCAGGTCCGTCGCCGTCAGCCGAGGCCGTGCCTGTGGCTCTATACGGCGGCCCATTTTTGCTTCGCTGGCTATGGAGCTCCCACTGGAGACTTGGTCGAAATGAGCGGCGGCAAGACGGGGAAGCACGCCATGGAGCAACATAGCGTGTTCTCGCACGATGCAGCAACGAGACCCATCTTGTACTTGCTCCGTCCTGTCTCCTGGCCACAACGCTTTGTGCAGCACCAATAAAACCCCAACACGGGTAGACCATGACAGCTCTGCCTCTCATTCCCATTGGACCCCCCTGTGGACATGGAACCGGTTCTGTGTTCGGCCCATGCCTGTGAAACCACACAGCGTGAAAAACGTGTCAAGTGTCTTGCTTGGACAAAGTTTCCTCAGCTTACATACGCAATTTTGGGCGGCCGACAAGCCATATGTGGTTGTATGCACGGTGGTGCAGGTTTGGCGTTCCATTTCACATGGGAGGCGATCCCATTGGTAAGAAACGGCTAGTCAAGAAATCTCGACCAGCCATCTGTCTAGCTTCACATTGACTGGCCAATCTATCTGATCTTTGGTGGTTTCCAATTGTTCCACCGAGCCCGTGCCTGGAGAGGCGGGGCGGAAGACAGACTTTGGCCGCGCGCCATGCATCAGTCTCGATCTATCTGCACTACTTCCCGCCACGGCTCGTCAAATAGCGCTGTGAAGGGCCTTCTTACGCCAGCATTTGGGCCATTCCGGCCAATTCATGAATGGCGGTTATACACGCACACCGTTGAGCGGATGAGAACATTGTCCAAAAGTGTGGTGAATTTGTGAAACTGCAAATGATGTGGCAAACGCACGACTGGGGTTTTGCGGCTTACTAGCATGAAGCTCATTGAAGGAGCTGTTGGGAAAAATTTTCTAGGTGTACCTGTAGTGCAGGATCATCACACATTCCGGGTTGGAACGAGCTGGGACCTGTTGAAACATGTTCAAACCCCAGATTCAAAGACTGAGTCCTAGGACGCCCGAAATAAGTTGCCCAGGAATGAATGAACTATCTAAGCCTTCCAACACGACATGGCAGCTGTGCCGGCCACAGAGCAGCAGCATGACGCTAAGATGCATTTGGCTGACTCACCATTAATAGGTATAGGTAGCAATAGGTAGCTGTTAGGAGAGGAAGTGAGTACAAAAGTTAGTGGCCGCGCTTCCAAAATGAATCAGTTTAGGCCATTTTCCGCGGATCCAATATTACCATTGAAAGTTGCGACAACCATTGCCTTGGAATGCATTTCCACAGGGCCGTGATATTCCAAGACAAGGCAATTCGTTCCGAAGCCGCTAGGCATCCAGAGCAGCAGTTAACGATGTAAGGTAGCCTAGGTCCTAATGGGAAGAGAAAGAAAAAAAAGAGACTGATTTTACCAGGCTGGCTAGGATCAGGGGTCTGTCGGGTTCCGGCTCACGATCAACCTTTCGGAAGTGCCGGTGATACCTGGCAACTAACTGCAAGATAGGTGCTTACTTCTGGCATTATTGCCGTATTTTTGCCCTACTGGATCTGACATCCAATTAATACTGGAGAACGCGCGCGCGATGGCACCACACCCAAAGGAGGAATGCAAAACGTGCTGCCGCCGGTGTCAATTCTGGCTAAAGATCAAGAAGGCAGAGAAGAAAATATTTTCATCCGCGTATTTCAACGGCTTCCATGGCAAGGATAGACGTGGCAAATACTCTCCACTTCATCTTCCTCTAGCGAATGTTGGGTTCATGCTCACGCAACGCTTCTCTTTGTGAAACAAGAGTCAACGAAAGAAAAACTTTTTCACGAGTCAAGGAACTCAAATTTGGGAAGGCTGAGCTTGTTGAGAATCCCGTTTTCCTGCGTCGCCTCATTGGATGCATCCAGCGACAGCCGCCTGGAGCCAAACTAGGCCACGGCCTCTTCCGCAGTGGAAAGATTCCACTCTCCTTACATCACCCAACGAATTTCGAAGCTACTGTACGTATGTTTTAAATCATGTGCTGTTGGGCGTGCTTTTTGTTTTTTGTGTGTGATGCAAGAGAAAAAAAAAATTCTACATCGTCACCCGAAAAAAAGGGGGGACCGAAGGCCTGCCTGGGTTTTACCATGGCCCTGGGACAAAAAAAATTCTGCAACAAGGCAATCAGTCCCCTTACATGGAAGCCGCCAGCCACATCATCGAAGAATCCACAAGGGGGTCACTCTCGAAATGAATGTTTACAACATTTTGGAAAGGAGAAGGTTTTGCTTATTGTGGGAAATGTTGGGAGAAAAATTTTTCATATTTTAGCCAAGTCAAACCAGGCACGAGGCACAACACTCAGCTGTTCATGGCTCCCCCAATCTCCACAGGGAGAGCCAAAGAACAAAAAATAAAATAAAACAATAACCCACGATCGAGATCGAGATCGCTGTTTCGGGGCTGTTGGAGCTTTCTGTCTAAGCCAAGTCAGGGCAAGGCTGATAGAGCTACGAGCTACCGCAAGCTGGATGTGCCGAATTGGGCTAGCTGCTGCTATCACGACAGCGGGCCACAGGGGAGCTCCACGGCGCCAAAGCACACCCGAAGCAATCGACGCTAGCCCTGGCGACATTGGCGGTGCGGCAGCGGCCCCAGCCTACCTGTAGCGTATTTTTGGGGTTGAGAAACGATGGGCAGACAGGAGGAGGCAAACCAAACAGACAAGCTTGAAGGTGTGATCCGATGGGGACACTCCTCTTCCGCTCTTATTCATATTTGGATAGATAGGTATGTAAGAGGTTGCAATGGGAGAAGGATGTGCTGGCAGCTCCAGACGGAGTAGGTACGTACCGAGGTACACATACGACGGACGGTTAGCACCTGTGGAGCTCCCTCGCATTAAGTATTTTCCACGTGTTGTCGTTGTCGTCGTTGTCATCTTCATTTTGCGGTATCGGCTTGTACCTGGATCGAAGGCCCCGACAACGCCGAATAACATCGGTGTTCCAAACGTATTATGCCTTGACAATCGTATGATGAAGATCCTCCAGGAGATTCGCCATGAACCTAGTTTGACTCCCAAAAAGAATGGGCCGAATCATAAAATGGTTAGTGGAATTTCCCCCTCGATTTGGTCCCTCGTAGCGTATTCTACTGTACATCTGAACGGGAGACAGAACAAGCCAGGTAAGGTGGGAACAGACAGCATCTCACGATCATGGTCCTAATCACTCCCCTGCTGCAAACAACTCCGCCTACTACAACTTTCCGATCCATGTTTCCCTTTCCAACAAAGGAACAGCAGCCTAAATAGATAAACGAATAACTAAATAAAAAGACTAACAAAGTATCGAGAAAAAGCAAAGCTCGATATCTCGCAAATGAGAAATTGCCCTTCTCGTCATCCCAGCTGGCTCCAAGTCTCCGTGGCGCCGCCAAGGGCTTCTTACATGCGTTGTAGGCGACCCTCCTTGAGATGGTGTCCTCCCCATCCCCCCCCCCCCATTAAAAAAAAATCAAAAAAAAAAAATCAAAAAAAAAAATCAATGATTGCCAGAAAGGGTAATGTGCAGAGAGAAACCTCATCAGGCACAGACCAGCGGCCAATTCGATTTAAGACCACCCCATAATAGTGAGAGAGTGGCAGCGGGCGGGCAACGAAAAGGCGTGCCGCTGCGTCTTACCCACTTCACGGTGGTGACTTGACTTGAGACTCACTCACGCCTTCAGCTCGCCTCTTCCCCTCAAAGTCTAGGCTAGTTTAGTCGGCGACGTCCGCGTCCGATCGTGAGAGTGGGTTGTGTGGTAGGCCAAGCCGCTTCTGCTCGTGGAGTGTGTATGTATATTTGGTAGTTGGGAGGATCTATGGATCTCACTAACTAATTGTGTGATGTACATGATTTGGTCTTACCAAGCTAGTGCTACACAGTAAACAATTTCAGATACATATTTATTCATTGTAAAGCAGAAGAAATAACAAGCGAATAAATTAACTAATTAAATGAAATGAAATTAAGATACATCGACTCGAAGAAAAGGATTGGGTGATATGGCAAGCAAGTAAGAAGAAGGGGGGGGGGGGGGGGTACCCTTTTCCTTTGAACGCCTCATCAACAAAAGTCAACGCAAGAAAACATTTCATGCAGCAAATGCATCGCGCCTAACGAAATACAGTAACACTAGTACCTAAGCTTTGCGGTCTCATCCGCTTGTCAAAACTGGTCAGCTGAAAAAAATAAAAACCTGTGTGTGTGTGCGTGTGTGCGTGCGTGCACGGATAGTGGTGTTTTTTTCGGTAATAAAAAAATTGTTGGTTCTAACATCCATTATTAGTAGCTTTTCTCGGATGTGTAATGCTCCGTAGCGGACGAAAATGGGTATTAGACGATGATGGCCTGCCGGACACTATCATTCGTGATGGCACGGCAACTAAAATTCAAATTCAAGGCACTGGCGTTCTGTGTAAGTTAATTAAAGACGGGCGTGCTCTATTCTCATGTATGTAATAATCCCTCCGTACGTAGTATCAAGCACGTACGCACGCACGCACGAGAATGTAACTCTCCATAGCTTTTACACCGTCAGCAGTAATCATCATTATATCAAGGACCGTGAAATTAATTTAAAAGGAAAAAAATTTGGCAAGTAAAATTATGGTTGCCGGATATCGATGACGAAGCGTTAGTAGTATATAGGACGTAGGATCCGATGGTGTCATTCGCTCTCAGAACCGGGCCATTTTCTTGCGTAACTTGACTTGGGAAAAAAGATGGGCCAAACTGAACCCCCCTAACAGGCACCTCAACTGGGATGATCCCTCCTCAAGCCCCAAGGCAATGGAAACCTAAAAAAAAAATCTTCGTTCTACAATAAATGCTGAGTTGGGACTAAAGGCCTTCTCGGCAGTGGGATCAACAACAGGGATGACCGCTTATTTGGTCTCTGCACATTGTATCACATAAAAAAAGGAGATGAGAGGAAGAAAAAAGGAACCAATGTTGTGTTGACGGGGTCTCAGACAGATGTTTTATTGATGCAAGCAATCTTCAGCTTGAAGCTATCCAAATTTTTCCAGATAATTCCCCCGCCCCGTGTGTTTTGCAGTGATTCGTTGCTTTTTGGCTTATTAGCCATTTCCCAACCAAACCGGTGCAGTAAACTAGAAGTTATTTTTTTGTGTTCCCAAAAACAAAAACACATATTCCCTTGTCCAGGCAGCATCCTGTCTGCGCCGTTCTTCCTGATCCCGAAAAATCGTGGTCTCCTGCGCCGCCCTGATCATATCCCAAGTATCATGACTTGATTTCCCCGCCGGTGCCCAGTGTGTTGTCATGCTAATAGTAAAAATAAATAAAAACGTTTGATATCAATCAAGCCGCCCGCCCATCTTAGTGTATATAAGTGGTATACAGATGCCCCTTCCAGAGGCGAGTAATTCCAGTCATCCGATGAAAATGTGAACTCCCTGAAGATCCTTGAGGACCCATCTGACAAAGGAAAAAAAGACAAAATGGTGTGGAGAAAGACAGGTCGATGCGATGAATTAGAAAACATGACAGAAAAAAAAGCAGGTGTTGATTTTGGGGGTATGCAGTACTCCTTAAAATGCCATCTTGTTACAGCAAGAAGCGACCAAAGTGACGAGAGGGGTGAGTCGTGGAGTGTCGTGTGAAGTACGTCGAATGAGTTGCGTGATGATGGTGATGATATTGTTGATGACACTGTTTCCAGTAACTCCATTAAGCCAGCCGTGGGGGTATATAACAAACAAACAAAAAAGATATCGGGGTATCGTTCGAGCGTAACCGCTTGGACAAATGTTGTGATTCTCTAGTATGATCGCCTGCGCTGAAGTCTCACTTGCTCGAAAGAGACCGCATATGCTCGAAGCTCCATCTTGGCCTTGTCAGACAGTTGACCTGCCTCGCTGGTGGTGGAGGAGACGCTCTGCATGGAGCAGAGGCTGCTGTTCGAGCTTGATGGTGTGAGGTTTCGGGTCGAGGCTATGGACGAGTGCTCCGAGAAGCCACTGAAGGACGATGATTGCGAAGGCGTAGATCCGTAGGGTTGAGCGTGGCTAAAGTCGTAGGCAGGGGATAGGAAGAACTTGGGCGGAGCTGGTCGTGGTGAGGGTGTCGACCTCGACCAGGGGAAGGTGGTAGGAGGGAAGCCAGGTGAGCTGGCTTGAGAACTCGGGGTCGAGGAGGGCGACGTTTCGAAGTCGGCCATTCTGCAGGCCTCAGAGCAGTAGGCTTCACCATCGACCTGGACTTGTCTGTCGCAGGCGAGGCAGAACTCGTGCGTCCACATATCGAGAGACATGGCGGCGGAGGGGTTCGGCAGACGAATGGTGTATCGGTTAAGAAGGAGTGTGCTGCTGGAGAGTCGACAGTTGCGAAGTAGCGTCGAAGTTCCGATCAAGTTGAGTCAGAGTGAGAGACGGAGCTCAGCGGAGCAGTTGATTGTAACAGTTAAGAGTGGGGTTCAACAGGCTGTTGAAGTCGACGTTGTTGAAGAATGCGAGTCAAAGTTAGGTAGAGAGGAACGAGAGCGAGACGAAGCCAAGGTTCTGTATTATAGTCGAGAGCAATGGAGCTTCATGCCCAGGCAGACAGCTCAAGTTTTATTAGGGAGAGCGAAGTAGAATTGGAGAAAGAGAGGTGGAGAGTGAAATAGTGAGAGAAGTCGAGTGAAGCAACGAGGGCAATGGGATGCATATGTAGTCGTCTGGGCAGATGGACGAGGATAGATTGGCAAGGTGGGTGCATGCGCTGCAAGTTGAGTGGGTGAGTGGGTGGCAGGTACGTACCACCTGCCAGGCCTCTCTACCTACGGCACTCCAAACACCCTCCTCCCAGGCAGGGCAGCAGGGCTTGCCCAGCACCCCCAGCAGCTCCCCAGAGCACCTATCCACGGCCCACGGCGGCCGTCCAGCGACTTGTGTGGGGTGTGGCCTGTGGTGGTGTGTCGCTGTGGTGTGGTGGGCGCAGCCTCTTGCTGCGAAGGATGACCACTTTTTGCAAGACAAGAACTCTTAGCGCTGCATGGCGCTGTACCTGCCTGATGATTGTATGTGGAGTAGGGCGCCAGCCTGTTCAGGAGCGTGCAGCGTCCCATCCCAAATGGGACTCGCAGCATCAGAGGGGGTGTGAAGGCGGAAAGGCGTGCAGGCTAGACTTTGGCCTACTGCCATGCCCTGCAGCAGATAGCGCCTTGCGAGCGAAGAGCGCCCAAGGAGCTTAGCGGGAGGGTGTGCGTGAAAAGAATTGTGCCATTTTTCTTTCTCTCTCTCGCTCCCTCCCTCACTGGCGCCTTGCACATCTTTTGCTGGGGGTCTTCTTTTTTTTTGTGCGGAACCGTAGTCTGTGTAAGTCAAGATTTCTTTGTGCTGTCCTACCCATGCCTGGGCTGCGGGAGAGTGGGAGAGGCCCTGTTGACGTCTCCTGGCGCCGCTGCGGCAGTTGGCGCTGGTTTAAACCTTTGGTCAAGCCATCAGTGGTCCAATTCAGTTCCAGCCAGGGCCCAGAATGTCAAAATGAGCATTGCAAATTCTGATCCGGGTTTTCCTGGAGAGTTGAGTGCCCTAGAAAATATTTTCTCAACTAGCCAAGGAGGCTAGCAAATTGCGAAAGCCCCCAGCTGTCATGAGCACAACATTCGACTTTTCACGATGGTGTGATGAAGCTGGGTCCTGGCGTGGTGGTGACTCAAATCGGGACCCAGAATAGCAGTCATCAGCGTGAGCACCAGCACCAGTGGGCAGGCAGCCCAAACTACCAGCAGCAAGACTAGGAGGGCATTTCCCCCCCTCCGTGTATAAGCCCCGTTGATAGCTATGAAAGGAACATAATGGCCTGCCTTGTGCAATCATCATCATCATCATCATCAGGCACAGCAGCCGGCAGACAACAAACTTGAGCTAGGACAGACGACGTCTAACGAACCT
Source organism: Sphaerostilbella broomeana (assembly GCA_930272545.1). Lineage (NCBI taxonomy): Eukaryota > Fungi > Ascomycota > Sordariomycetes > Hypocreales > Hypocreaceae > Sphaerostilbella > Sphaerostilbella broomeana. Next base: position 379,919 of record CAKNET010000013.1, read on the forward strand.
GCAGAAGCTGGTATGGGCTAATCTCCAGTTGACACAACGGTGGGCTTTCGTAATGGCACTTGCTGTGATTTGATGGCCTTTTGCGTTGCGTTGGCTTGCGTGGTGGTCTGTTGCAAATTTGTATGCACCTGCAGCGTGCTGTCGCCGCTGATGGTTGCAGCAGCTCCAAACAGAGGATCCCTTCTGTACATCAGACGTAATGAGCTGGAGCACTAAACAATATGAGCTTCAAGTGGACTGACCCTGCAGCGGTTGTGCCACCGCGTGCGTTCGGCCTCACGCCCAGCATGAGAAAGAAGAAAAATGACGCTATCTCAACTCCCGACAGCTCGCTTCTTCATCAATTGGCACGGGTGCATGGCAGCCAAGCAACCAGGCGAAGCTACCTGCAGCAGCAGCAGCAGCAGCAAAATTCTCCTCAGCCAGTCAGTGTTTCGAAAGCCCATATTGTAGAAAATTTTCTGAGACCACCCTCCATCCCGCTCGCCCACGGCCGGGCTCTCAACGCAGTTGAGAGCCCCCTTCTGCAACCCCCATTGAAGCCCCTGGAATGCCATCGCAAAGACAAGCTGTTTTAAACAGATATTCACTGCCTAATACCTCAGGCTCAAAGATATCGATACAGGGCTTCCATGCAGGGTTAGCCTATCTTGACGTTGCCGCTAGGCAACTTTTGGCTAGTCGCCGTACGGAGTCTGTCCCTCCTTCCGCACACACTCACGGTTGATCCAAGCTCCACGTCCGAATTCCTCTCTTGTCGTGCTTGGGTTCCCATGCTGGCGTCATGTGTTTGTTGACCTGCTCATCAGCGCCCCGCTTGTTTGATACCATAGCCGCTCTCTTGCAATATCCTTCCCAAGGGCTGAAGACACGATAAGAGCGTTGCCTTCATATGGATCTGGCCCGGCAGACGGGCAATAGAGGCATGTGCGCTACGGGGCTTTCAGGAGGCAAGGTAAGGCCAACGAGATGCCTCAGGTGGCATGAACTGGCGCCCTGTTGGCAGCACCATTTCTGCCGCTTGGCTCTCCAGAAGAAGCTGCTAGACACAAGTTAAAGTGGTTGCGAGCATCAATCAAGGAAGCCGCCAAAACAGCCACAGCATAATATTGCAAGTTATCCAGCTCCCAGATCGTCGCTCCCACCTCCCACCATACAGAGAGGCGCTTCGAGGCGCAGGATCTACTTGGCTTCCAGCGAGTGAGAGCACCAAGCCAAACGCAGGGTAGCCAACCACCACCAGGCAAACAGCGTTAATCTGGCGCAAGTATACGGAGTAGAACAGGGAAATATGGATGGCTTCATCATTCGGGCATCCCGTCTGTCGGCTCACGCGGGCGTTCCCTACACCACAAGACTCTGCTCCGGGTCCAGCCTACGAGGATGCCCTACCCCAAAAAAATCCGTGATGAGGGGTGAAGGGAAGGGGGGTCGGATGCTACTTGACGATTTCATGATTGTTGTCGTAATCACCGTACCTCATTTGCACACAACGGCTCAGAAGATTCATCACCTCATAGTGTTGGTCGTCACTGGGAAGGACCTGCCTGCAGTTGGAACCGACAAGGGAATACCAAAATCCGACCAGAGGACGACGCAGGACAGATACTTCCTAGTCCTGAACCTGCAGAGAGTGCTCTCAACCGACAAAGCTCATTGGTTGCTGACCAACGCCCCAGGACGGATGTGCGATGATCCCCTCTGAGATCTGCCTCCACAAGTGGTTGGCCAGGCTGCTAATCGGTTCCTACCCCAACTTAGAAGACGCCAAGTCTTGAGAGACTCGCGCCCGGAGAGAGATTTTTTTTGTAGAACATGGGCCATGTGGTCCAGCCGTCCTTCTGTGGAAGATGGTGTGAAGGAATGCAGTCGACTAAGCCTCTTCCGACCCCACCTGCTTCTGGAGGCTGGCAAGTTACCTCGGATTGGCTCACAAGGCCAACTGGCAGATGTCGTGAGCCATTCGCTGACCATTCACAACTGTCATGACGACCACAACCACCTTCATGGCTCGGAGTTCGTAGTCATCACCCGTCAATTTCGCCTCTTAGTTGAACTGGCTAGATGTGCATCCACACTCACTCACACGCACTTACACCAAGTGCCTAATCACGGCTTCATTCATTACGCGGATTGGGGGGGACCAGAATTATCCACAGGTCACCTGACGGGAAGAATGACTGACTGTCGGCACCACGGAGCTGACTCTAACAAGTAATGATGACTTTAGCAGACGCCCATCTTTACGATGTGGTGGTGTGGGCAATCGCGGCGGGGCTACAGACATATACACACATCTATTCTCTACTGTGTATCCGGACCATTTCAGACTCGGTGGGGGGATGTGAGATAGTATGAGGAATTCGGCGTCCGATTCCCTCATTTGCCTCTTCGTATCATTTATCGATTTAGACCTTGTGTTAAATGTAGGGACCGTCAAATCATCGGAGAACATATGGTCTCCTTTGAATCCGACGGACTACTGGAATGTATGTGGCCGGTGAACCACAGGCACAATTCATTGGCATGCGATCCTGCTCCGCAACTGGGCTCTTTGTATTGAGGCCAATTGGTGGCGCTGGAGCAGTGCTCTTGTTGATATGTCGTTTCATGGGGAGCGCCTTTGGCGTTGGCTTCAAGGGTCTCTATGCAGCGAACTTGCAGGACGCAGGAGCACAGCAATCTCAAAATTACAAGCTGGACCCTCATTCGGATGGTGCCTCCTAACGTCGTACACAATCGACGAGGCATTGCAGGCCATGTGTGTCGTCATTGTTTGATTTGGACGGAGGATTGTCCTGCAACATAACGCAACACGGCTTCGAGATTGAACAGTGTTGAATATTTGAATATGGCACCCAATGAGCGGGCTTAGCAACCGGCTCCGAGGTGACGTGAGGGGGGTCGCAGGGCTGTCGCGGGTATCAGGGAAAAAAAGAGTGCCCACGAGCAAAACAAGTTGCTAACAGAAGTGAAAAGGATGGACAATTAGCCTGCGACTCCGAATGTTTGGTTACAATATCCCTGAACGAGGCTAATCCCATCAAAGGGCAGGATCACAATCTAGACGATTACAAAATGCACTGTTCAATAACACTTGGAGGGCGCAACTTGCTAGAAAAATGATTTCCCGTCGTTGCATTTGGTGGCACAAGTCTAATGGTCCAGAAACGGACAGCCTAAACAGACTATGTCGAAAAACGTGTATCGCCGACGATATCTCCATCGATTGACACCTGAACTATTGACTGATAAAGCAATATTGGCTCTGTTTGGTAGGTCAACTTTCACACGGAAAGCCTTAATCATTTCTGTCTTACACTTGCAGGAACCATTGAGAAGCCCGACTCACCTAGCGAGTTCACTGTTCGTATAACCTGTTGGCTGTAACGAAGAGCATCGACTTCTTGCTGAGGTCTGAATGCACTTCATTTTGACAAACACACATCTCCGTGCTTCTTGTTAATCTCTCTCTCTCGAAAATAAAAAATAAAAAAAAGGGATTGCCGTCGAGAAAGCAGGGATCCAGGGCTTAGCTTCACGTCCTTGTACCGTCAAACCAAGGGTATTACCCTGGTACCATTTCCCCAGTTTAATAAAATGTTTGCAGGGTATGCATACATACGCATGACTGCTCCTGATGTGAACATTTGTACGATATTAAGGATGGGCAATGCAAAGATGTATGGACGCCAGTAACAATAATCTAGGGGTGTTGTCAAGAGCCCTGATCAGGATCGACTCTGTCCGATGACGCGGGTAGGTCGTATTTTTAATTTGCAACCTTCCCTAGATTAAGTGCGCCAAGTTTAACTACACCTTGGGGAAAAAGTCGCCACAACATCCTCTTATTCTGCTCCACACTCAACAGAAGGGTCAAGAAATTTGGTGTGGTGAGCTACACACAACAGCTTTCGCCGGGATGTTGCGCTGATCGAATGCCGTCGAATAGATGTCAGGGTCGACACCAGCCTTTTGGCAGAAAGACAACGAGCTTCAGGCCCGGATCATCATTGGCTCAACTTCGCTACCACTGTTAGGACCTACAGCACGCCAAAAAGTCTGAGAGTTGTTATCAATCATGAGATAGGGCGACTGGTCGAGAAAATTTGGTTAATCCACCTCCATTTTGCGGACTAGCACAGGCAAACATTCCCAGCATGATGGTCACTTCCATGTGGGCAACCGAAGTGGCGCGCTGAACTTCTCTGTTGGTCCGGATGGGGATGAGCGACAACTGCTCACAGATAATCATGATGGCTGAGAAGCTGCAGGCTGGCGAATCGCAAAGCAGAATCGCGAACCAAAAGATTAGGATTGCTCTCCTCTCGGAAGTGATGTACATCCGAACGACAGAATTTGGCCGTGTCACTCTCCCGTGGCTGAGGATAGAGTTTGGGACCAACCGCAATAGAACATAACGAGGTCTGTGATGCGGGCCGTGATGCTCATCACTAGCTCCGTTAGAAGCGAGGTCAACTATATTTGCTTTTTGGGCCATCGTTCTAGGTCTGCAATGTGCAGTTTGCTGCCATGTGGCTTCCCTCTTGAAAATGAGATCCCATGGGAGGAATTCAACCAACATCTGGAACATCAAAATACAGTCGGTGGTTACGGTGGCTCGGAGTTGCATTGGTCTGGCCTTGTCAGGCTGAGCAAAGAGCTAAACCTGTTATTGGCAAGGCGCAACAGTCCATGGGATTTTATCTCGATCTTTTTTTTTGGCAACCCTAACTAATACGGAGTACTCCGTAGTGAATAGAGTTCAGCTAGGCTCGCCATTCTCAATCACAAAAGGGTGTGGACAAAGGCCGTTCTTTGTCCAAAAGCGTGAAGCGGGTGATCGAAAACTTCGGGGCCACAGCCGTCGCCAAAAAAACTCTAGCATGGGGATGTTGATACCCAAGTTGGCTATGCGATGACACGCCTCCCCTTTTGATCATGCCGTGACCTTTTGAATTCGCTGACGTGATGGCAAAATGGACACTAGCATTGGCACAGACAAAGTGAGAAAGTAGAGTCAAAGGGCGGGGAGGGGGGGGGATTTACCATTTTCGTTACGGAGGTTACATTTGAGACCTGGGATGAGACACCATAATCAAAATTTAGGAGACAGTTCCGCAGTACGTGCTCTGTATTTTGCTCACCACTTCGGCTGGTTCCGCTTGATGAGCATGACCAAAAAAGTTGCACAATGGTACCTTGCATCGGCGGCCTCAAACAGCCCGTTCACCAAGCTTGCACAAGAGCAGGCGCGCGCCGACAAACTTACTATTAGGTTGGTGATAGGTCGAAAAGGCTTCCGACCAGCAAAGACACCATCGCGAGCCGTCTCGAAACGCCTATGCGCGCCATCGTCGATGGGCGCCAGCCTCAGAGCGGTCATTGAAGTCTGTGATGTGAAGTGGTGTGGCCATTAGCCGCCGGATAGTGGTTTTAAGAATACCTGCCTCAGGGCTGAAGGAAGGGGTTGTCAATTTCAAGAAGGTTCTCATCTTATTCGCAAAGCATCGTTCGGTTTCTTCTCCCACATTTCCGTACGTATCAACCAGCAAAGCACACAAGGGAGGCCAGATGCCAAGAGATGTCCCCAGAGAGTCGTCGTCCGACGCCTTGTCAGTTGCGTGCTATTCCGAGTCCGGACGAACGACTAGGACTAAAAAGGATCGTCTCTAGCGGCAGCCTTGCAAAAGCGCTTTTGCATGTTTTAGTCTAAGTCCCGTTAGTTTCTGGACATGGCCGTGCAGTCTCCATTCTAGGTATGTATGGAGGCGGCTACGCGATTTCCGCTGGCTCGAGCTTCTCACGACGCACTTCCCCAGCAGTTCAACAGACACATTCTCCTCTTCACCTTGCGCGGATCCACCAAAGTTTTCCGCATCGAACGCTTCTTTCCGCGATGCCAAGTGCTGGCTAGACTCACCACGGGTTTTAACCACCAAACCCCCTGAGCCAATACAAAACAATAGCCATGACCAACTTGGATATCATCATCATGGCCTTGGTACGTACACGTGGGTGGAGGAAATGCTCTGAATGCCTGGACATACCTAAATGCCTATCTACAGCGCCACTGGATTCCCTGTTTCATTTCTTTCTTTTTCATGAAGCACTCACATCATAGAGCAGTAATATCCAGCTCCATTAGCGCTAATTCTTGAGTGATGACATTATTTTTCAAAGGAGACGCAGAACATTGTTCGGCAAGGACGGGGCCCCATCATTACTGTTGTTTTTAATACGGAGTAGCGTGAGGATCTTCAGTGTCTACGGAGGTTCCGGCAGCTGACACTTCAAATCCCTTCTCTTTTTTTAAAGCGAAAAAAAATATGTTATCATATGGGCACAGTTCCAATTGGTGCTTACAGGTTTGCCTTGCGCGGTGTTTCACCAGAAAAGAAAGGAGTCTCCAAAACATGGGGCTTTTTTTTTCTTCCTTCCTACAAGCGCCGTTTCATTACGGGATTGCTATTCGGGGCTCTGGTTCCATTCCTCGCTTACCTATCGCCAAAAATGCATCCCATCGGATGAAGTTGACAATCATTTGGATTGGACGGAAGTGCCTGAGACAGCTCGTGCCGCTCCGGATGTAAAGTTTTTTTTTCTCCGTCCCAATTAGCGATACATCGCTTGAGAAGTGCCACGCCACGCTGGCCGATAAAGGGATTGCTTTTGTTTCTGGTTGATACCAGTTTTTGCGTGCCTTGCATGGCGTCTTCAACAGCCGCAGAGGTCTTCCCTGTTGGTCCGTTTCTATTGGTGGTGGACCGGAGGACAAGGCTACTCTTTGGCTTTCAGCAAATTGATCCCCCCATGAAACAAAATGTCTGTTGGACGATAACGCCCGCCAATACTCACCTGAATGCAACGAGTAGATAACCGCAAAGAGTCCATGGGCCCCTCTTGGATTCTCGCTTCAGTTGATGATCGCCATTGCAATTATGATGGTCAAATTACAAGTGCCTCTACCGCCTTTGAATAACTCCTCGAGGAATTAGCAGAAGCCCCTGAAAATGCGGCATCTTCCATGTGCATCACGATGATTGGCTGATATTCTTTATCAACGGCTACGATGCCACGTGCAGCAGGTGAACCATCATCATACATACCATGGTGTTGCGACGGCGAACCGCTTCGTGGATAAAGTCGTCGTCAGGGAGCAAAAAAGGCTGGTGATATGTGATAGCCCAACGGTCGCAGGGAACGAGGGACAAGAATAGCGTCGCTAGGGTTTGTTCACAAACTCACGATACCATCCCTCCTCCCTTTGAATGTCTCGCCAACTTAAACATCCGAGACTTATGGCCACGTTCGCGCTTTACTCTTCCCGTCGAAAAAATTGCGGCGGCCCGTCCATCGCTATTCTTGTGTTCCAGAGCGGAGAGCACCGATCCAGAAGAGAGAGAGAGAGAGAGAGAGAGAAACACCCGTCGCCCGTTGAGGCTTGTCTGCCCTGTCCAGCCCCTTGTCTGTCTGGTGTTCAGCTGCGCGCGGTGTCTTGGTGGACTTGGCCACCTCCCACATGTTGCGATGTGATAGATCATCTTCTTTCCCCGCATTCCTCCATCAGTGCCATGCTTTCTCGTTCTCGCAAACCCGTTTTTCCCGTGCAACCGGGGTGGTGGAGGGGGGGGTTTGTGCCGTGCCATGTATTGGGTGTAAGTTTTTTTTTGTTGCCCGCCCACCAGAGGGAGGCGGGAGGGGAGGGGGGCGTGCACTACATCGTGAGTTTCTTTTCGCTTGTTTGCTGTGTCCATTTTGCTGTGAGCCGTACCGACCGATTGAGATCGAGGCATGAACGATGGCGTCCCGCTCAAATGCACTCGAAAGCTCGTCTCTGTTGGGTCCAGCTGCTCGTGGTATCAGTCACTTGCATTTTTGTGACACAATATATTGATTCCCGCCACTCGGTAATGGAGTGTTCGCTCGCCGACCAACACAGCGCCTCTTCCACCATTGCTACTGATCGAATAGATTGGAATAGATTGAACAGATAGACTCCACACTATGCTACTTTTGGTGTGGGGGGGAACGCAGACCGAACCACGCAGCGAAGGCGGCCAGAAGTCTTGTCAAAAGCAATGACAAGACGGAGAGTTCCCTAGCGTTCTCAATCGTGCAGCGCCTCTCACTTACGGCTCGAGACGGCCGCGTCGGACGGGACCCTTGGGGAAAAGGTTCTGCAAAATGCGCATTGCTCCCTGTCCGTCAGGCGCAGCGGGCTGAATGGCTATGTATTCTAATGCAATGGAGTTGTGAATCAGGGTCCATTGAGAGCGCCCGCTTCATAACCTCCACCTCGAGCCGTGCCTCCCGCAAGTGCACAATGCGGTCCACAAAGCTTGAAGCGCTTGTTGTGTGTACGTACGTATGTATGTACGTATGTATGCGTAGAAAGTGGGAAGCGTGAAAGATTGTCAGCTCTGTGAACTCAAGGGTCTAATGTTGTGCAAGCACAATCAACAATGCTGCGCATATCAGCATGATCGCCTGGAGAGATACGCGAAAAGTGCCGTTATTGGCTAGCAGCTATAATTCAAATATAAGCTGATTAATTGATCTCATCAACCCATGCGAATATCATGGGTTTGAGACTGCCGACCTACCCTATGGTGTTTCAAACAATTACGGGAGACATACAATTCCGTCGCACAAGATTTTCTGTCTGGCTATCCGGTTGACGAATGCTACCCCCACCCCAAAAGCTGGGGAATCCAATCCTCAATATTCTACGATGACCATGTTTAGTTTTTTGCCAACGCGCATATTATGGGGGTTTCTCCTCATACAAGTGCATCATCTTAATCCAGAGAATGTCACTCGGAGAATTATATCATCTATCACCTGTGGGGTATTCACCCTTTCTGCATTATCCGGGATTGATATTATAGCCAATCAAGTGCTAGCAGAAGGTCTCTAGCATGGTTCGCCCACGGAGTGCAATGTCACAAATGAGTTTGCATTCGTGGATTACAAGAGCCAGTGTTGACGATTGATCATCTAAGGGATTTTAATCAGAATGACCGGAAGGCTCAACGGCGGGGGACCATGGGTTGGAAAACCGACTGATTTAACTACACATACCACAAGCAGCTCCGTGTCCGAAGACCGTTCGCAGAGAAAGCCCAACTTGTGTTAGGATGCCCCATCCCTAAGGTAGGCAGGCAGCCCTGTACATGCCCCCCCTCAGGGATCATTACTACATATGTACATACTAAACTCCACCGTGGCTTTACGACCTGGCGAATAATTCTAATTTGTTGGCTTGTGCAACCTTCAGTTCCTTGGGATTCGGGGGCGGACATGGGTGACAGATCTATCCGGCTCCTGTGCTCTTGCACTGGGACTACGGCAGACGTGTTGGTGTCCACGAACGGACCCCAAAGTTAGAGGTGCACACATATCAAATCATCCCTGACGAATGACTGAGCTGTCGCCGTTGAGACGGCCATCACAGACAAACCACCGTTGCTGATGAGCAAAGTGGCTTGACGATGAATGACCGTGGCCGGATATTGTTTCAGTGAGTGAAGACTTGTGATAGCTGCTGTTGTTTTTGTCACGGGCTAGATTCAGGAGTCAGGCTGGTCTAAACAGGCAGCTAAGTGGCCATCCTCACCGAGACTGAGAAGGCGGCTAAGAAACGACAGGGCAAAGTAAGGCAACTAACTGACTAACTGACCTGAGCCCGGGGCCAGAAGCTCTGGGTTAGTATGTACATACATGTATGTGTGTACGTGCGGCGGCGTTGCATTCTGGTGAACTCGGCAGACAATCCTCATGAGCTTTCTTTGCCCAATGCCAGCGTTGCAGGGGGCGGACATTTGGCACTTCGACCCAAGCGTGGCCTGGCCTGGTCTTTGGAAGCCCAGCGTATGCTGTGCGTTCACCAGCGGAAATGTCGAGATGCCCTTCCGGTGGTCTAAATTCAGACCAATGTGTAAGCTTTCAGACGCCTTGTTACGCTTTGCGCGTTGGCCCGAGAGCGTTTTAATATCAGCGTCTGTTTTATGAACAGGGTAAACCCATATGTTGCTCGTGCTTGGATACACGCTGGTAGAATAAAGCGCTTGTGAGATTGGACGCCCGGTAAATGCTCATGCAGCATCAAATTAAGAGAAGCCTTCTCCTGGTAGGTGTCTCTTTTTTGAGTTTGGTGATACACACACTAAAGAGGGCGGCTCGGGGGAACCAGCCGGAGCATGCCCTTTTTGACCGTTTAAGCTAACCCTTCGGCCAGTTTTTTTTTGAATCACTTTAGCCCTTTCCAACGGGTGCTAGCCTGTAATTTTGCTATTTCTTGCAACGAACGGCTGGATTGCTACGCAACAGCACAACAAGCACAAGGCTGTTTAGGGAGAATCTTGGGCCCAAGCGGAGGCAGCGGCGCAATTCCATTCCTGTGCGTGTCCTTTTGTTCCCGCTGCTGCATGTGTGCGCGAGTAAGGAGTAGTTCCACGGAGGATATGGGTTCCGTGGATCAGGAGGCAGACCTTTTTTGCAGGCAGGGATGGCGAGCTGAGGTGTGTGTGTGTGTGTGTGTGGCACGGGGCATCATCATTACAATTCCATATACGGACGACAGACGCTACTACTGGGTTTTTTTTTTTGGTTTTATTTCGACAAAAATAGGAGAAGGGGGATGGTAATTTTCTTCAAAGATGAACGTTCTGGGCGTCGGGATAAAATCACGCGCGTCAAATGCGGTAGTTGGCCGTCAAAACAGGGCTGAGCTCATCGAGCCTCACCAAACCTATCTTGGGGGTGTTCAGCGAACGATTCCATTTCCCAAGTCCGAGATGGCGGCGCGCGCTATAATCTGGTGAGCAAACACCGGCAAAGCCTCGCCGGGTGATCATCTTGATCCTTGAGATTTTTGAGGCTACGGTGGCTAGAAACAAGCCCCCCTCGACGATTCTGGTTCGTATCATCCATCCATCACAAACCAAGCTAAGAGTGGGTGAGTGAGTGGCATGATCAAGGAAACCAAAGATAGTTTCGCCACCCCAACGACAACATCCAACGGAGAGGGGGGTGCCGCAAAGCAAGATGAGGATGGACAGTGCCGCTTCCCGTCGGTACAGATGTCTATAGACGGGATACTTGGAACCGCTGCAGTGGAATTAAGGAGAAAATGAACCCAACTGGGCGGCTGGACCATGTCCATGAAGTTTGCGGCCTGTGGCTTCATCAGAATTTTTTTTTCCGTCCTCGTGCGGCAGGGGAACAAAAGAGTGTTGGACGACTCCATGGAGATCATTGGACCGCTGGCCGTGTGATTGCTGAAAAGTGGCTTGCTTGGCTTGCTCGGGAGGACTCCAGCCATTTTGGTCCCGTCCCAGAAACGCACAAGGGCCTGCGTGAATATCACCTTCACTCCATCACCAACAGCGCAATCAGTTTGGGAAACGCCTGGCAAACACAGGACGAATGAATGGCGGTACCAGCCTGTTGGATGCCGCCTTGGAATTGCGCCGTCCCAATCCTACGCCCTAGCCTTGCGACTTGTCCTGAGATGGGTCAGCACCATTTCCGAAAACATCAACGCCATGCCGCTGCCTTGCCTATCGTTCCGGTGTCATCTGGAGACGTACCTAAAATAATAATGAAAATGGCGTTGGTGATGCTGCGCCTTTGTGGTTGTTTTGTTTTATCCTACATCCCTCATTTGCCTCGGCGGAACTGGCCGTTAATTACCAGCTCACCTGCGTCCTGGGAGTAAGAGAGAGAGAGGGGAGTAAGAAAAAGAGTCATTCCACTCCCTTGGTAACCAGATGACTAACTCACTCTTACTCTGTTTTGCTGAATATTTCGAGGCGTGGCATCCTGTCGAAACTTTCGGACTTGCCGCTGTCAGCGTTGACGCCCGTATCGTCAACGAATCAGGTCAACATTTCTGACCAAGGCACACATGCACACCTATGAGAAAGAAACTTCCGTTGCCGTACGCTGGGCTATGCTTACTTGTCATTGGTCCATCGACTATCGTCATCCTCCGAAATCTCCTCTGCCATGCGTGACATGCGCCATCGAGATATCCCACCCTCGTGGGACACGCGTAGTGCTCCTCCAGACGAACGATTTCTGGTCTCACTGTCTCCCATTTGGTTTGCGCATCCTACCTAAGCTAAAAGGGGGGTGACCATGATGAGGCGCAAACCAACCACAGCATCATCCCCCCTCCCCTCCCCCCCTCGCCATACCTTAATTTGTTTCCTAGGGCTGAGAACGGAATATCTCCCCAGGGCTGAAGATTTATAACCCCCCCCCCCTTGGGGAAGGTCGCCGACCTTGCCTATCAAATCGTTTGCCCGCATCGGAAGGAGCAGCAGTAGCTTTATTAGGACCAAGTGGTCCGGCGCATCATCTATCCGAGCATAGCAACCCTGTCCGAAGAATGTTCTGCTGTGCCTGGTCTTTTCTGTTGGGGGGGTTCTCGACTGCATACAGGTCGGTAAGGGCTTCTTTTAGGATGCTTTTCCTTTCCACCGAAGGAACGTTGTGTTGAAATGGACTGCTGCTCAGTACACCACTAATAAGGCGCTGGGGTTTCATTGCCTCCTGCACATCATTTTGGCCGTAGGGTTACCGTGCGACCCTATCGCTGTGCCTGCAGAAATGAGCCTTGTTACGCGCCTTGGAAAGCGAGCAAGGAATAAATTCTAATAAATTCTGGCCTGGGGGTCCGGGCGTGTGTTGTGTTGGAGTCGAGACGGACGTGCATGTGTGTTCCTGGGTTTGGTATACACAGCATTCATTTCCAGCGGCTATTGAGTTTCATATGTGTTACCCAAGACCTCCTTTTGCGTCGTGTGATTTGTGCGTTGGTTGTGGCATGATGATATGCAGCACGATGTATCATATCGTACGAACAGGAAGTAATTTATTCTTTTTGTCGTCGTGCTTGCTGGCTTTGCAGGCTTCCCCCTTTGTGAGATCTGCCTAGATTTTTGATTTTGTGAACCCTGATAGACGACTCAGCAAAAGATGAAGCAGAAGAGGAGGGGGCGCCTATGCAGGTGTGTAAGCGATGGTGAGGAGTACATGAGGCGTGTTGCGTCTGCCTGCAACACAGGCATATAACGATCCTACGCGGGGTCGGTCGTCGTGCCCATGAGGAGGAGTTCGATACGCAGAAAATGGCGTTGAAGCCTACATTTGTTGGAGTCTCGCATGGGTGCTCGTTTGCCTGTCTATTGACTGCGATGGCGCGATCTTTGAAACTTTCCATGACACGTACACCGTGGATGGGAATCTGGATGTCAAGGTCAAGCAAGGGTGATTGGATAGATGACCGAACGCTTACTTGCGGTTAAACAGTCTGCTGATAATCGTGTGTGCAATTGGATCTCAGAATTGGCTGTTGTGGATACATAGAATGACTTGATTGAGTGATGCGATTCGATAGTGCTGGCCTGGAGAGGTTGTTCAGCTGGCATGATGTCCCCCCCTGGGCTTGGCGGTGGTTACAGATGATGTGGTGGTGAATGCCGTGATTGATCGTTCGCTGCTGTGAATATATTACGCGCGGAGTAGCTGTACATCTCATATATGACTTGTTGATATGATATCGGGGACGAGAAGGACACTGATGATGAATTATTATTATCTTGGAGAGTGGGCTTGATGTGGTGGTAGTTGCGGTGGACTACCTAGTTTTAAAGCGGGAAAATTGATATCCTCCTTCTGGTGTCTTTTTACGAAGACGAAGGATAGGGCGACGGACTTGAGATTATTGTCGGTGTGAATAATCTCGAGGATAGCCTGTTGTTCATGGAATTGTATCGTGTGTTGTTACTGAATGGCTAAATACGATTATGATATAGGAGAATGCACTGCCTGGTGAATGAGTTTGAAGTGGGAGAAAACTCTCATCTCTGCCATGATGGACAAGTGAAAAGAAAGGAACCGGAATCTTAAACTTTTTGACTTGTCACGACACGTATATTATGGTGGTTGTGGTCTTCTTTACACAGGATGCTGTAATTCTCGATATTTGAACGGCCCTTCTCTCCAAACTGGCGGATGAAGTCATTAACAGAATAATGTTCCTAATATTCGGATTACTTCTTGGTGTCACAAGATTAACTCGCTGTGGGAATCTTGACACTGAAAATCAATGGGTGAACACTGGTGCGTCAACACATTTCGGGAACAAGGTGTAAATGGCTTCCACCAAGTTCTTGAACTAAAGTCCAATCATTCACTGCCCACTCAATAATCCCTTCTGGATTAGCCGCCAAGATTGTCCCTCTTTATCTGTCGATTCTTGTGTGTTTGTTCTGGGCTGCGAAATATAAAGACTATCTAATCTGTAACTACAACGTGTTAGAATTGTCGTCAAACTGGATTGGCTTTGAAGAGTTGATAAAGGATGTATCTATCGGATATCGGACGCTCAAATGCGCTGAACTAGGGAGATGAGATTCTCATTACTTGGGTTTGGAATGGCGAATTTTATATCGACGTAAAGAAGGCATGCTCTTGGAACTTATTATGACGATATAAGCAAGTCACTGTCGTTGCTAACCCGATCTTTTGCCCTGCTGATCCAATTTATGAACGTCACATCGCAAAGAGAAGCTCAGTGATTTGAGAAGGATAGAGAGTTAGCTGTTAGCTCACCATACCTGGCTGTCAGTAATATGGACGAACTCGACTAGTTGATTGAGCAATTGGAGTGACTGAAATCCAAAGATAATGGAGTTTGGAAGGCTTTATGCTTGGATGGTGCGTCGGTTACTTTTGTCATAACAACTACTGACAAGACTCTGATTGAGAAGAATAAGGAGAGAGATTAGGAGTTTAGTTTTCTGGACGTGCTGGCTATGATGGAGTGTCGGCCTTGTGAATTATGCTGATGGTGTGATAAAAAGAATATGGGAGCTTTTTGCTGTTTTTGCTGTGAAAGGTCAGGAGTATTTCATATTGTGAGTTTGATGCTTTTCCCGCTTCTCTTTCTCTCTCTTCTTGCTGACTAGATGGGTTTCACTCTGAATTCTCATGTTGTAGTAGTTTTTAATGGTGTTCCGTCTTGGACTTTATAACCCTAACTTCATGAGAATGTGTTGGAAAGCAGTTGTGAATACTCATAGCAAGATTACGGGATGCTAAATAGACTGGCTCTGACATCTTCACCGAAACCGAAACTGTCTCTGTTAATTAGCAATATTAGTCGCATGGCCGGGTCAGATACCTCATCACTAGACTAGCCATTTCAATGCCACAGATGATGCCGAATGTGGGAGTCCCATAATGGATGCCTACCTAGGTAGTCAAGTCGTCCCCAAAGGTTCGGTTCGTTCTAGCAATACGAGTTCTAAACATTCGACAGTGGTGGTTGACAGCTTGGCTATCCTTCTTACCCTGATCTTAGTTGCGGTGATGCATTGAGTGGTTGGACTATGCCAATCGGAAGGAGAAGGGACAGATGGGATCAAGTCCTTTTGTGACTACCGTAGTTAGAGCAGGGAGATAAACAGGTTCGTTTGTCTATGTGTGGATTAAGGGCGATGAGTACACGCCCCCCAAAGACGGTGAGAGTCGAAGATAGTTAGAACAATGATACTACCACAAAAGCGACGCCGCGATTGCACTTACTGCAACCGCGGCTTATATTCCCACAGATACTGAATCTTCATACTATGCATACCCCTTGCTGGTGGCTGCAAACTGTTGTGCTTGATAGAGAATCAATCACAGGCAAGCCTGTCTTGTATTCCCTTGGAAATCCGTCCCCCGTATCATACATTTTCGGATGTCCTATTGAACTGTCCTATGGCTTCGCTTAAATCTTTCTTTACTTGAACGTGATCGAATGTGGCGAACAGTCAGTGGATGTTAGATACATGTACTAGACATGTGTCACGCAGCCCGAGGCTAATAATATTTATTATGCGCTGTCAAACAACTCAAATCCAGAACTCAAATAGCGTAGATGAGTATTGACGTACAAGTATTACAAATACAGAATGTAAGTTCATACTAGGCATTTCGGTTGATGCCGTTTGAGAGGGTAACGGGTCGCTGTCATGCATGTATTGTATTGGTTGAAGTCAAAGAATTGTCAGCACACTCTTTGAATTAAGGAGAAGATAGCATAATATGTTTATATGTACGATGCGCAATGTTTTACTCTGGCAAATCTGCAGGTCAAGTGGGAGGGATACATCATGCATGAGGTGGAATCACACCCTACAAAAAAATATTAGAGTATTTCTGGTGGCTTATCGCCATTGCGGGCAATTCCAAATTCCTGGGTTGCATTTCTGGGCTAGAAAATTGCGACTAAACAAGTCGATTATTCAGCAATTCACCATTTGCCTTCTCCGTACGGCATTTTCCCGGCTCCTCCGTCGGGCTTTTCACATTTGTAAGTACCTATTCATTAGGTATCTACCTAGCTGGTAGGTATCTAGGTATGTGTAATTGACCACTGCCAGACGGTTCAAAGACAATGTCGCAATCTCGTGCCATCGGTGCTGATTCCAGCTATCGCAGCAAAACGTCATCCGCCTCCCCGCTTTAGCGGCTCTCTTTTCGACAATTTGCAACCCCTCCTTTGGTGGGATTTTTTCTTCCTCTTGAAATATATATAGAAACTGGAGGAGAAACCCTTTCGTGAAGAGTCCCTCTCCTCTCTTTGTGGACTTCGCGCACCACTTGTCCATGAAACCCCTTACACTACTACCGCGAGCACCGTCGTTGAGCTCCAGAGCAACAGCTGCCCCTCACCGAATAGCTTCCCTGTCCCGCCAACTGTCGACAACAACACGCGCAATGGCTCCCGTAACCCGAGAGACGGATTACCTCGTCATTGGAGGCGGCAGCGGTGGCCTTGGCTCCGCTCGCATGGCCAGCTCCAAGTTTGGCGTCAAGGCTCTTGTTGTTGAGAACAAGCGTCTGGGCGGCACCTGTGTCAACGTGGGGTATGCGGGACCTCCCCCCCTCTCTCTCTGCCTGCGTGATAGACGATGAAATGGACCAATCCTGTTCTCCGGAAGCTCTCTATTTCTTCGATCTTGCTATAGATGCAATGCTAACCATGGACTGTTTGTAGATGTGTCCCCAAGAAAGTTACCTACAACGCTGCTGCCCTTGCCGAGGCAATTCACGACTCCAAGTCATACGGATTTTCCGTCGAGCACACTGCGCCGTTTGACTGGTCTACCTTCAAGACCAAGCGTGACGCCTACATCAAGCGGCTGAACGGCATCTACGAGAGAAATCTGGTCAACGACAAGGTAGAATATCTGCATGGATGGGGCCGATTGACGTCCAAGAACCAGGTGGAAGTGACACTGGATGACGGTTCTAAAGTCCTCGTCAACGCAAAGAAGATTCTCGTTGCCGTTGGAGGCAAACCCACCCCTCCACCGCAGATTCCCGGTGCCGAACTCGGTATCAACAGCGATGGCTTCTTCGACATTGACAAACAGCCTGGCAAGGTGGCCATTGTCGGCGCAGGCTACATCGCTGTCGAATTTACGGGCATGTTCAATGCACTGGGAACCGAAACTCATCTCTTCATCCGTGGTGAAAACTTCTTGCGATCGTTTGACCCCATGATCCAGGAGACATCCACCAAGGAATACGAGCGATTGGGAGTCCACGTTCACCGGAAATCACAGGCCACAAAAATCGAGAAGGGACCCAATGGCAAGCTCTCTGTCACGTACAAGGACGGCGCCGGTAATGAGAGTACCGTCACTGATGTTGATCATCTGATCTGGGCTATTGGCCGCACCCCAGAGACTAGGGGTATTGGTCTGGAGGAGGCTGGCGTTAAGCTCGATGAAAAGGGACAAATCGTCGTTGATGAGTATCAGAACTCCAGCGTGGACGGCATCTATGCGCTTGGCGACGTCACCGGACAGGTTGAGCTCACTCCAGTTGCCATCGCTGCTGGCCGTCGACTCTCCCAGCGGCTGTTTGGCCCAGCGGAATTCTCCACCCGCAAACTCGACTACAGCAACATCCCCTCCGTCGTCTTCGCCCATCCCGAGATTGGCTCTGTTGGTCTGACCGAGCCCCAAGCTATCGAGAAGTACGGCAAGGACAACATCAAGATTTACAAGACGGGTTTCACAGCCATGTACTACGCCATGATGGAGCCTGAGCAGAAGGGCCCCACAAACTACAAGCTTATTGTCACGGGTCCTGAGGAGAAGGTTGTTGGACTGCACATTATGGGCCAAGGCAGCGGCGAGATGTTGCAGGGCTTTGGCGTTGCCGTGAAGATGGGCGCGACGAAGGAGGACTTTGATAACTGTGTTGCGATTCACCCGACGAGCGCGGAGGAGCTGGTTACACTGAAATAAAAGAAGGTATATTCTACATATATGTTTAAAATAGAAAAAAAAAGACACATTTGAGATATGTATAGTCATAAAGCGCTGCTCATTGTTTGCTTAAAAATATAAATGCAGGAGTAGAGTCAATAGGGCCACAACAATGTCTCCGTGGTCTCTGCCCGCCAGAAATTGGAGGAAGCGAATTCACAGCGCTATCTATTATTAGGTATATAACTTTTAACTATCCATCGAGGTGCGTCTGCTGTCTTCCACTTCGTCATGTTCATTGGCGAGATGCGCAGCGATGAAAGACGAATAAAATACCGAGGCTTTGAGGCTACTGCAGTGTACATGCAATGCATGACAAAATTGGTAGCTGTCAGATGTATCGCCATGTCTCGTTCGATTCGGTACCCAAGGGTTGTGGCACGTCATGGAGCGCGTACGTAAGTGATTGGGGAAAATAGCAGCACGCTGCAGAAGAGTTGAATCCAAGTCTGAATCGGCTTTCCGTCCGACGCGAGAGATGAGAGTCATCAGTGCAGCTCTGTTGATTGTCTTGAAGGACTCAATAGGTACCTGGACTACCTGTATACCTGTAAATAAAAGGTAATGAAGCTCGGCCAGCCACGCAGTAACAGTGAATCACTGACTAAGCAGGCGTTGCGCTGTTTCTGGTGCTGGCGCCCCGGTGACGCTAGAGCCCGCAGCCTAATTTGGTCGAATCAGAGCTCTGGCAGCTTCACCACCACTAACTAGCCAGCCACCACAACCACCTGCCCCCAGGCTGACGACCTAATACCCCAACTTCAACCCAATACTCCGTACTCGTAATACCCAGTTTTGCTGGTCCTCTCCTATCAAGCCGCTGTTCGACTTTGGGCCGCAAAGCCTTTTTTGTCTTTCTCCCATCGATTTTCCTTTTTTTTGTGCTTCGGCCTTGAGCGCATTTCCTCTCAATCTACTGCAAGAAAAGCTCCAGACCCCCCGAGGAGCTTCGAAATACGAGCTTCTCCGCCCCATCGACGACACCCGAAAAAAAAAAAGGAGCAAGTTGTCTTTGCCCGATTCCGAGCCCAGTCGCTTCACGAATACTCCGAGCAATTCTCGATAGCTTCTGTAGCGCTTCCGTGCGACAATGTCGGCGGCCACTGGCGTTGAACCAGGTTCGTCGTCATCTCAACGTCTGCATTTGTTATTTTTGGCTGCACGCTAACTGCTTTCCTCTTGCCCTTCCAGGCGCGCCGAACCTCAATCTCTCGCCTGAAGAGAAGCGCATCTATGGCCAGCTGTTCCGCCTAGCTGATACCGATGGTGTCGGTGTCGTCACCGGCGAGGTGGCAGTCAAGTTCTTCGAAAAGACACGATTAGATTCTCGCGTCTTGGGAGAGGTTCGTCATCCCGCTCCATCCACTCACCATCTATATCAGGCTTGTGGTGAGCCCTTGGGGCTGTTGATGTTCTGTTCGGGTTCCACGGACTAACTTGCTCTTGCTATGGCAGATATGGCAGATTGCCGATAAAGAAAACCGAGGGTTCCTGACTCCCGCTGGCTTCGGTGTCGTCCTCCGCCTCATTGGCCATGCTCAAGCTGCAAGAGAGCCAACCGCCGAGCTGGCGCTTCAGCAGGGTCCCATTCCCCGGTTCGAAGGTCTCTGGCCTCCTACATCACCGACGCAGGCGAGCCCTATCAAGCCGCAAGTCTCCGGCGGTGGCCTTCGAATTCCTCCCCTGACACCCGACAAGGTTGCCCAATATGCTGGCTTGTTTGAGCGTCAAAACCTGCAGGCAAACATGTTGGCTGGCGAGGCGGCTAGGTCAATCTTCGATAAGTCGGGTTTGCCCAACGAGATACTTGGCAGAATATGGAGCCTAGCCGATACCGAGCAGCGAGGCGCCTTGGCTCGTCCGGAATTCATCATTGCCATGCACTTGCTTACCTCCATCAAGACTGGCACACTTCGGCAATTGCCAAACGTGCTGCCTGCTGGTCTGTATGAGGCTGCGACGCGCACTGCAGCGGCTGCTCTGCAACAATCGCCGACAAACACTGGCGTAGCCGCGGCCATTCCCCGACAATTGAGTGGTTCGACGCAGCAGAGAACTGGAAGCCCTCTCAACCGGCCGCCGATAGTCGCGCAGGCTTCTGGCACTCCGGCCAACAATGAATGGGCGATAACCCCTGCGGACAAAGCCAGATTCGACCAAATCTACGGCGACTTTGACAAGACGAACAAGGGCTACATCACGGGCGAGGAAGCCGTCCCGTTTTTGAGCCAGTCACACCTCCCAGAGGATTCCCTCGCTCAAATCTGGGATCTTGCGGATTTTGGCTCTCAAGGACGTTTGACGAGGGAAGGATTTGCCATTGCCATGTATCTGATCCGTCAGCAGCGTAGCAATCGAGGCACACCATTACCTGCTACTCTGCCTCCCAACCTCATTCCTCCTAGTCTGCGAAACCAGACACGTCCCACTCCAGCAACCTCTGCGTTTGACGTTCCTTCACCGGTGACTAGCCAGCCCGCACCCGCACCTCCACCACCAAAGTCTGCCCTGGATGATTTGTTTGGTCTCGACTCCTCCTCATCAAGCCCCGCGCTCCCTGCCCAGTCTCAGACGACAATGTCCACCGGCGGGTCGAATGCTGACCCCTTTGCCAGCGGTACGGGTGCGCTCCGAGCCGCGTCACCACCTGCTAAGCCATCGTCACCAACGGTTACGTCGTTCAAGCCATTTGTGCCCTCTTCCACCTTCGGCCGCGGCCTAACCGTGGGGCCGGAATCGGCACCAAAAAGTGCTACAGAGGATCTGCTCGGAGATACAGATCCGGAGGCAAACAAGAACATCTCAGATGATACTGCAGAACTTGGTAATCTCTCTAATCAAATTACCTCATTGGCAAAGCAGACGCAAGAGATTCAAACTAAGAGGGCCACCACTCAGTCTGAGCTGAATCAAACAACTTCACAAAAGCAAAACTTTGAACAGCGATTGGCACAGCTTCGACAACAGTATGAGAAAGAAGCGCAGGATACACGAGCTCTTGAAGAGTCACTAAGAAACTCGCGGAACGATACCAAGAAGCTGCAGGGAGAGTGCATGACCTTGGAAGGTCAGCTGCGGGACATTCAGACCCAGAACCAACAAGTTGTAGCTGCCCTTCAATCCGATCAGCAGGAGAACGCAAGTTTGCGGGAGCGAATTCGCGTAGCCAATGCTGAAATTGCTCAATTGAAGCCCCAGATCGAGAAGCTTAAGCTTGATGCCCGACAGCAAAAGGGCCTCGTTGCTATTAACAAGAAGCAGCTGTCTACGACAGAGGGAGAGCGCGAGAAGTTGAAGTCGGAGGCTGATTCTCTTGCCAAGAGCTCTGAGGACATCTCTCGTCAGGCTGAGACTGGCTCTCCTGTCGCTGGTTCGGCGCACCTGGCTAGCCCGGCACTTTCCACCTCGAGCGGGAATAACCCGTTCTTCAAGCGATCTGCTAGCACTGATATCATGGGAGTCTTTGGTGCAGCACCCCCTGCCAGGACGTTCTCTGATAAGTCCTTTGACGACGTCTTCGGCCCAACGGGACCTGTTAGCACCAGCAGCACCCCTCCTCCTGCCCCAGCTTTCAAACAGCAAAACACTGGCCAGTCAGTGGCTAGTGCTGGATCTTTCTCTAATAACTCAGGACCAACACCCAGTGTCAGCCGTCAAGCTACTTTAAATTCTGAGCCTCCCGCTCCATCGGAGTCGAGGCAGATCAGCTCCAGCTTCTTACCGTTCCCTGAGCCAAATGAGTCGCTGTCTTCGTCAAGGCAGGTGTCTCCTCCTACTTCACGAGCGGACAACTCAGCACCTGGATCATTCCCATTCCCAAGTGCGACGAGTTCCGCTGAGGTTACGGCAACGTCAACTTCACCTGCACCTATCCCTGCTGCAGTAGCAACGCCGCCGCCACCACACGTGGCGACTGTAGAGGACGAGGAAAAGTTCGAGAGCGCCAGTGCAACACCTGTTCCGGTACCCCAGACAGATGCTTCCCAGAATGTTGCAGAGGGAGAAGCCCATGCAAGATCGGGTTCATTCGATACGACTGACCAGGCTAAAGCCAAGGCGGATTTTGACAATGCCTTTGCCGCCTTTGCGTCTTCCAAAGGCCCAGGTAGCATCGAGAAGGAGCCTGCTTCAAAAGCCCCTACTGGCTTTGACACCGAATTCCCGCCAATTTCGGAGGTAGAACGCGACGACTCAGATTCGGATAGTGATAACGGTGGTTTTGATGACGACTTTGCGCCAGCATCACCGGAGAGAAAGAAGAAAGAACAGGCTGCACCTATCGACCCAATCCCAGAGGCTCATCACCCTGCACCAGAGGTTGAAGCGCTAGGTCCTGTGGTACCACCTAAGGAGCTAGTGGCTACTCAAGAGGCTGAAGCAAAGAGGTGAGTAGAATGTAGTGGATATATTACCCATTTCGTGTTTGCTAATTGAGTTGACAGCCCTGAGCTGGCATCATCCCCAGCGACTATCACCAACAACACTGTCCATCCTCAGGCTTCCCATGCCGACGACTTCTTTGGTTCTGGAACATTGCCCCCCGCTGGCCAGAGTGCGCCACCGCCACCGGCCAAAGGTGCCTTTGACGACCTTGATGATGACTTTGAGGGTCTAGAGGATGCCAAGGAAGGCTCGGCAGATGATGACTTTGCCAACATTTCCCGATCGGGATTGGACGACTATAACCCAATGTTCGACAGCAGCCCTCCAGCCAGCCAAGCGAAGAGTGAATCCACTGCTTTTGGCAATGAGAGCAGCTTCGACTTCATCACCAATCCCGTGTCCAGTGGATCTGGTGCTGGCGGAACCGGCCAACAGCAGAAGGGCGCTGATTCTCATGACTGGGATGCCATCTTTTCCGGCCTGGACTCTCCCAGCGCGGCTGCTCAAGCCCCACTCAGCAACCCTGCGGCCCCTGCTCAAGAGGAGAGTACTAACTCTCGGCCTGTCGGCCCTGGCCGTGCCTTGACTGAGCTGGGAGAGCATGATGATCCTATTCTCAAGAACCTGACCACCATGGGATATTCACGACCAGCTGCCTTGGCTGCACTGGAGAAATATGATTATAATCTAGAGAGGGTAAGTTTCGCATAAACGCTCTACCAGCACGACAGGGAACTAATTATATTCGTCTACCGCCCAGGCCGCCAACTATCTAGCCAGTCAGTCTTAGAATCAAAGCAACTAACAGAACCCCAACTTGAAGATCTGGGCCCTCCCGAACAAAAAAAAAAACAGGAGACCAAATCTTCATAATTGAATATAGTTTCCCCCCCTTGTAGAGGTGGGGAAGTACGCATAACAGCATAGCAAAGTGTTTTTGTTTTTGTTTTTCCCGTCCGTTCATTTTTTACCGCGAGATGGGTGGCATTTCAGGTGCTATTACCCCCTTTTTTTCTCAGTTCTCCTTTCTTTGTTGTTTCGCTGCTAGTTTACAAGGGGAGAGAGAGAGAGAGAAGGGCCAGGGAGAACAAGACAGATGGTGTAATGTATGATTCGTGTCGCCCGTCACGCTCTACTGCAATTCCTCTTTTTTTTTTCAAGATCATGCTATGGAGAGACGAGAAGGAGAAGTGGCTAGAAGAGCGGTTCAAGTCGTTCGTTCTGTTTTCCTTATTCGTTTATTCTTATTTTCTGAGTCATTCATTCATGATGGATGGATGGATGGAGGTGGGAGGGGGAGTGAAGGGAGTGTATGAAGTAGTTAGAAGATGGAATGTGAGGTTGGCTGGCAGGTCGAGAAAGTAGTAGCAGTAGCAGTAGCAGTAGCAGTAGTAGGAGGGGAGCTAGGTAGTTGTAATTTCAAATTGGAGGGGACTTTTAACATATATAATCGTTCCACAATTTTTTTTTTTTGGGTTTATGTAGCTGATGTTGTGATTGAGTGTTTTTAATTCATTCATTCAGGGCTTTGACTGGATGGAGTTTTGGGGGATATTAGACTTCAACTTCAACTCCTTGATTTGATATGAAACGCTAATATGGCAAGTATGTAAAATCTAGTTAGTGGTAGGATCTTATAACTACTAACCCACCCTCATCATCATCATCATCATCATCGCCATCATCCCTAGTCTCTTCATCTTTAGCATGTACAGCAGCCCGCCCCTTTTGCCTCTTCTACTTCATCTTGGCCATAATGGTCTCCGGCCCCCTCACCACATTCACCTGCGCCGCCCTCGCCTTCACGGCATTCAACATGCTCCTCTCAAAATCATCCCGCGAGCGCAACACCGCCTCCACCCAACTAATCTGCAGATCCCAATACGCCGCCTTGAAGGCCTCAAACTCCTCTGCCACGGCCGCCTTATCCGCCGACAGGAGGCCCAAGAACGGCTCCGTGACGCGCCACCTCTCCTTTATCGAGGCGGCGAGGTCCGGACTCGCCAGACTAGAGAAGTACTCGAAGGCGGTGGCGATGTCGTTGAACAGCTTGTCGCGGAAGGGGTCTGCGCGGCGGAACTTGACGCCCTTGTTGCGCACGGAGGAGAGGTACCGCACCAGGAGCTCGTCGGCAAAGATCTCGATGAAGATCTCGACGAGGGAGTGGTGCAGCGGCCCGCGGTAGTCGGCGACGTACTCTTCAAACGTGACGACCATCTGCTTCATGGCCGTGGCGGCGTACCATTTCGGAGTGAAGAAGTCGGGCATGACGGAGCGGAAGTCGACGGCGAAGACGAGGTGCGCAAACTTGTTGATGCACCACGTGCTGAAGTCGACGTAGCCGTCGCGCAGGGCATTTATTTCTTGCTCCGCACGCTCTAGGTACTGCGGACTGACGTGGCTTTCAAACTGCTGTCGGAAACTAGACAGGTATCCCAGGCGGTTCTCCTCTTCGTTGTCGTCAATCACGGCGATCTGGTCGTTGGCCGTGGCGACGAGCCAGTCCTGCAGCGCCTGGAAGCCCTCCAGGTCAGCTGTCCTGTCCATCTCAAAGCGCAGCGCCTCGTCGTCCAGCATCCTCTGCCATGCTTGTTGCCGGCTGCGCAGCCGGAGGAACATGGCATCAATGACGCCCTCTACGACATCAGCGCGCTGGGAATTGACAGCCGCGTCGACCTGTTCACGCAACATCCTCCACAGCGCAACCAGGTTCTTGGTGCGAAAGTAGCCAAACTCATCCTGGTCCAAGTTGGAGCCTTCGACATTGCGCTCCAAAAAGTCTTTTCTCTCTTGCTCAAAGATGCGGTCGATCCACTCGTCTAGGAATTTGATAATGAGCTGCCGGAAGTCGCGAACCAACTCTGCTTCACGACTATCGATTACGTGAGGCGTTAGGTCTTCCTGCTGGAAGCCGATTTTAGACATCTTTTTGTAGTATTTTTCAGGGAAACTGATAATGGCCAGTGTGTGCGCAGACGAGCTCTCCGGGTCGTCCACCAAACCAACCAGGAAGTCATGCATCAGCTGGTGGTAGATACCAGCATACGTCTTGGCGATCTTCCACTTCTTGGGCATCAGCGGCGTCATGCCAATCTTGACGGCGTTAAGGTCGTTAAAGTACCACTTCATAATCGTCTCGAGGCCATCAGCGTCGTCGAGGAACTCCTCCCTCGCCTGCTGGAACTGCTGCTCCGTGCTAACCTTGATGGCCTCGATAAACTTGTTCTTGTAGCCGCGCACTTTTTTGGCGCCATCCGTGATGCCTTGGAACCGTGCCGCCATTTCTTCGTGGTCTTTGAGCGCCTCCTGTAGGGCTATGACGCGCTGGTCGCTCTTCTCTTCGGCTTCCATGACCACGGCGAAGCGAACGACCAAGCCGTTGTTGTCGTTGACGACAAGGCTGATGAGGTTCATTGCAAGAATGCCAACGTGCTCATCAAACCAGTCGATGGTATCATCCAGCCTGGCAAAGTAGTCCTCCAGCGTGGACTCCAAGCTCGGATCGTCCGCCCTCTGAATCTGCTCCATCGCATCGTCTCGTATATTCCGCAGCTGCGTCAACTCGTAATGGCACGGCAATAGATTAGGCATGTTCTCTTTGTCTTCGTCATCCTCCCGCAGCATCCTCTCCACCACGGCCAGCCGCTCATTGAACGTCTCGAGGTTGCGCCGCATGGTCTCGACCGCACCAAAATTGCGGTGGGCCTGCGACACCTGGTTGATGCTGGCAAAGTCCTTGATCATGTTTTGCGACTCAGAGCACAGCTTGTCAATCTTCATCATCTCCTCCTTGATCAGCTGCACCGTCTTTTGGCCGTCGCTCAGGCCCGTCATGCCCGACTGTGTCGTCTCGAGCTGCTCCCGCAGACCATTGCGCAGCTGCCCGTCGACGGCGCCTTTCTTGCGTGAAAACTCGAGCTTCAGAGCGGGGATCTTGTCCATGTCATCTGGATGCCGTAGCAGCTCCGACAACCTGGGTACTGGGGTGTCGTCCATGGTGGGCAGAATTCGGGTGGTAGCTGTCGGTGGAGGGCGGGTATTGGGGAAAGGATTCGGCCTTTGTTATACCATAGTGCGCGGGCCGAGTCGGAGGGACGGACTGAAGATGCGGCGGAGTGACGCAATGCAAGTCAATGGCTCCCTCTTTTCCCTGCCCGCGTCGTCGGGAGCAATTCGAGGTTGGTCCGTCGGCGTTGAAAGAGGTGAGGTAAACGTTGATGTTGGCGGAGAGAACTTCCCGTGCTGTAGGGTGGCTTTGCCAGGTACTAAGGTAATTATTACCATGCAACCAATCGCCCCACGCCACCGCTCACGGCCAGGCGCCTACAGCCCGCTGTGGAGGGGAATGACCACAGCTCCTCCAGCAACAGAGCTCTAGACTTCAGGTCTACAAATTCACACGATACACTCTGTTTCATTCTACAGAATATGCGGGAAGTTGATGCCCCTTCCAACGATCTTCATTCCTTTTTTACTTCCATACTATATATGCCGGGTATCATTATAGCAATAATATAGTGCTTATAGTGCTTGTCAAATAAGTAATAATAATGCCCCAAATGCACCGCCTCTCTAACCCAACGGGCTACGCCAACTGAGCAATGACGCTGAAGCTTTAGCTGTCCGACTCCGCGTCCGAATCTGACCCCGAGCTACTAGTAGAATCATCGTCGCTAGTATCATCGTCCTCGTCTTCTTCATCAATACTCTGCTCAGCAATCACATCGTCAATCTCAGGCCCCGCAGAAGTCTTAGATCTGCTGTCATCGTCATGACCGTCTGAGTTGGCCCCCTCGCCATTGCCGCCCACTTCGCCATCTTCTACCTCATCTTGACTATTCGGCTTTCTCCGCTTCGCGGCCCTTATTGTAAGCTCATTCGTGTGTTCGCCTCCTCTGCGCTTGTTATCTTCCTCCGGTGGTGGTGCCTTATCCTTGGGGCCTAGTTTAAAGCCCGAAGGTAATGCTTCTCCTTCTTTGAGAACGTAAATCGTCGGAAACTCGAGCACCCTTGTGTCGGTAAGAATGTCCCTAAGGCATCCATCTGGCTTGAGTTGTGTTACACTCATTGGCAGATCTACTCTTGTACGGGCCTTCCCTAAGAAGAAATGAAATCGATCTCTCTCTGTCTCCGGGGCTGGCCACTTCTCAATAGATGCACTTTGGATCGTAATCCAGGTGCCCGTCTCTGGGTTTTGTAGTACATCATGAGAGTGCCACCCCAACCCCCATGGATGCTGCCCAAGAGCTCTGGCAAACTTTTTAGGGGCCCCTCCTTGTATCTTCGATTCGCCATCCAGCAGGGCCTGGTAGGCCTTATCTAAGGGCACGTCGTCCATGACCTTGGACAGAGCCCTCGTCTTCGAAGTTTCTCCTCCCTCGCCGGGCTCACTGAAAAGCATGAACCATTCCACCTGCCAATGTATGCGGCCGCTCTTCCTGTGAACAGTCGTACAATTCTCCTTGTTTCTTGCCATCCCAAAAGGCAGAGTCTCGACGACGGTGTTAAGCTTCTTTAGCTTGGAGGCCAAGAGTTTGTCGCCCTGTGTCCTGTTATCCCTTACTGCTCTTGTCACCACGACCTTCGTCTTCCTCCCTCGCACGAACTTCCATCGCACTTCTTCTACCGTCTTGGGACGCAAATCTTCCGTCTGCATGATGCCTTTGTCACCGATGAGAACCCTCTCCGCCCGTTCGCTCGCTCTCTCGATGCCATGGAGGAAATTGTAATCATGGTCGATGCCGGCGGCGGTTCGAAGCTTCGATTTGGGAAGATAGGCGGTTGCGTCGCGCTCGCCGCTGCACTCTGACCAAGCCTTGTGCTTCTTCACACAACTAAGAGAACAGGTGCGGATGTTGCAGCGAGGGCATATGTATCTCGGGGTGGATACATGGCAAATTGAGCATAGGGAGGTGAGCAGCGGATCTGCCATGGCAGCAGTGGAGTTCTAGGAAAGTAGCAGTCTGAGAACAAGCAGGATGGTGATTGAGTGATGTTCAAGAGCTAAACTTTTTGGCGGTAGCTGTTATCTTATCAGTGGTGTGAAAAACAACGGTGCTGTAAATTAGGTACCTAGGTACATAGCGTTGGTACCTAGGTAGGTACATACGAACGTCATACAACCTTACATCAAGTGAACTGCTGGATTGGTTTTGCATTATCAAAATCGGCGGCAAGCTAAGAAACGATGCAAATCAACCACGTCAAATTCAGAACATAACGACACTATCTTGGGCTCATTCGACAGCCGTATGAACTTTATGCTACAGACACAAGGACAACGTACAAACCACCTACAGCAACATCACAGTGCAAGCATGCTTCAAACATAAGAGAATAACGAGTTAATAGAAAACTGCTACATTGGTATTTCTGAAATATATCAAACTTCATAAAATTCAGGACAACAGAAAATGTAGTCATAAATAGAAGAGATCTTTGGGAAGTGTGAATTGTCTAGCAAGTTACAGCAGTCCAGCTTGCCTCCCAACTGCCTCTCTTCTGCTGGAGAAAAGGCGATATCAGTTAAAAAAACAAATAAAAAAAATTTCAACTCAACGCCGTGGTCCAGTTATTTTTATCCAAAGCCTCCAAAACAAAAGATAATCAAGTGCAGGGTAACGAACATCTAGTAGATACACGGATATATGACAAATCACCGTATCCCACAATCAGGTACAAAGAAAATAAGGTGAGACTCCTCGGGGTATTGGGCCAGGCAAGGTCGTTCTCTGGATATCAATATCTACCTTGATCGGAATCATGATCATCGGAGGCCACCGAGGGCGCTGATTCGCGCTCCAGACGGTCGGTGGAGAAGAGACTCGGGCTGCTTCGAGATGAGTCCGTGATCGTTGGTGACTCCGCCCTGCTCACTTCGCTCATCATCGAACTCCTCTTCATCATCCTCGACAATCTTAGTGGGAATCTCGTCTCGGACGTTGTACTGCTGGGAGGAGCGCTCTGGCGTTGTGGCCGTGGACGCAAACGATAGCGCAGTGCTACTGCGGTTGGGGATGAGATCCGGGGTGGGGGGGATGGAGCTAGGCCTCCCGGCGTTGGGTTGTAAGCGATTACTCCCCTCACCAGCCTCTGTGGCAATGGAACGGGCATCCTCACCGTCGTCGCTGTGGGCAGTGGAGAGACTGCTGTGGCGGCGGCTAGCGCGGGTGCTGGCTCGTGACTCAGCGTCTTGAGCTAGCTGAAGGCCATCAACAGCTGCCTGGCATTGATCGGCAATGTTGCGGACAATGTGAGCAATGGCATCCGTCTTGTCCTTCAGGTGTCGGTCAGCCAAATCAATGAAGCTGGACTGAGACAGCCTCTTGTTGCTAGGAGAAGGTCGCAATGAGCGGACATCTGATGCCTCCTCTTCTGCCTGCTCATCAGACTGGTAACCCTCTTCAATCTCCCGAACAAGCTCATCGGGCTTTGTGAGAGATTGGATAAGGTGCTCCATGTGATGGCTTTGGCCGCCAATGAGACTGCGCAGGTGCAAGACCACACGGCGAGCCTCATCTCGTTGCCGGAGAATGGTTGTGTTGGTGTGGTGAAGCTGGGCAAGCTCCTTCTTGTTCCTCTTGCGCTCACGCTCAAGCTCCTCGGCGATCTCCTGTTGGAGAACCAGAGCTTCGAGAGCATCATCGCGCTGCTTCTCAGTACCAGCAAGACGAGTGTTAAGACGAGCGTTGTCATCCTTGTGCTGATCAATGAGAGAAGCCAAACGACGGTTCTCACGCTTATGGGTCTCAATCTTGGTCTTAAGGTCTTGGGTCTCCTTGGTGAGTGTTTCAGCGAAAGCCTGGAACTTGAGGAATTGCTGCTTCCAGCTCTCAAGTTCCTCCACGAGGTAGTTGTTCCTCTTGGTCACCTTGCCCAACTCTGTGTCCATGCGACCCTTTAGGTTGATAAAGTCTTGCCAAGCTTCAAGGGCGTCACGAGAGTACTGGTTCCTCTCGCGAACAATTTCGTTGAGATGCCTCATAGACACCTTTGTCATCAAGGGCTTCTTAACGGAACCTCCAAAGACAGCCTTGATGCCAGAGTTACGACCCTGCTTTTCACAGACGTGGTCCATTACGGACATGATGGCATCCTGGTTCCACCATTCTGGATCCTGGATGGACTCAACCTCGCCGCGCATGACAATGATCTGACCGGCAGGAACAAGTTTTCCACCGCCATAGGCAGATCGAAGGTGCTGAGGGACACCAGAAGGAGTTACATCACCATTGAGGGCCTGAGTGAGGCGGGTGACAAACTTGTTGCGCTGGCCAGGTGTCAAAGCCGTGGGAGGGCTAGAAGTGAGAACAAAGTTACGATCGAGATCGATAACCAACGCATCGGTCGGGGCAGTGAAGAGAGATCGGCACTCAGCAGTAATACCGAGGATGTAAGGACCTGGCTCTTGGACGAGCTCCTTTGCATGGCGAGCGTGGACAACCGGGACATATAAGCCACTCCACTCAAACACGCGAACGCAGAAACGGACGGTCTCTGCAGCAATGGTAAGCATGGCAGGGTAGTGGCTGACGAAAATTATACGTCGCGTAGGAGAAATAGCAGCCTCAACGACACCGACGATGTTGGGGATGGACAGACAGTTGAAAAGGGGCCACATTGCGAAGTTCTGGAACCCGGTGGGCGAGGACGGAAACTGGTAGCACAGAGCATAGTCTTTCATGTCGATGCGGACAAGGTCGTTGAGCCGAGGAGCAGGGAAACTCAGAATACGTGAGACCTCCTCAGCATGGAACAAGTTGGTAGCCTTGTTCCAGTGGATCCACATTCCTCGGAGATAATCGCCGAGAAGGTTATACAGAGGGTACCGAGACAGAAACGAGAGGCAGTAGGGGATCCAGTAAGTCTCCTCAGGGTTGTCATAGAAGTCAGTTTCGGTCCTCTTCCGAAGGTCACGAATGGTCTCGGCTCGCTTCTCGTCAGCTCGTGACCAGACGCGCAGGCAGATGCCGTAAAGAGTGTGGGAAGAGTCCTGCTGGAGGACAAAGGCATGGTGGGTGCAATGAGGCTGGTTCCTGCCAGTGCAGATTTCGACATCATGGGGGAAGCAGGCCTAGAAGAACGCAAACGTTAGCACCAGAATCTATTGATTCTAAACTCGTAAAGAGACCATGCGAAACTCACCCTCATAGCAGAATGCAAGGCCCGCGCAATCTCGTTGTCCTGCTCCAAACGGGGGCTGCTACCGAGAATTTCGGGGAGCCAGAACTGGCCGACGGCGCCCTTCATGTGGCCAATCTTGCCTTGAGATGGGACAGGAGCCTTCACCCACTGTGAGGGCTCTCGGCCAACACCGCAGACCATATAGGCATGAGTGAGGGTCTTGGGAGTTCGCTGCTGCGGCTTCTGGTTCAGTGTCGAGGGAATTGGCTGGGTGATTCGTGAGTGCAGAGACGAGGTGCGGCTTGGAACCATCATGCCAGCATCAACGATGCCGCCCTGATCGCGCGTGCTGGGCCGGCCATCACGGTCGCCGGTTCGAGGGCGCGTAAACGAAGGATGGGTGTTGAGAGACGGAGCCATGGTGAACGATTTACTGGTAGTATAAGACTCGGATTCCCATGAAACTGCTTTTGCGTCGCTCGAAAGAAAGAAAGTAAAACTCAGCGGGCCATTCGAGGCGAACAGATCTCGCAGAGATGATCAAGGAAAGGAAGGTTATCAGACAGATCACAAGGCCTGGTTGCGACCTCTGATGGTCTGGTACGATGGAAAGAGATCCCGTACAGAACTTAAGAGGGCAGCAAGAAAAGAAGAACGAAGCCGAGAGAGGCGAGACGAGACACGGGCGATAGAAAAAGGGGACCGACTGGATTTGGGGGGGTCGCAGAGGCTACAGTGCCGCTAACACGCAGCAGGTCTAAGATTGACTTGGGGGGCGGCCTAGCTGGGGTTAGAGGCGAATGGGGGCTGCTTCCGCTTCGCGGTGCATTGGTGCGTTCTGGCGTGCCGTCGCTGGAGTGCAGTGCCTGGTCCAGACTAGCTTGCACTGTAAGCCAACGCCGCCACGGCCTGGGGAGAGCCAGGGAACCCAGTAACGCAGCTCGCAGCTGCAGCGCCATCAGGGGCGTTAGCTGCAAGAAGCATGGGCCGCTTCTCCCTCCACAACCCTGCACCATCCATCAGCAGCAGTATTCTTCCAGCCAGAGAGGGCAGAGGGCTCACAACGACATGGATGCTGGATAATTTGGGAACTGGAAAATACCTTGGAGATGATATAGGGGTGGGGGGATATCGTACATACATATGTGCATGCACTGTATGTATGTATGTTGTACTCGAGAGCCAAGTTCCTCCCTGTATGTATTAGACATATCGAGATCGGTTGCGAGTCGCACAGCGAATAGTCCCCGATCCCCCAGTTCAGAAATATCTCACGGAGCCGACGGTCTTGTCGCTCAACGGCAGCACAGTTGGCCGTCCTTGCATCCCGCCAGAGAGTTGTTTCTTCTTCCTCACTAGTCTATGCTCTCAAGCAGCAGCTTTAAGCAGAAGTGGTCATTTTTTGCTTCTTTTTCTTCTTCTTCTGCTCCTCGCCTGGGCCGGACATGGCGTCCAGGTATCTGCACGAGGCCGACATGGGGTCAAGGCGCAGGGACCCTTGCACGAGGCCAAATTTGTTGGTGGTACACATCAGCCAATCAGTGGCTAGCAATTCATCCGGAAGCCAGGAACTGGGCCAGGAGGAGAAATTTGTTCCTGGATAAATATGTAATAAGGGAGAATGGGGTCCGCCGCCTCGTGGTGCTGAAACGGGACTTCTTCGCATCCAGGTGGCCGCTGTAGAAGTGAGGTTTTATTGTCGAGAGAGAGGCAGATAGTTACCTATACCTATATGTGCCTGAGGCAGCCCAAAACGAAACGAGCGAAAATTCCAGTCTCTACGTGCTTATTGTCCTCCGTGTGAATTAAGAGCGAACTGGACGAGAAAAGAGGAGAAATCTAGATGGAATAAAAATGCAACAGGCCGTGGTGAGTGAGCACCAACGCAAGGGTGGAGGTACCTTCCTAGGTACCTCCTTATATCTGTTGGGCACTGTAAGTCTTGCACGGAGTACGAACCTGCATACATGCGCGATGGCTCTAGATACAGGAGGGGGGAAAGGCGTCAATGGCGCCTCAGGTCGTTGCTTCTGTGGTGCTGCAAGGTCTGGGTAGGCCGGGAAGCTACATCTTGCCGCAGGTACCTTCCCTGTCCTCGGGCAGCATGTGCTCGCATCTAAACAGCATTTTTCGTCTGTTTCTGTTGTGGCTCGCTCTCGGAGACACTTCTATCTATATCACTAGATCCCGCAATTTATCATCACCACTGTCGAGTCCTCATCTCAGCCCGCATATCGTCTCCATCCAGCGACATTCGATAACGAGCTCCACGTTCTACGAGTTACAGGGCTGCCTTGTCCACTTTCATCGAGCCTCCCTAGGTCAACCAACCGCCGCGAGGGGAGGGAGAGATGGGACCAAAGGGAGAGGGAAAGGGCAAATAAACAGCGCGCGCACACTTGATGCGTGTATGTACATGCAGAAAGACACCTATCGTATTCTCCCTCCTGAACTTGCATACACCCAGACCTACATCGTTCGGTTTTTTGTCTTTTTTTCTTGGTTTTTTTTTTTCCTGCATTCGTTCTCCCTGGACTCGCATGAGATTACCGGCAGACTAACACTATCTGGATGCATACAACCACACAGATTTGCGACGCGGATGCTACCATGACCTCTCTGGAGAGAAAGAAGACGGCCTGGCCTGACGGGTGAGGGGGCTCCCCTGTTTGTGGAATCCAAAAAGGGACAAGCAGCTGTCGCTGTATTTCTTTTGCCTTCGGTGTTTCTGGCACGGAATCAGCACGCAGGAACCAAAAGTCTGTCAGAAATGGCCGCAGCCTGGAAGCGTTTGCGGATTTAGTTCCCCAATAGAGAACGGCGGCGTTTGATGGCGTCGTTTGAACGTGCCGTTTTCTTTCCCCTCTCTCGCATTTATGGTAGAGTCCTTCCTCACCATGGCCTAGGTAAAATCTATTGTGTTCTTCGTACGGCGTATTGCAAATAGCGCCATAGCAGCTTGCTGTCGTCAAATGCAAGGCGCCACTGGCTGAGATGTCTCAGGAACCAGGGTTCCTCTGCACGGAGCATGGTCAGCGATATGTTGGCCGTTTCCTACAATACATAGGATATCGTGTAATCCAGAAGGTCCTGCCTGAAGCAGCAGCAATGGTCGATCTCATCCAGACAGATGCATATCTATCTTAGAAACGCCAAGGCATGCTGACAGACTGCGTTCAATGTAAACGGGGAAAGCAAACATGCATTCAATGACCCGTTTTTGCGCAGGAGCTGGAAACAGATGCAGCCCCTAATGCAGGACAACAAACGGCAGATGCAAACACGATACTGCCCTACCTTTTCCCACCCACATTTATCTCTCGTCCATCTCACTCCTCAACGTCAGGCCCTCGTTGAATGTCAGACAGAAACCGAAATATTTCCTTCTTGGATGCCGTGGCACTGTGTTCTGAAGGTCGATCTCCTTCCGCTTTTGACCCTCCTGCTTTAGCTTGTGGCGGCATCAGACTGGTCTCCTCGCTTTTGGCCCGTACTGCCAAACTTATTGAACCGTGAACCCGAACTTTGGGGCAGAATGTGGCCTCTGTCCACGATGCCATTTCGGCTATTTGGCCCCAGCCTGGCGGCTTCTCCGGGCACTGTTTGCGGGCCGTCCTCAACCACGCGTGCACCGTATCCACGGGTACAACAAATCCTTGTTTTGATTCGTATTGTGACACAAAGCGCCTATGCATCATCAATCGCCCAAGGCAGTCTTCCCATCTTCTCTGAGCGTTAAAACCGCAACATCTCAGCCGAATCACGCAGCCCTTTTACATGCAGGAGGCGTAAGAGAGTCGCTGGTTTGCGGAACATGCGCATCAGACAGCAGATGCTACATCAGCAGCGCATGCCAACGCAAGGGCATGCTTTTTTCTTTTCTTTTTGTCTTGATGTACATTTTCAAACTACCTTGTCGGATGCCAACGGAGAGATCTTAAAAAGCCGCAAAGTTGACTAACACCGGCTGCACAACCAAAGTCGTGCCCAAGCAGGCTGACACGACTTCATCATGTTTAACCACATGCCCTGTTTCCGCTCGATTTCTGTGGCTTTTGATATCAAATTCCTTTAAACATGGGCCTTTGCTCCTCCTTTATTACTAACTCATGGCTTAGCACGGAGCCGAGCCAAGCCAACGGGGGAAGACTCATTCTTAGTTGGCCAGCCACCGTCCCTGCCGATCCACTAGCACTTTAAACGGTCTTGCTGGCCACAGTGTGCCTGTTTTTCCAAGCCTCACAAACTCAAATGGGCCAGAATATATCATTATAGTAGCATCGCGCCGTTGAGCTATGATGAATAAGATTTCGCCTCAACCGGAATTTTCCAGCGACAGTAATAGTTGGTCGATGTGAGTGCATACAAGGGTTTCCCTAAATTGTGTGTGTACAGGCATTTTGACCCAGGTGATACTTGATGTTGCCCATCACATTCTCTTATTACACTGTTTCCCGCCCGATATGAAATGTCGATCACACAGACGCCTCTTTCCACTAAAAGACAAAGAGAGCTGTGCTTGTCTGCCTGATAACGAATCCGCCTTCTGAAGTTGATGTCGGGGGCTCGATGGTGTTCTTCATAATGAAGACAGCTGGAACTCCCATGGCAAATCTGATGAACGGTGGGGAGATGCTACCAGCAGTCCCAGTCAGCTTCAATTTCTTCATCTGAATATACGTCATGGGCCTGCACCCCAGGGAACAAATCGATACGATCTATCTACAATTGTGGATTGGCATAATATCACTGGTGTCCCTCTGATAATCCTGAACAGCGTATTAACCAAAAACCACCAGACAACAACTCGTATCAGCCCAGTCTTACCCTAGGCGCGTTTTGATAATATCATTTCTTTGTGGCACCGTCTATATCCTGACGATGCCAACTATCCCAATTTGTGACACGTTAAACAATATAGATTGGTCATATGACGAATTGATGAAGAGAAACTTGCGGAATGCGCCACGTATAAGGTATTACATATAGTCATATTTGTGTCCGTCACGCAACAATCCCTCCTCTCAATTGAGGGTTCAGTCGAAATTATGGATTTGCATTCCCATACGAGACTGGAATTCTTTACATGTCCCCTGTGTGTATTTACATCTCGATGCTCCCTAGAATCGCAATTTACGACCCTGTTCCATAATTAGAATAGTAAGCGAAACAGCACACCTCAGGGGGAGGGGGGACCAAGATTGCCTTTGGTAGACTGTGTGTTCTTCCCTGTCAACATCTGGCACTGTGATGAGTCAGGTTGAGACTACTCAGTGTGTATGGAGCTGGTATCGCCTATCTCTATCCTTCATACTGCTGCTTCTGCCAGGATGGAAGATCGCATACTCCAATGCCCCTGCTTCTACTTTTGCTATGCATCAGGTGTAGGGTCAGAAACTAGCCATCATTCAAGTCATTGACACCAAGTTTCTAGAGCTCCGCGTTGGCCGCGCTCAGCAAGGCTAACATCTCCCCCATAGCATTGAGACTCAGCGTGTAAACTGTACTTTGTAAAGCGATGCTCGCAGGCTACTAGAGGGGAGACGGGGAGCCACGTCCTTTCAAGTCGACTCTAGTTCTATGTTTAGTCGCCTAATTGCTAATCTTACGGGGGTGCAGTCGTAGGAGAGTTTTCGGTATATCTGCGTATTTTCAATTCTGATGATAAAGGAATCACGCGTGCGGCAACTGAGAAGGGTATGTGATCCTACGACCGACAACATCGCTAGACTTCAATATTATAGACGAAGCTCTCTGTGGTTGTATTTCCTGTTTAATCAACAAGAGAGAAGGAGAATAGAGCCATACGGCTGGAAGTAGAAGGCAGGGGAGCTCTATGTAAAGGCAAAAATACAACAAGGCCGCCGCTAAATGATGCCATTTGTATTGATCGTATATTCTAAGGTGTAAATGATTATTTTCGGAGAATCGGCTACCGCCAATCTTTCCATGATGTTCACTTCGGGATGATTGAGTGGGATTAGACTTGACTTGGCTTATTGGTTGACAATCTTTATTTTTGAATCATCACGGCTTGTGAAGCAGAGATCGAGCCCTGAGGAAGAATTCTCGTTGATGAGTTGTTCAGTACGTATTTTATTATCAAAGCTGCACACAGCACTGAAATGTATGCTGTGGACCAAATACTTCCTAATTCAACCATAAAATTAGGAATTTAGGAGTTATTTACATAGGTAGAGTTGTTTACGATGATTCATTAGATACCTAGGCAGGCAAGTAGTAGCTAGGTATAGAGAAGATAGTCGCAGATACAACACCCTTCATTAGCGAATTGATGACCATCAGTAAGTACAGTTCTAGCTATTAATGTAACCTACACTGTACTGACAGAATGGCTAGCAGATCGGAATGCAATGTGCTCTTGATAGAGACATCATATCATAACCCTAGTCAGCCTCTCATCGCTGTGGCTACCATGTTGCTGAAGGACAACCCACGTTTCTCATGAATCCCATCTGATATGCTTTTCCCCCTTTCTCCTCATCTTTATTTGAGTCTTCTAGCATCGCTAATCAGATAATGTAGACTAATATCCCTACTAAATCGGCTCCTGGACAACAACGCGAACGCAAGGCAAACCTCCAAGCATCAAAAGGCCATGTTTACGCGCCGATCCATTTCAGACAGGACGAGAAGCAACATTGGTCAAACACGTCGGCACAGCCCCCTTCGGGATCTCTTGTGTCCGAACCACAGCGCCAGGGACTCTAAGTTCGGGTATTGATGCAGGCTGCCCTGATTGGATTTGCGGTTGGGAGGGCTGGAGGTTTGTTGGTGAGGAGAGAATTGCAGTAATGAAGAGCTTTTGAAGCGATTGATGGCACGTTTAATGGTTTAGGAGTCAGTCTTTGTGGTAATGAAGATATGAAGAGCACGGGGCTTAGACATTGAGGCATCCATGGTGGTCAGATATCCGTCATCACAAAGAATCGTAAGGTTCTGCCACGTTATATCTAGATTTTAACTCGAGAGACTCCGTTAGGCTGTCTATTTAGAACTTCCGTCTTTCTATTCAAGCCATGGAGAGAATATGCTCTTCGTGAATCCGACTCTGATCCTGTAAGAAGACCTTGTCTGTCTTTAAGCGACATTGTACATACATGTACTCCGTTATCATAACTCACAACTCTACCATTTCAATGAACACATACATGTACCATCACCACTGCCATACCTGCATAGCCTCACATCAAAACGATGCCATGTCACCCAATCGATTCAATCCTATACCACAAATCCGACCCACGCGGAAGAAGGCTACGCAAGATGCCGCGTTACCGGACCACCACCACCACCACCACCAACACACCGTGATGTGTCGCATCTCCGCACAGAACCCAAAAAGACCAGCATCTATTACTTCAATGCCCCTTGAAGCTACGAGGCAAAAAGCCCCTGGAATCAGAGATCAGAGAAATCCCCACAACAAACTACAGTGTCTCGGCTGTCGAAGCGCTGCGTGGCGGGGAGGGACGAACATCAAATGGGGCTGTGCAACTCCAGAGCCATCACACCCAACCAACTGCGTCGTCCATAGAAGCGCTCATGCTACCTCTTTTTATTTTATTTCGGTACCTTATTTCAGATACCGACGAGATCGAACGTGTGTTTCAAGCCAATTGAGATGTAAAAAGCCTGGCGCCCAGCTGTGCCTGGCGAACGATGACCTATTGGTGATGATGGCCCAGAATGGTGATCCAAAGCGCTCGCTTCGCTTTGAAAGGGCCAGACTGCTGGCTATATACCCTCCAGTATTAAAGCCATGAGAATCCCATCAAACCTGTGCCAAGACATCAGACACTCTTCAAGAATCACCTAGGTAGCCTTCCATATACTACACCCACCCATAAAGAAACTCATTGTTCTACCTCCCCTTGCAACACTCAACCCCATCTACCCTTTCTACTATCCACCATGGGTTTCGCCAAAGCAGCCATCAAGTTCATCGCCATACCCATCCTCATCGTTGCCTTCGTCGCCTTTGTCATCATCTTCATCCGCTCAAGGAGACAACAAAAGAAGCTCGCTAAAGAAGCCGAAGCCGAAACCCTTCCACAGTTCAATTTCGCGGGGCTGCCGCCTCCAGCGTACGGGCTGCCGTCAAAGCCAGCCCCTGCTATGGTTCAGCAGAACTACGGTGGAAGTTATTGTTAAGTGTGGTGGATCCAGTAATGGGAGGAGGAGAGGTTTCTCCGATGAATGAGCAATCTATCAATCTATCTATCTATCTATACCTGGCTTACCACGGAATGAATCCGAGCTTGAGAGATGAAATAAGTACTGATTAGAAGAATCTTGGGAAGGCGTTTTTGGTATCCTATAAGCGTGAGGCTATATTTACGAGAAATATAGGCTAGATGAGGTATGTGCTTGAAACATACGGTGTCTGCTTTGGATGCAGAGGAAAGTATACGATACATGTTGCTTGTCAGGGACGGCGATTGTCATCTAGAAGCGTTTTATGCCAGTGGATATTTCATGTCGCCGCAGGAACAGCGACTTCTATAGCAAATAAAGCAGATTACGTACTTAGCGTCCTATTCTTCTTCTTCTTCAGTTGACAAACATAACTTTATCTCAAAGGATCTGACTCGTTCAATCATCCTAAAGTTGACTATATGTATATTGATGAACAGGACGGTGTCTAGCGTATTGCTTATCATTGCTAGTATCTTACTTAAAAGAAAGTCCATTTATTAAAAACACACTTAAATACTTCAACCTGATTATTATCCCAGCACGACCATAAAGTCCATTAACTGCTTTGACGTGTGTACTGATGAGAGGCGGCGATAGCTTCAGTCAAGCAGTCTCTTTAGAGTCAGCAATATTCTTAAGTCACCAAAGTATTACTACGCTACTCGACATGTACAAGATACTCGGTAATGTGAATGCCTATCAGATTTCTTCCTAAAAAGTCAGAGCTGTAATTTCAGAGTAAATAAATCACGGGAAACTCGTCAAGATTCTACTCCACAATCTGTCATCAATACAAGCAAAAAAAGGGCCATCATGAGGTCCTCATTTTAAGTATAATTTAATCCTCGCCTAATTAGAACTTGCATAGCCATCCTTCACCCCGCCATGCTTCAAGTCGCCAATAGACAAGGACCTTGTTGTGATAGTAATTTCTCGTAGTGATCATCTCTTATTACTTTCCTTGCAGCTACAATTCATAATACCACCATCGTTTCAAAACAACAAATACTATGCTGTTTCTCTATATCTGAATCAAACCTAGACTCTGTTTACGCGCTCCGTGCTTGCTCTCCAATACTCACCAGAGCACACCCTATCGGAATCTTAAGAATACATAGATAAGGCTATGATAGCTACAGCTTATATACCGTATGGGGTTGCAGGCTGTCCGGGGTCTCAAATATCAACATTGTAGTCTAGAAAATTGCAACTTCAATTTGATATTCTGAATTGTTAACATGCACGATTCACAACACTTTCACATCTGTCCTATCAGCTCAGAAGTGCCTCTACATGACTAATACCTCAACGAGAGAGCATTTCCACCAAGGTCCATACACCTCTTTAAAGGAAAGCCTAAAAATAGAAATACAACTTGACGGCTAAGATACTTACATTACTCCACACTCCGATTATGTATCCCCATCCAAGGTATTCCTACGGAGATAACTGGAGCCGTCACCACAAAGCAGCCAAGTGCCGTGTCTCTCCTAGA
This sequence comes from Sphaerostilbella broomeana, assembly GCA_930272545.1. Classification (NCBI taxonomy): domain Eukaryota; kingdom Fungi; phylum Ascomycota; class Sordariomycetes; order Hypocreales; family Hypocreaceae; genus Sphaerostilbella; species Sphaerostilbella broomeana. The sequence goes on from CAKNET010000013.1 coordinate 421,481, forward strand.
ACTTGCATCTTGATCCGATGACGAATTATCCGAAAGAACCCATACGATAAACTATTTGCCTAAATACCATAAGAAGCATCGAAGAACAGCGATGCGATCTTTCTTAGTAGATATTACCCCAACATTTCACTTCTGCATGCTAGATGGATCCCAGTGCGGGGTTCAGGGTAGGTCGTTATCTCTAAACCTCGCGTATGCGTATTGAGGAAACATATATATTAAAATCATCGCTGATCTGCAAATCGATCAGAAGAACTCCAAGAAAGCAATTTACCGCGATAAGAGCCAATACCTAGCTTTCTTAGATTCGATAGGTCGTATCTAGGAAACTCTCACTTCTCTCCTCCTCCAAAGGGCGATGGTTTTGATTTCCGGGCCTGACGTCACTGGCATGTTGTAACTCGCAGCTTCACAAGATAACTAACCAATTCGAGATGCATCCACCCATCCATTTCACAAAAAAAAAAAAATATGGGTTAGAACTTAAAAAAAAGTAGATAAGATATCATGACTGTTATCTCCTCCAGGGTCTTCTGTGGGTCTCTCCAAAGATAAGAAGCCGCTGTATCGCCCCCCTTTTTTTTTTTTAAAGCAGCATGAAGCACCGAGGTCCTATGTGATGGCTCATCTATGCACGAAAACATGAGAGCGTACAAGCCTTGACGTAGCATGGCGTTATTGTCACAGAAATGCAGGGTTCACTGTCTACCCATCCAGGCAGGGATCATTACGGAATATTTTTTGGCATGGGCACTTCTCGATTTAGAAACTAGAAAGAGGAGTGAATCCTCCGTATGGGGGACCGAAAATTCGATCCTCTAGCCAGTGACAGTGACGTGGAAGTGACTGACAGATCAGCTTGGCCGCCATGACGCGCCAGGCTCTTTGGGATGGATGGACCCTTGAAGCAGGATTTAGGTAAGCCAATTTTTGGTAGTTGATGACTTGGGAGGCAAGACTATTATTTGAAGATACATGTACGTTCAAATGGAATGACGAACGTGAGATAAATTTCCGAAACCTTGTCTACTCATCATACAATAACGTGGCGCGCGGATTGGCGGTTCATCCCCGCGTGAGCGATATCATGCGACGGTAATTTATCTGCTGAACCTTTTCGGCTGTCTGGGCTTCAAGGCAACTCGCAACTCTCCTGTGGCGTGTCTACAGTACATAGCATATACTGACCCCTGGTAATACATGGCAGCAGCTGTAAGTCATTGCCTTAGCGTCAATGGCTGATACAGAGTGTTATTACACTCGTGTTCCAGATGAATCTTGCCATCACTGTTGTAGTCTTTCATGATAAGAAGGAGATCCATCTCCTTTAGAACTGGGACAGTCATCGTCAGGAGACATCCGAGGCTTCACAATCACATTTCCTATCAAGCTCGAAAAGAAAAAGCGGCACTATCGGGAAGCGCCTGCAAGAAGCTTCTTCGCCAACCGGAGCCGTCGCGTAGCATTCAGTGTTGATCTACCGGACTAGAAACTTGCCGGTGGCACTACCTGGGGTTCCTGATGCTTGTATGTACTTGATGCAGTTGTGCATTTGGTGATGACTTTAGGGGCAGAAATATGGAGTAGCAGGGGACAAGTTTATAGCCACCACCGAACAGAAATGGTATGGAATCAACGAACGCATGTCATGCAGTCGTCGTCATTTTCATATGGGAGACCGGTGTGTAGTAGCCGCATGGCTAAGAGATGCAAACATGTGGCGGGCATGTGTTGATTGATTGATGGATGGATGCAGACAGAGGTTGAGGGGTGTGTATGTGTGTGTGTGTGTGTGTGTGTGTCTGTTGGTTGATCAACCATTAGACAGCGTCGTCTCAATAATACTTGCACGAGGAAAGATTGAGAGCTTGACCGAGTCGATGAGGTGATCGAATTGGCTCTTGACGCACCGCCAATCCGCTGGCTCGTGCGATTTGAGGAAGGGAGATGACGACTATAATTTCAGATTACTCGGATTGGTACGACAATCCCAGGACATGGGAACTTGCCATTTGTAGCAATAGCATCATACCTAGCAAAAGTGTCTAATAGCAGGAGAGACAAAAAAAAAGGTTAGTTTGACCAGTTTCACATCTTGACATGTGATTGTGGCTGGTGAGTGGATCCCATGTGACAGGGGAGGCAAAGGAGGATCGATTCGATGTTTCGGCTGCGATTGACAGCATTGGCCCAAGGGCAACGAACACCTGGCCATGCCAGAGTTGCCATCAATGCAACGCCAGTCTAAGCAAATACATGGACGTTAGTAGGATTGCAATCCGAGTTTGAAGCATGAGATTGAAAAAATGCCACCAAAGTCTACGGAGGCGCCTGCAGCATGAGGGATTAGCCGCGGCAACAGAGTTACGTACTTTCTCTTCTATCTGCTGGAACTCTTGGGTGTGATTTTGCTGCTTACTTACCTTCCGAATAATACCATCAAACAGCAGCAGGGTCAGCGCGGCCTTGGCGCATCGGCTCTGAGTGGAACCGGAATCGGCTCGGAGACATCAAATAAAGCGCTCGAATCTCCGGTTGCTTTTCGTGAGTGCCGTTGTTTGTGGTCCGTCGTTGTTCACCTTGACTATTCCGGCGCGGCCATTCGTGCGGCTGCTTGTGATCGAGGCAATTATTTGCTGCACGGCGGTCTGCACCTGTGTTGGTGGCGGCTTTCACACATGACTCGGGTCTTTTGCGGTTGGGAAAAGGCTCTGCCAGATTGCCGAAACGGACCTTTCAACATGAGCACCCACGTTGTTTTCCAAGACGTTGAGAGAATCGTGGCGCTACAATCAACCCTCGAATTAGTCTGCATATGGCATGTGTGGGATTTGCACGGCCAGAAACGGGGCCATGATTTTTGATGGCGGATCATCGATCGTCCATATCCTGGCTGCTAAGATTTCCGTGGTACAGCAGTATTAGTCGTCCGGTAGGTCGCATCAACGAAGCAGCGATAAGCTCCTCGGTGGATATTGAAGCTCCTGTTTTCTCTCTTGCTTGTGCTCTTTGAACCGCTCAGGTTCGGAACCGTGGTTAATTCCCTAGGTGGGCTGGCGCAGCGCCATGCGAACAAGTGACAGACTCATGGTACTTATTTTTTTCTTCTTTGAGTTCTTTATTTCCGTCAGGCTACATGTACGACGCACGTTCTTGCATGTCGCATATTGTGCCATCATAACGGCATATCAAAGCGGATATCAAAACCCCGAAGAAGTCAGCTTATGTATAGTACGTGCCTAGTTAACATGGTTGCTTGAAATATCGATATCACATCGAACTAAATCGCCCCTTTTATTGGTTGCCTCAGATCACGAAGAGTCTGTCCGTGGGGGGGGGGCAAGGATAAGACTGAACAAGCACCTCGTAAAACACAAAAGATGATGTGCTCTCTGGCGCTGACTCTGTTGGTGTGGAGGGGCATTCCGCTGAGCGGGTGTTCGTCCCGGACGCTTCATCCGGATGAGCCGCTAACAAGCAAAAGGGAAAAAAGTTTGAGACCAGGTCGTGCCACTGCGGTTGGTCGAGAGCAGCAGCTGCGTGATGGGATGGTGGTCGTTGCTGGCGCTGGAGCCCGCAGAGGGAGGGAGGGATGTGGATAGCTTGTTGAGTGGGTGGCTTTCACATGCCAGCGCTGAAGAGCCAGAGCAGCACTAAAAAACTCAATCCCTGTTGAGAAATGATGATGATGATGAGCTGGTGTGGCTGAGGATGGCATCGACGGCGACCCAGGCCAATGGCAATGGTCCAACCAGCCTCACAAGCCCCGTCAATTCCAGGGCCTCGTTCTCACGAGCAGCGCGTAAGAGTCTCACAAGCACAAGGGGGGAGCGATTAGCTTGGCCTGCAGGGGCTGTTTTGAAGGCCCTGGGACACACCCTCGTGCTGGTGCGGATTGATGAACGTTGGCCAAGTGAGGTTGCACCAGCAAGAGATAGCGAGAAGAGAGTGGAGGGAGGGAGGGAGAGCCAGGGCGGCGAAAATAGAACAAGGAGAAAAAAAGGCACGAATTAGTCACTGAGCTTTCTCGCCGCCTCCTTCCCCCGGAAGAAAGCAGACACGGATCCACTCCGCCCACCCGCGCCTGGTCGCCGCTTTCACATGCGTTTCCTCCCCCCCTGCTCCCTGGCCCTCCCCCAGAAGAAGCTTTCTATCTGCATGTACAAGTACGTAAACGAGGGCGCCAAAAGTATGCGCATTTGTACTCGTGGTGCCTCGAGCTGCGTTATCAATACATCATCTTGAGTGGCGTGCCAGTCCATCGCCCTTCTAGCTTTTTTCGTTATTAATTAATAGGCATCACCCACCCCGTCCTCAGCATCTTTTCCCTCCCTTTCCTCCTCTCGTTGCTTCTTCTCTTCTTATCATCATCACCACTATCCCCAATCCCAGCTTCAGCTTCCACCAAGCTAAACAACGAAAAAACGGACGTCGATACTCCTCCTCGCCAACAAACTACTAATACTTCTGCGCTTTCCGACGCCAGTATCATAATATCAACCAACCATCGCAATGGCTGCTCCTCAAGTTAACGGCGATGTCAGCCACGCTCAGTCTGCTTTCCTCCAGGTATGTGGCTTCTTCCCCCTAGTTTCCCCTCAGGAACCTCCTCCCTAATACCATTTTGTCGCAGCACCTGCTCTCCTACCCCCTCATCAACGACGGCGTTCACACCGTCGCTGCCAACGAGTACGCTCAGCGATCTCTGAAGCTTGGTGACTCTGCCTACAAGACCTTCGCCGCCCCCGTCATCCCCTACTTCTCCAAGCCCTACGGCTACGTCTCCCCTTACGTCCAGCGCGCCGATACCTTCGGCGACAAGACCCTAGAGCGCTTCGAAGAGCGCTTCCCCATCGTCAAGAAACCCACTGGCCAGCTCTACAGCGAGACTCGCGGCCTGATCCTGCTCCCCTACCAGAAGGGCGTCGAGGGCAAGGAGCACGTCTTCAAGGTCTACGCCTCTGAGCTCAAGAAGATCGAGCAGGAGGGCGTTGTTGCCCAGGGCAAGGCTGCTGTTTCCACCGCCTTTGTTGTGAGCAACGAGACTCTGGCCTGGCTCAGCAGCTTCGTTGCGGCCAAGAAGGCCGAGGCAGCTGAGGCTTCCAAGGAGAAGACCAACCAGTAAATCTGTCCACCAGCTTCACAGCTGACCAGACGCTCGTTTTTCATCATCTCGACCCACTCTGATATCTCTTCGGCACACACTGGCACACCACCACCACTCTTTCTCCCCTGCGCCAGCTTTTATGACTTTTGTTTGGGAATACTACTTGACGCGCTGAGGACGACTTGATGACGAATTAGAGATAAGGGAGAACGTGTGGAGATTCTTTGACTTCAAATTGATGGGCATGGGCATTTTGCATTATATCTAAATTTTTCTTTTCTTTTTTTGTTCTGTGTGTTTGGTTTGGCGCTTCCCTTTGTCTCGGTCGGTCATGCTTTTCTCTCTCTCTTCTTATTCTATCTATCAGGCTTCTATTCGACGGGCTCCAGAACCTCTCTCTAAGAGGCCTCTCTTAGGCCGTGAGATGCCAAAATCTGATTTTGGGGTGGTGGCGTAAGAGCATCGGCTACTACTACTACTTTGTTTGTCTCAAACTGGCGATGACATGGATGACGTAAAAGGTCAAAATACCAATGGGGAGTTAATAGATCTTGTTTCATGCTCTGGAAAAAAATAAAACGTTTCAAGAAATTATTCTTCCGCAGAAGTGCCTATCTATCTGACAGTGGATTTTCATGTGAAAGCTGATCTGTGCACCCCTGTGGATCGTCTATGGTGGATGTCCCATGCAAACATGCTTCGAGAAGCAAACATAATGCGTAACAAAGGTGGAGACAGTAAAGGTAAGGGTAGGTAGTATTGGCGTTATGTCAACAAGACGTTTCTCCATGCATGTAAGAAAAGATGTCCCTCGCATATCAGCAGTGTCCACTTCTTGTATATAGGAGAGTAAACTGTTCAGGGGGGGTTGGGCTGCGTTCTTTCTGTGATGGCAAAAACAGCCTTTGGCTATTAGGTGTTATGGAGAGAGGAAATGTATTTATTTATTTATGACCAATAAAAACGCAAAAATAAATAAAAAAGAACGACACCTGCAGGATTCGAACCTGCGCGTGCGAACACAATGCCTTGAATACATGATAATAGCAGGGCATCGCCTTAACCACTCGGCCAAAGTGTCTTGCTTATCTGATCGTTGAACGTCACTAACAGCAGCTATATCACTCAGTAGTGCCCAAGTCATGGTCCAGTCCACGACTGTCCGAGTGTTCTGCAAATTTATTTCGGTTATGCATCTTTAATCCACTGATTTAGTTGTACCACAAGGTCTTGTTTCCCAATAGCCATAGAGCACAAAAGCTATAGAAAGAAAAATACCAAATGAAGCCAAACGAAAAAAAAATTAAATTAAGCAAATGTCGATTGGAGAAATCCTTTTCACCCGGCATATTATTTTCCCTTCTCCGACCTATAGCTCTCTTCTCGATGTCGCAACCAAGCCAGTTCCCCACCTGCTGATGTAAACGTGACTAACGAGGCGCGAAGCCCCCCCATGCAACACATCAAGGTCTCCAGCGCTGTTCCTCCCCCCCTCCCCCGCCAATAAAGCATTATTCAAAGCTCTGTAAGCCGTGTGTAAGTCCAAGTCATTAAGCTCATAGTGCTAAATCCCCACCAATCAATTACACAGCTTTTTTCTTTGTTTTGCTTATGAGATGCTTTGGCGCACGATGAACAAACCATAAGTTAAGCCTTGTATAATACATACCACCGCCTTTCCTCCTCTAAAGACTTCTTGAAATTTCCAGTCTTTCCCACGACTTTCGCCCCTTGTTGAAATCATGAACTAGTCCTCTTCTTATTGAATAGGCCATTCCTTTCCCCCCTCTGTCTATAAAAGGACGCCGTATCTTCTGCTGTTGATTTCAATGAAGCTTTTTCAGATCATCATAGCACTACTTGTTGGACTGTCCGCGACTTTATTATATACCACCAGTTTCTGGGACTTGACCAGCTTTGCGACTGAGATCCTCCCCAGCTATTACAACCACTTCTTGAATACCTTGAAGACCAACCCTCTATTTTCTTCAGAGACTGTGACTCGTCTTCTCTCAAGAGACTCCACCATCAACGAGAACCAAGAACCACAACAAGACAACCAGCACCTCTTCGCTACAAACATGTCTGTCCCAAGAGCCATTAGCAAGGTCGTCTACGCCGCCGAGCAGGCTGAAGGCGCAGGCGCCCGCATCCGCCGCTCCATCGGCTCGCCTAACATACGGAACTTTTCTCCTTTTCTCATGCTAGACCACTTCCACTCCACTTCCACGGCCGGCTTCCCTGACCAGTGAGTTTTTGCCCTTCCTCAGACCTCTCTCTCTCACTCACTCTCTCTCCCTCTATATATATATATATATATTTATTCGTATATGTAAATGAATACCAACTAAAATATGAAAAAGCCCTCACCGCGGCCAAGAAACCATCACCTACCTCATCAATGGCCGCATGGACCACGAAGACTTCGTCGGCAACCGCGGCACCCTCAACTCCGGCGACCTCCAGTTCATGACCGCAGGCCGGGGCATCGTCCACGCCGAGATGCCCCGCCCCAACCAGGACGGCTCCCCCAACATCGGGCTCCAGCTCTGGGTCGACCTCCCCAAGGAGCTCAAGTACTGCGAGCCTCGCTACCGCGACCTCCACGCCGCTGAGATCCCCTCCGTGGAGCTGGACGAAGGACGCGCCACCATCAAGGTCATCTCGGGCCAAAGCCACGGCGTCGACTCCGTCAAGGATCTCGCCTACACCCCCGTGTGGCTCCTTGATGTGACTCTCCGGCCTGGCGCAAAGGTAACTCAGCCCTTGCCGCAAGGCTGGAACGCTTTCTCCTACGTCCTCGAGGGTGAGGTCTACTTTGGCGAGGGCGATAAACGCCAAAAGGTTGAAAAGTACAACAATGTCATCTTTGAACAAAAGGGCGACATTGTGCAAGTTGAAGCAGAATCCAGCGCTCGACTTGGTAAGTTCTCCGAACCCTCTCCTTTCGCAACTCACATTGGCCAAATCTCCAAATCCAGACCGACATGCTAACATTATCCTTTTAAAGTCATCGTAGCAGGAACACCTCTCGACCAACCCATCGTTCAATATGGCCCCTTTGTCGTCTCTTCCAAGGAGGAAGTCTACCAGGCTGTCTTCGACTACCAGAGTCACTCCAACGGCTTTGAGCGCGCCAAGGACTGGCAGAGCGAAATTAGCAAGCCTATCAAAGGATAGAGGGTTGCGTGAAGTTTATGGATATATTTCTTTCCCTTAGACACAGTACGGAAAACAAATTGTGTTATCTTATAGCATTTGGGGCGCATTTGGTGGATTGGTCTTAAAATGACTAACCGATGGTTGGTATTGATGAGTGTGGGGATACGTAGCCAAATATATATACCTTATTTACATATATTCTTCTGCAGGTGAGAGTTTTGTGCCATGCAAACCCAGCTGCAGTTCTGCTATGAAGCAGTTGATGCTAGCCTAGGTTTTTCTATCCGAGTGTCTTACTAAAGCTGCAACTTTCGGTTGGACAGAGGTGTCAAGAGAGGACTTAGTATCAATTTTATGTTAAGCATAATGCCCATCACAATGGTGGATTTGCAACGAATCACGCGTTGGCAATGCAACAGCAGATTGTAGAAAGTGCCAAAAATTATGTATTAATGTCTTGTCAAATGAGAGCAAGAAAGCCAACCCCGTCCATCTAGGCCAGGCCAGAATCGGGTATCATATCGTCTAGAGTCGAGTAGATGTTCTCATGCGTAACCTGGCATACACTCAATATGCTAAGTGGCAATCAATTCATCGAGTCTCAGTCCTTTTTCCATTTCCATATCCCTCCCACCACATTACAAACATCAAGCCTCAAAATTCACTCTTGCATTTCCTCATGGCCCATTAAAAGAAAGATATAAACCACATGCCTCATAAAACTCATCAAACTCTCCCAGTTTCATGTCCATTCACCTTGTTCCTAGTTTCCTTTGTTCGTGAAAATTAACTTGGCAACGAGGTTCTGCGCCCAAAGGATAACGATGTTGAAGTGAGTCAAGATTTATGAAGCCACGGGTAGGGTATTATTTATCAAACATGTGCAAAATTGAAACAATATAACGGGGCCGACATGTGCAATTGCTTAGAGCATAAGGACAGCAAGACCAGCGGCGGCAAGGACGCCAATGGGGGCAGCAGTCTTCTGGGGGAAACCCTGGAAACTCGATTAGCTGACTTCGAATAATACACGCAAGAGGCTAGGAAGAGAACTTACAGCTCCACCAGTGCTGGTGGAGGTGGCACTGCCAGAGCCGGAGCCGGAGCCAGAGCCAGACTCGGAGCCGGCACCGGAACCGGAACCGGAACCAGTGCCAGTAGCTGACGAATCTGAGCCAGTCTCAGTGGCGGAAGCAGAGCCAGTCTCGGTACCCTTGTGGACGGTAGTGAGAGTCTTAACAACTGCGGAGCCATCAGATGTGACAGTGGTGAGAACAACACTGCCAGTCTCGGTAGCGCCAGATCCAGTAGCCTCAGTGCCGGTAGGCTTGCCAGTTTCAGAACCGCCGCCAATGGTGGTCTCACCAGTTGTGGTGTGGACCTTACCATCCTTATCGGTGACAACAGTAGTGTAGGTGGAAACATGGCCGCCGGCAGCACCCCCTTCACCGAGAGTGGTAGTAGCAACAGCAGTGGTGATGGTCTTTCCGTCAGAGGTCAAGGTGCTGAAGATGGTGGAAACTTTGCCGTTTCCACTTCCTTCGCTGCTACCGCTTGCGGAGGAGCCCTTTATCATCTTGTCAGTATTGCAATAAGGTGTGTCTCAAGGGATAGTACTCACAGTGGCAGAACCAGAGCCGCTCTCGGTGCCAGTAGCAGTCTCCTTTCCAGTAGAAGTAGCGGCACCGCTACCGCTGCCGCTGCCACCAGTGGTCTCAATGGTTACACCAGCACCTAGACAAGTTAGCTAAATTCATGAATTTGTTGGAGTCAAGTTACATACCAGCGCAGACCTGGATACCATATGCAACAACCTGCCTAGCATCCTCCGAGGGACAGACGGCAGCCGAGCAGTCACGAAGACCATAGGCAAAGTTCTTGTTGGCGCAAAGACACTTCAAATCATTCTGCTGGCAGCCAAGCTCTTGGGCTTTCTCAGAAGATAACATGTTGTTGGCGCATAGTTGCTAAGACGTGTGAGCAAATGGCGTAGTTGGGGTGAAAGAAGAGGGACGGCAACTTACACCGCAAGCGGCGAGGCTAGACACTCCTCCCTGGGCAGCAACAACGGCCAACAGGGTGTTGATGGCGAAAACGGTGGACTTCATCTTGATGGTTTTTGTTGTCAAAAAAAAGTTAGGAATCTGCGAGAATATTTTGTTAGTATTCGCGGAGAGTATTGTTAGGGAGAAGGGGGAAGAAGTGAGCAGTAAGAGACACGCGGGTATTAATAGTCGGGCCAGTATCAAGTGAATCGGAGCAGAGGAAGAGAGGTGCAAGGAAGTCTAGTCGCAGCAATCGAGTTCCCACTCCTGCTATTGTGAAAGGCAGGATAACAAAACTGAGCAGAAACAGCCTTCTCCTCTTATGTGCTAGGCTGTACAAAGGGATGTACACAACCAGGAGAGGAAGAAGAACGGATGGTAATATGTGCACATGAAGACATTGCCGTGATTCCTCAGGATAAGGATAGGATCAATTCGTTGCCAGGCGGTGGTAAATGGCCCAGAAGGGGTGAAGAGCACATGATAGAGGCGGGCTAGAGGACAGTATCGTCTGAGGGCCACGAGGCTTACCTAGAGGCAGATGGTGATGCGCAAACGAGAGGATGCGATATCGAGGAGTGAAGGTTGATCTGTGCTTGAGATTCCTGGTGATCGTGCGAGACGAAGAGTTTTATGGCAAGACGAGTGAGGAGGTAGATCGAAAAGAGAAGAGCCGGCAGTTGCCAGGCGGTGGGAGGGAATCGAGGAGCTTTATGGGATCAGGAAGCAGCAAGGGACCTTCCACCCAAATGGGGTGCATCACGGAACCTGGAGCAACCCAGAAGGCACAATCTACCTGGTACGTACCGGCCCCCCCAGTTTACAGTGTTCTGCTGCCGGCCAGCAGCTCACTTGGCCTGTCCTGGCCCAGCTTAGCGTCCTCCTTCGAAAACAAGCTATCTGCTAGTTGCCTGTAGCTGGGGGGCCGTCTGTGGTTCACCAAGATGGGTCCCTCTTCCTGGTGTGACTGCAATTAAAATACGGCGATACATGAGGTTAGGTACATAAGCCAAAATGGCACGGAGTACACATATTCGCCCAAGCTCGCACAGGGAACTAACGCGTAGGGTGACACTCAGGAGCTGGGCGGGTTGCGAGGCTACAAGGTAACACTCCGTTGCCAACAATGCAGCGTAGCGGCATGATTAGGGCGAAAGCTTTCTTCTCCGGAGAGATTGCGATGAGAATTACATCACAGCCCAAGCCAGTGGCTGCGGTCAGCCCAGCAACTAAGATCGAAGCAAGGTTTCTGGGGGAGGGGGGGCTTCCCTTTCCGTGTGGCTGGTCCAACAAAACAAGGTAATCAATTGAAGGACAGCGGATTATTTTCTGGACAGAGCTGAGCAAACAATAAGCTCAGGAGGCCTGGCCTCGTCCAAAGAGGCCTCAATTACTACGAATCATGACATCCATATTAGGACCTTGTCGACAAACCAGCTAGGTACCTAGGTACCTATATTTTGTGGCGGCCGTGAAACAAAGACACTGCGTCATCTCCTGAGAGCAGGAGTCAACGCAAACAACAAGAAGCCGGCACACGGCTGTATAGTACAAGAGACCGAGTGTTATTAGTGTCACCGTATGGACATAAATACTGAGATCACCATCAATACACCCTACGGATCATTCTCTATATCAAAATCAAAGAGCTTCATTGTCACCGCAAAATAAAAATGCAGGTGAAAACAGCAAACGCAAGGGCCCGGTCGTCAGATGGTGGCGCTGACCAGGAATGGGTTGTGGGAACTTAGGCAGAGGCACTAAAAATGCCAAGTTTTCCGATCGATAATGGCACCCGGCAACTGTTGATCTGAATCAAGGCGCCAGCTCACCCACCGCCACCACCGCTGTTGCGTGGCCGTCCACTTCTGCCAGCCTCCCGCCGCCCAGAGCAGAGCTCGGTGTGATTTGAGGTGCTCTTAGATGTGGCGGCTCGAACATGTTCGGATATGATACTGTTGATGCGCACGGGAAAAGCCTGTTTTCTAGTGTTCCTTTCTGGAGCTGAGCTGTGGCATTGCGCATGTTGCTTGCGGGATAGAGAACTGGATACTATATGTCACAGCCGCCATTGATGATTTCGGCTCGCCGTCGTCGTCTGGGTGTCTGGTTGCAATGCCGACTTCCGTCACCAGAGTCAAAAAGCGGCTGGAGATGCATGAGGATCTGCAGCGGAGCTCCGCTGGGCGACACAGTAACAGGCTAACAGCACATCAGCCAACTGGGACTGGGACCTGTCTGTGTGTTGGCGGTAGTGGCTTTTTGGAGTAGTGACGGCGCAGAGGCCCATCTGGTTCTTGGTCGAGATCCTGATAGCATATCCAGGGGGACAAGGGGAGAAGCAAGCAAGGCAAGGCAAGTCAAGCGAGCGAGCAAGCAAGCAAAGAGAGCTGAGACCCACTCCGCCATACTGGATATCGCAAGGGTTAATCAAGATCGGCCAGCTGGAATATCCCTGCTAGCGCACTGCGTGATTGGTCAATTGGCCTTCCCCCTTGTGCTCTGGCTGTGTGGCTGATGGCTCCTCCCCAAATGTCTGTTATGATTCTCCTTTGCAAAATACGGCCAACTTTTTGTCATGGCCTTGGACTCTATAGAAGCCCATTGCCCCCAATGCCAACTGTAGTGCACTGCGAAATGGTCGATGCAAGTATAGCCCGTAGCTACTAGGTAGGTAGGTAGGTACCTAGGTAGGTACTCTATATAAAGCTAATGGTAATGGACAACTATTGTAATGCGGGAAACCGCAGCCGGTCGGCAAAACGCAGGAGCCACCTGCCATGCCTCTTCCTTTGTCAGTCGCGCTCCTGCTATCCAGGTAGTCAGGACCCCTGTTGCCTTAACACACGATATACCATACCGGCTGTGACTGCCTGACCTCATCGCATTGCCTGTCTGTTTGTGCTGTGTTGTCATCCATTGACTCAGGCAGATGCGAGTGAACGCCTTCTAGCTAGGTACCTAGGTAGGTACCAGGTAGGTATTATGTCTTCTATCTTCTTCATCCTCTTCGCTCATTACTGCCTTGCCATATTAAGAGTCAGCGGCATCACCGCCTTGATTCCGGCTTTCGTCTCCTAGACAATCCTTCTCCACTCCCAGAAATCAATACTTCATGTCCTCTTCCGCCAGCGGGCCCCTGGAGACCACTTGGCTATTCACTTGTCACCATCACCACCCACCCACCGACCACCTTCACCCCAAAAAACTACCCGGCGTGCCTGAGCGGCCCCTGCACAGCTGGCACACCACCCAAAAGACTCCATGACCAGTGCTGGTGGTCCATTAGCCACCCCGCCTTCTGCGCCACGACAAATTGCAATCTCTTCTCTGACCAATCATCTCAACTCTGTCGTCACGATTTTACCACCTTCAGCCATGCCCAACGAGAGGGAGGTCAACCGATCGGCTTCTCTCTGGATCTGTTTACAACTTGGCCCTTGCGCCTATACCACGTCCTTTTGCAGTCACCACCGACTTTGACGTCAATATGCCCAATCGATGTTTGTCAGCTTCTCCGCAAGGTACGGCCGCTTATTAGGGCTCTTTGGCTGTACACGCATTGAAGAAGATGAAAAAGATGCCTGACAAGCTGGGCGTACCTGGACTGTATCCGCCTCTTTTCTGGGGATTCTAGGTTATTGGATAATTGTCCTGCCGAAGTCCAACCAACAGTCATGCTGTCAAAGCCTTGGCAACCTCAACCTAGTGTTTTCACCACATTATTACGTTGTGGAAGTTCGTTCTTTTGTCAATGGACGTTTCCCGAAGTGCCATAGACAGCTTTTGCATCCAGTCCACTATCTTTCTGTCCACAGTCACGCATTATTAGCCGCAAGTCTATTGGATGGAGCGGATCACAGACTTGACCGCTGCTTGCTAGAGCCAGTGCACCCGAGACAATATGGCCCCATATCACCTGATTTTACGTCTCCTTTTTAACTAAACAATTCATCGATTACTTTTTCGGCAAGCCAAGATCCATCCACAGTCCTTTTTTCTGTTCGAGATCACCACTGCTACTACTTGGCGCAATTAAAATGGAAACGCGCTCCCCCACCAACGCTATTCATAACATGGCCGCCAGACTCGAGCCGCTGGCCAGAATAGGAAACGGTGATCGACAAGCGTGTGAATTTGAGATGAGATATCTCAGCCAAGAAGGAAAAAAAAAAGTTTAAAATGCCGAAAAGGGATGGACTCGTGAATTCAATTTGGGCCCCTCCACAACTCGATGCTTCCCCCCCCTTATCGGGATGTGTGATGCCTATCAGTATCTGCTGCAGGTGTCCTCCTTCCGGTCAGAAACAGTTACAAGAGGTCTTTTAAATCTGCTTCAACTGCTTCGTCTTCTCATGCTCAATCTCTATGCGCCCCACTTCTATGCTGAGGATAAGGCCGCTCATGAGAAGGGAAAAAAAAGACGTCTTTTCTACGGAGTAGCTCTGACAATGGTCCTTGACTTTGAATCACGCTGGCCCTGTATGAAATGCCACCTGCCAAGTGGTCTGTTCGGTGCTAGCCTCTACTGTAATTTGCCTGCCTATCGTCCGTTCACAGGTTCTCCTGGTCGTGCGCAAGCCTCACCCGGCTGGCACATCCAAGCCGCCGTCGTTCCACGTGTGACATCTTAATCTCGGATCTCCAAAAAAAAGGGTTTCTCTCTGTTTTCTTCTCGCCCTGCATGTCGGCTTCTATGACTGTGGTACCTGGGCAAGTGCCTGTGGCGTTACTACCACCGGGCCGTTTTGTTCCTGCGCCAAGATCATTCATTACCTCTCTCTTGGGCTACTGAGTCAGTCAGTCAGACAGGTAGGTAGCTTGGTGGGGGTGGGTATTAGACCCTCTCACAACGAAGTGTCACGATTTCCCTCGTCCCATCGTACAGAAAGGGGAGCATCTCAGGCCATACCTGTACCTTGCATTAGCGGGAGATCAGAAAATTTCAAATTCTGTGTAACTTGGAGTGAGTATTAGTATGTCTTGGAACTTGCTTAACCCTAGAGCAGACGTCAATACCTGGCATAAGTAAGTACATTGGCAATTCGGGATATGTAGCCAGAACCAAGCTTCATTCAACATGGGAAGCCTTTTCTACTTGGACAAGGACGAAATGATAGTACACTAGACATTTCATTCAACATGTGCGCAAACCGCGCCATTTCCTGACTACATCTAGAGGCGGACAACAGTGATAGCTATACAACAGAAACAAAAGCCCAAAAAAACACAAAACTATCCATGATCCAGCCATGTGGCATAGTACACCCATGGAGAAAGAAGTAAACTAGCTCGTCGTGAGCCAAACTCTCTCTCCATATCAAAAAATAAAAAGTTCCATAAATTCATTTCCCTTGATTACCCGTTCCAATCATGCTTTATCAATTTATATCGTCATCTTCGTCTCTTCACCGACCATATACTAGGACCGCCTCATTATCACTTTCAACTCATCCTTGCTTAACCGCTGCACATGACGCAGGATTCGGGGTTGTCGATGCTGCCTGTAGAAATATTAGTTTAGGCCCATGTTTTTCTAGCATTGCCAAGGGATTTGACTTACATTGCAAGGCAGCGTCCGAGTAAATATCTCGCTCTCGCTCCTCACTGCTTTCATCCTTGTCCTCAGACTGGTCAGGCTTCTTGTTGAGCTCCACTTCCTTGATATTGTCTGAGGGCACTGTAGGCAGAACCTTGGGGCTGTCACCGTCATCAACATCGGCCTTCATGGGAGGAGCCTTGTGAGGTGATGCAATGGGACGTGCCACAGGAGGGGGAGTCGTCGTAGGGGTAGGAACTCCATTAGATCGAATTGAGTGCTCGGAGGATTCTTCCCTCTTAATATTGGTGGCACGAGGAACCGCAGCCTGGGAACTCATATAGCTGGACCCTGGAGGGGGAGCCCGCTTCTTAAGCACTCGGTCCTTGCTCACGTTGGAATCTGCAACCAGCAATGCTTGCTGGTCCACGGTGAACTGAATAGGAGCAGCAGCTGCCTGCGTACGCAGATAGTACATGCCAGTCTTGAGACCAAGCTTCCATCCAGCGAAGTGCATGCTAGTAATCTTGCCCATTGTGGGATCCTTCATGTGGATGTTGAGTGACTGAGACTGGTCGATGAAAGCGCCTCGGTCAGCAGCCATCTGCACGATTTGGCGCTGAGAAATCTCCCAGACAGTTTTGTAAAGAGCCTTGAGGTCATTGGGAATGTTGGGGATGTTCTGGATAGATCCGTTCTCGGAAATGATACGGTTCTTCATGGCATCGGACCAAAGACCGGTGTCAACCAGGTCCTTGAGGAGCCATGGGTTGACAACCTGGAACTCACCAGCTAGGACTCGTCGCTGGTAAATGTTTGAAGTGTAGGGCTCGAAGCACTCGTTGTTGCCCAAGATCTGTGAGGTACTGGCAGTAGGCATAGGTGCGAGGAGCAAGCTGTTGCGAGTACCATGCTCCTTGATCTGTTCCTTAAGAGAGTCCCACTCCCAGAGATCAGAAGGCTTGACATTCCACATGTCGAACTGGAGGATGCCCTCAGAGGCAGGAGATCCCTTGAAGGAAGAGTAGGGGCCTTCAATCTTGGCAAGCTCCATTGATGCCTCCAGAGCGGCATGGTAGATGGTCTCAAAGATCTGCTTGTTCAGCTCTCGGGCTTCAGGGGACTCAAAGGGCATACGCAACGCAAGGAACGCATCTGCGAGACCTTGAACGCCAACACCGATGGGTCGGTGGCGCAAGTTGCTGTTGCGCGCTTCCTTCACGGGGTAGTGGTTCACATCGATGATCTTGTTTAAGTTGCGAACAACAACCTTGGTAACTTCGTGAAGCTTCTTGAAGTCGTACACTCCCTCGTTGTAGTCAACGTAAGCAGGAAGGGCCAGTGATGCCAGGTTGCAGACGGCGACCTCATCAGGGGCACAGTACTCAATAATCTCAGTGCAGAGGTTAGAGCTACGGATGGTTCCCAGGTTCTTCTGGTTGCTCTTGCGGTTGCAATGGTCCTTGTACAACATGAAAGGGTTACCGGTCTCGGTCTGGGCCTCCAAGATAGAGTACCAGAGCTTCTGAGCTCGGATAGTCTTGCGACCGCGGCCTTCCCTCTCATACTTCTCGTACAGGGCTTCAAACTCCTCACCATAGCAGTCGGCCAAGCCGGGGCACTCGTTGGGGCACATGAGAGTCCAGTCGCCGTTCTTCTCAACACGCTTCATAAAAAGATCAGGGATCCAGAGAGCCAAGAACAAGTCACGAGCACGGATTTCCTCCTTGCCGTGGTTCTTGCGCAAGTCGAGGAACTCGAAGACATCCGCATGCCAAGGCTCTAGGTAGATGGCAAATGCACCAGGACGCTTGTTGCCACCCTGGTCAACGTATCTGGCAGTGTTGTTGAATACTCGGAGCATAGGGACGATACCATTGGAAGTGCCGTTGGTACCGGCAATGTAAGAGCCAGTGGCACGGATGCGGTGGACATTCAGGCCGATACCGCCAGCCATCTTGGAAATCATGGCACAGGTCTTGAGGGTGTCGTAGATACCGTCAATGCTGTCCTCCTTCATGTCAACCAGGAAGCATGAGGACAGCTGCGCCTGTGGGGTACCAGCGTTGAACAGCGTTGGGGAGGCATGAGTGAAGAACTTGCTGGACATGAGATTGTAGGTCTCGAGGACACGATCAATATCGTCTCCCCAAATACCAACAGACACTCGCATGATCATGTGCTGTGGGCGCTCAACAATCTTGCCATTGAGCTTGAGAAGATATGACCTCTCAAGAGTCTTGAAGCCAAAGTATTGATAGTTGAAGTCTCGGTCATAGACTATGGCAGAGTCAAACTCTTCCTTATGCCTCATGACACACTCATATGTGTCTTTTGAAATCATAGGAGATGGTGTGTTATTTTTGGGGTTGACATAGTGGTACAAGTCACTGATAACGGCTGACCATTGCTTCTTAGTTTGTTTGTGTAGGTTGGAAACCGCGATACGAGCGGCCAGGATGGCGTAGTCGGGGTGGGTGACGGTCATGTAAGCAGCAGTCTCTGCAGCCTAATCCACGCCTGTTAGAGAGGAACATCGAATACAATTCATCAATTTCACGGAACTGGAACTTACAAGATCATCGAGCTGAATTGTGGTGACACCTCCATACACACCAGAGATGACCTTCTGGGTAATGGCCACAGGGTCGACATGCTCGGTGTCAAGGCCGTAACACAGCCGGGAGACACGAGCAGTGATCTTGTCGAACTGGACGCGTTCCTGACGTCCGTCTATAGTTGTATTAGAGCTTTATTAAGTCTTCTAAATAGTTTGCTCCTGTGAATACATACCGCGCTTCTTCACATACATGGTGGCGGCGGCGTGGAACAAAGGGAGGGCAAGAGGCGGTAAAGAAACGTTTTGAGAAGGGCGGCGTAAAGTTACTTCGATGCTGCTTCAAACACTGGCGGTGTTGACTAGCATACAAGTAGCCGTTTTTTTGCAATTCAATGAAAAGGGCTTCTGCAGGGCTTTCGATGTGAGTCGATGCCTTTTGGGATGCTTGTGCAGAGTGAAGGATAAGAAAAGATGCGTTCTGTGGAAGGTGGGAGACGGTTTTAACTGAAGTCGCGTCTCCAGCACGCGCGACCAGGTTTAGCGCGAAAACACAGGCGGTACGTTCCAAAAATCCATTAAAAAATCCATTAAACCTCCCCTGGTGCCCTGTGCCCTATGCCCCGCGCGCAGTAACGTCTACCCGGGCCCATTCCATTCCAGCGAGCCAGTCAAGGGCAAGAATCCCATTAAAAATGCACCCCGCTAAGGTGAGCCATTAAACCAAATATGGCTTACAAATTCCAAAACGGCGTGAATGATTAGATGATTTGTAGACTTTGTTAACCACATCCGGCCTATATGACATATTTTTTTTTTGCAGTGTGTTGATGCGGAGACGCGAACCCTTGCACGTGTCTTGGCCCTTGCATCTGTCAATGCAGCGCGGAGTCACGTGGTCTAAGCTGCACCATTAATTGAATACTCAGATGTCAGTGGTCGGCTCATTGAGGGTTGATGAGTCAGACTTCATTACTTGACAAACACTCCGTACTCATGGTTGAAAGGAGCCTTTTAAAGGTTATATACAGTGCCGGTAGAGGACAGGGTGTTTGATGCTGTTTTGACACATACACTTACTCTCAATGCTTTTGAAGAGAATCCACCTTCATAGACTGCCTCAACATTTGTCTTTTCTTGCCTGCCGCCTATCAACGTTACCCAGGATGAGTGTCCTAGACCTCAACTCAGAGCCAGCAGCAGCCTCTTACACCCCCCGTTATATCGATGTAATTCCTCCCACTCGACATCAAGTTTAACCGTACATACAGCTGATGCGTAGTCTGGTCTCCGTAGATTGGCATCAACTTGGCAGATCCTATATTCAGAGGGATATATCGCGGCACACAGCGACACCCGGATGATCTTAAGGATGTCATTAGCAGGGCCAAGGAAATAGGCTGCACTAAGCTTATCGTAACTGGCTCAGACTTCAAGAGTTCTCGCAATGCTCTGGGCCTAGCAACTGAATTCCGTAGGTATGCCCATCTCTCGAACGCCCTGCGTATACTGATATCCTTTTCCTGCAGCTGGAGCATGCTTTGCTACGGCTGGTATACACCCATGCAGCAGCTCGATCTTCGTCCGGGGCGGCCATGGCAAACACGATGACCATACAGCTCCATGTGAACCAGATGACCCTGGACTCGCCGAGCATCAGGGTGAACCAGACCCGGAAAAATCAGCCAAAGTTATTTCCGACCTTACAATCTTGCTAGCAGAGGGACGGTCCGCAGGCAGCCGAGGCCTAGTAGCCATGGGAGAATTTGGTCTAGATTACGACCGCTTAAACTTTTGCAACAGAATCACCCAGCTTCACTCCTTTGAAGCCCAGCTGAAGGTCGCGGCCTCTTTACAGCCCCAGCTCCCGCTATTCCTTCACTCCAGAGCGGCACATCGTGACTTTGTCAATTTGCTAAAAGGTGCCTTTGGCGAAAATTTAGAGAACTTGGAGAAAGGCGGTGTTGTACACAGCTTCACCGGCACAATTGAGGAGATGAAGGAGTTGATGAACCTAGGTCTTTATATTGGCGTCAATGGCTGCAGTCTCAAAACAGAGGAGAATCTAGACATGGTCAGGGAGATTACTCTTGATAGAATCATGCTGGAGACGGATGGGCCGTGGTGTGAAGTACGGCCTAGCCACGCAGGATACAAGTATCTCATAGAAAAAAAAACTGAGACCGAACCGCCAGTGTCGAATGGCGTGCCCCAGCAGCAAGCTAAGAACAAGAAGAACCAGAAGAAGGAGCCAGACGTGCCAAGCAGATGGAAGGTAGTGAAGAAGGAACAGTGGAAAGAAGGAGTCATGGTGAAAAGTCGCAACGAGCCTTGCACCATTGAGCGAGTCGCCAAGATCGTGGCTGCTGTCAAGGGCGTCACGTTAGAAGATCTCTGCGAGGCGTCTTGGAAGAACACAGTAAAAGTCTTTGGACTGGGCGAAGAAGAAAACTAGTCATTGCGACGCATGATGGGGTATCGAATGTTTCAACATAGAGTACAGGATATCCAAAAAAAGAAAGCGGCCAAAAAAAGTAACGACTTGAGAGCATCATGTCCCTGATCCTTTGTTACCCCGTATTCGACCATGCCTTACAGCACCTATGGTGACTCCATCCTCTCCTGTCATCCAAGCCGGCATGCGCTCGCCATCTATGACACCAGCCTCGACAAGCTGTCGTATCCCTGCGAAAACATGTGGGCCATGAAAGGTGACTCTTACTGTTGGTCGCCACTCCGAAGTATCGTCAGATCCACCGTCTTCATCAGCATTGGTAGCTTGGCGAATAGCGGCGTTCGTGGTGTTTCTTCGACCAGCAACATATGTTACCCCAGGAGTATCCTGGTCATCATCTGATTCCCCGCCATTGGAAGTAGCAGAGGCTGGGAATGGATCTTCTATTATGATGTCGGCTCTCTCAACGCCTTTCCCATCTGATATGATGCCCGAAGGGCCGAACCGCGCCAGTGCAACAAGCTTAGCTCGTTTTGATGTACGGTGATCTGTATTTATTGGCTTTGGTCTCTTTCGATTCGGGTCAGATAATGACGAGTCTCTTGACAAAGGAGGAGACGGAAGGACAGCATCCAAGGGGGACTTCTTATTTTTTTCATCGGTGTATATACTCCAGCCACCGCCTGCTGCGTTTCCTCGACCAGAACCTCGTCTTTCTAAGATTGCATCCAAATTTCTGCTCGTAAGGTTGGTCGGCTTTAACGTATATCGCTCTCTAGGTCGTGATAATGCTTTGGGAACGCCGCTGATGACCAGCTGCTGTAGGCTCTTGGACTCGCCAATAGGCGCTGTTCCTGTGGCCTGGGATTTGGTGATGTATATATGTGGGGATCCATCGGGAAAGGCGAGATACACGGTTCGAGAAGAGGTAAAAGTGGCAGCAGCACCACTGGTGTCGAGGCTCGATACGGCTAGGTTACTGTTGTAAGGGGATTCAATCACAAATATCCGTAGCAGCAGCACTGGAAAGTCTTTGGGTCGGTAAAACTGGTAATGTGCCTTGATGTCAGGCAAGACCTGAGCTTGCAGGTTCTGAAGAAAGGCTGATGGATGGAATCGGGGAACGTTTAAGGCCATGTCATCAACATGTAGAACTTCGTCATCTGCATCTTTGTTCGGAGGCTTCAACGGAAGAATCTTATACGCCGTCCATTTCTGAGAGGTTGGATGCTCATCTAGGTGATAAAAGTCCACCGTGGCGAGCTGGTATAGTGACAATCCATGCCTCCAATCTCCCTCAAGTATGCGACTAGAAACATCACGCTTAGATCCTTTCTGTTGATGCATTTCGGCGTATAGGTCCCGCAGCTCTTGGATGGATCTGGATGGCGGGTATAGATCGTCTGGGTCTTCTTCATCCTCGTCAGCACCAATCCTCTCCAGGTATGGCATCGCATTCGAAACCGCATCGGTATCAAGCCAGCTGATGGCCAGTGAGATGAGTGATTCACGAGATAGTCGAGATAAAGCTTTAACAATAGCGGGATGGGAGGATTCGACGCGGAGGGAAGACGGCAGTCTTGCGGTGGTTGGTACCGACAGGCGCGCCATCGTAGCGGCGCGATAAGGATGATAATTGACAATCTGAAATATGCGACAAGATCATGGAGCCCCTCTACATGGCTGCTGATCAGTGGCAGACGCACTCCGTGGTAAAATAAACCATCACAAGAATGCCCCGCCAAGTCAACAAGGTGAGAGACGCGCATGGTTGCAGCGAGACGCGACACGACAACAGACCGTCCGAGCTTCCGGAAAAGGACCGCTTAGTAAGCGCATATGTACCCACTCCGCCGACAGCCGAAAGTGGGTTCATCGTGAACCCTGGACCTAGAGAAGTTGTCCATATTCTAAGGTCTCCACCGTTTTCCATTATTTTTCTTGAAAGCATTTGATTTTTAATATAGTCAGTCCGGGGAAGTCATCAATATGCCCTTCCAAGCATCAAGACTTCGTATGTTGTCGATTGTAAAACCGCCGGGTTAATCACAGCACCAAACCTGCAGACGAATTAGCTTCGGTTCCCTGATCTGCCAGATTGCAGGTGGACCACTAACCCATGGCACTTGATGGACTCTCGCAATTTTTCTGCTAACGCTCGCAACTCGTGCGTTTCAAATCTCGCAAAGTTCGGCTGTTGCTGGATATAATTCCATGCTTGAATGGGCGTGATCTCTCCCTCGGTACAGACGTCGGGTGCCAGGGTCAACAGGCGACTGAGGAGAGCCGCGGGCTGCGGCCCTGGTGTGGTCTGCTGCGTCAGAGCAATGGCCGTCTTTGGCCCGATAAGAAGATCAGGATGACAGACATGCAGCTGGGCCGTGAGCGTTAGGGCATGGCCATTCGCCTGTTCGGGTTTCTGGGGGTCACCTGCAAAGTGGCCCAGACAGGGTCGTTCCAAGCTACATATTGGTAAGCAAGCTGTTTCATCATTGACTGAGCCCTCACAGAAGCCGAGATACATACGTGAGCACAAAGTCCATTGCCATGATTGTCGGATCGAGGATACTGAATAGGGACCCGTCACTGGGAGAAGCCGTAGTCGTGGATGGACTAGTCACCGAGGAGTGCGAGAATGGCGTTGCAAAGGAGCCACCCCCATCCCGCCAGACATGAGAGTCGTCTCTTGACTCGAGAAGACTGAACATTCTTGGTGATCCGGAGGTGCCTGCATGCAAATGCCGTGGGGTCGCGATGGAATTACTTTTCTCGTGGCGCTTGTTGAGTTTAGAAACGTCTCTCATATGACCCGTAGAACCAGACCGGCGATGCGCAGATTCAAACTCCTCTATGGACAGATTTGACGGAACAGGCGTCCCATATCTGGACAAGAGTTCGTTAAGCAGCTGGACCTTGTCCCTAAGATTCTGGACTTCAGAGAGGAGATTCGCTTCATTCTGGCGAGAGCGGACGAGTTCTCCCTCCAAAGCACGAGTATACTTGTCCTTGCGCTCCCGATAGGTCCTAATTCCGAAAATAAATGTCAGCGGCAACAATGGCGAGGGCTGGTGGGCGGGCGGTAGACTTACTGTTGAGCTCGTCGGACTTGAGCTCGTCTTTTCTCGACTGGATCGCCAGGCGGCTCTGGAGTGACGTCTTGTCGTTAGCGCTCGTGAAATCTCGCTTTCGGCAAAGAAAGAATGTATGATGATGCACTAACCTTTGGGATTGAACATGCGGAATATTCTTTTCGACATTTTGGGAGCACAATTGGACGACGACAGATTTCTTTCTTGAATTGCCCAGCAATCAAATCTTCCATTTACTACCGCAACAGAAAAAATAATGATGATTGAGGAAGTTTAGAGTGTGAAACGCTCATGATCATGGTTCTCCTGAACCGAGACTGCCGCTGTTGCTGGTCGTCCCGCATGCGGCGGCCCTGCGTCCCACCGACCGATTCGCGCCTGCGGCGGCGCAGCTTCTCCGAAATACACGAGGGGGGCTGAAATCCCGCTGACGCCTCGACTCCTGAAAAGCCGAACTAGAAGCCAAGACGGGCTGCGCGCGTGTGCCAATTACAGTGTATAATAGCCTATAGACCGATCCCCTGCGGTAGGTCGCAGGTTCGTTGCTTCTTCTATGCAGTAGCAGCAGCATCCTCTTGTACCTGAAGGATGGGCACTAGGTAAATAATAGTCAGAGTGATACGGTTGCCCAGGTGGTGCATCAACCAGCTGTTACAGCTTCATCCACCACCACCACCACCACCACCACTACCACCAATACAGAGGATTCACACCGCTCGCTGGTTTGTGTCTGTCTGACAATTGTGCGGTTTGCTAGGGAATTAAATGTGGAACAGGCTTCATAAATTGTTTATTCGTTTTTCACAAAAGCACCCATCGCTCCCCTGTTTCCCCCCTGGGTGACTTTCTTCTCGGTTCTGCTCCAGGAGATCCGATTTGCTGTGCGGGGCCTAGTATTCGTTCGTTTGTTTCTCGTTGGAATAATAAAGGGGAATCCAATCTAATGACTAAAAACTGTCTTTGGATTAATATCGTAGACTTTTTTTTTTGGTATTGTCAGGACTTTTGCTTCTATAAGCAGATGGAAGTTAAAACTACCAAAATGCGCCTCCAGTAGCAACAGGTCAGGTAATGTCAGATCGTATATGTATCCAATTACCTAGGTAATAAGCGACAAACATGAAGACATATACGGAGGAAGAAAGGCCCGCACCAGGATCAATTGGGGCTGTGACGCTGTATATATAAAGGAAAATTACCTTACGCTTCCATTCCCATCGTATAGCCATCGTCGTCCAAATCTCACTACCAAGAACCATTTCATTTTGAAAATGCAGTGCTTGTTTCTGCTGTGCTGCAAGCTAACGCCAAACAAGGCTGTGACAAAGTCAGCTCAGGAGGATTTGGTAGGCTCAATTATTAGCTGTCTCAGAACCAAGTTGTAAGTCACCTTTCCTAAACCGGTAATTTTGATTACCTTAGACGTCTCATCCGCTAGAGGCGGCCCCCCCCCCCTTTTTTTTGCCGCCGCACCTTTTGGAATCAAAAGCTACCGAAACCTTGTAAAGTGTTGGAGAGAGGGCCATTCCGAAATAGGAAATTTTGATGATTCCATCAGTTGAGGGTTTACGACGGACACTGGGAAATTGCTCGTCAGTTTGGGATGATGATTCCTTCTAGTAGGCTGGAAGGGTTTTTTTTTGTTCTTTGCGTTTTGGCTACTGCAGACGAAACTGGAATTTTGACGGATTAGCCTGATTGAAACGGCAAGGCGGCTTGATATCCCAGTTTCTGGATCCTGGGGAGGATTCCGCCGGCTTTATAACTTCATCATGAAGAGATATAAGACGAGGCGATCGACCGCTGTTGAGAAGCATATCATTCCAACCAGTTCTACAGTCATTTACTCGCTTCCATCTCAGAAAGCATCCCCAACTCCTATTCTGTCTATAATCACATATTTTCTATTGTAGCCATGCATTCTACCATATTTACAACTCTCATCTCCCTGGCAGTAGCTGGTCTCTTGCCAGAGGTTTCCGCCCTCCCCACGAGTCAATCCTGCGGTAGCCCCCCAGCCAAGTCTGGCAAGGCCATTTATTTGATCAGCAACGACAAGGAAAACAAGGTTGTCTCGCTTCCAATCTCGAGGAGCGGCCTGCTTTCGGGTGGGAGGTCTGTCGCAACTGGTGGTGCGGGCTCGAACAGCATCGTAGGCACGACGAAGCAGCCTGCTGCCCCGGATGCATTGCTATCCCAGGCGGCGTTGACTATAGCTGGTGATGTATGAAGAAGTCCCTAACATCAGGGTTTCCTGAGTTTTGCTCTTTTTTTGTTTTGTTTTGTTTTGTTTTGTTTTGTTTGAAAACATGTGCTAACCGACCATCATATCATAGAACCTATTTGCTGTCAATGCTGGTTCCAACTCCGTCACCATGTTTGCCATCGATCCCAGAGACCCAACCAAGCTCACAAAGGTGGGATATCCTGCCGCTGTGGGCGCAGAGTTCCCCAACACCGTCGCCGCCTCTGCAAAACATAAACTAGTGTGTGTGGGATCAACTGGAGCAAAAGCCGGCATTTCTTGTGCCCCCTTTTCCCACAGGGGCATCGGCAAGATGGACTCTCTTCGCGAATTCGACCTGCAACAGTCGACGCCGCCAGTAGGTCCTACCAACACGGTCTCTCAAGTCTTCTTCTCCAACGACGAGGACACCCTCTTCACCACCGTCAAGGGCGATCCGACCAAGAACAACACTGGCTTTCTCGGAGCCTTCCGCGTCAACGCCGCATGCGACGGCAAGGCAGCTTCCGTCAGCGAAGCCATAACCAAGTCCTCCCCGAACGGCACGGCCGTGCTCTTCGGATCGGGACCGATTCCCAACTCCAACGACCTCTTTGTGACTGATGCTTCTTTTGGAGCAGCCATCCTCTCGGTGGACGCCAAGTCCGACGAATCTGCACTCAAGGCCAAGACTGTCATCCAGGGACAAAAGGCAACGTGCTGGGTGGCCATCTCCCCCGCGACCGACTCCGCCTTTGTCACGGACGTGGGAGTCAACCGACTGATTGAGGTGTCGCTCGCAGATGCGAGTGTCAAGTCAGTTACTGATTTGAGTGCGAACGGGGACCCTGGCCTGATTGATCTCCGGGTTGGTGGCGAGTTTGTGTATGCTCTGAGCCCTGGAAATGGGACTACACCTGCGGCTGTGACGGTGTTGGATGTGCAGAGTAAGAAGCAGGTGCAGCACTTTAAGCTGAATGGGCTGGGAGTTGACAAGAATGCTCAAGGCATGGCTCTGTTACAGTAGACTGAAGGAGGGGGGTTTGAAAAGATTGAATGGCATTGATGTATGTATTTCTTCTTCGTTCATATACGGGTAGTAGGATGGAATCTCGTCAAACGATATGGCATGGGTAGTATTTTACGGTATATCTGTCTAAGCCAAAGCTGAACTCATGAATCGGTTCATATAAATATTATGTACTCCTGGCAACCATTCACCTGGGAGACATGCTGGGCTCCTTATGTAAGAAAAAAAAAAAAGCCCATTCACGGTTCATTTTGGAATTAAACCTGTGATTTATCTTCACTGGAGTACATTTCAGTGGTCTCTCCATGTTAATTCACGTGCAGATAGGAGTCTCCAAATGTGATTGCGTCTGTGATATTTTGGCCAGTTGCACGGAACGTTGCAACCACCCAGCTACTCAATGCCAACCAATGGCATAAAGGGGACACCCAACCATCAGATAGTGTTGGACATTGCCTTGGATGTTTCGAGAAACACTGGAAAAGCTTAAGCCCTCATTGTAGGCGGAATCAACTACTGGCATGTGCGCTGCATACGCGCTGCATGAGGGTGGAAAGCCACAGTGAAAGCCACATCAATATATAGCTTGGTATTTTTGGCTGAGCAATGGCACACACCGAATCATTCCCGGTACATTTTCGACAGAAACCCCCCATAAATAGGTAGGCAGGTAGGCAGCACGGGCTTGTGTCTGTTAGCTCATGGGATTACTCTATGCGGAAGCCCGAATCCGAAACGAAGCATTCTCGTTCGATGCTCAGCAGCGGGTGGGAGGCCATTCAGATCGCGAGTGGGGGGGAGAGCGCCATGTCGCTTGCAGATGTCTTCTGCGAGTTTAGCATGGGACGGACACCTTGGTTGAGCGTGGTGTTATTGCGCTCATGGCCCCCTGATGGCGCAATCTGTTCTATACATCTAGGATGTCATGAGAACATTGAAGCCAGAGTCGACAGGCGCCTACGGTCCAGATATCACAAGTTTGGTGGTGGGCGGGTGAGTCCGTAGAGAAGTTTATACGGTACTATGAGACGTTCACCAAACGGGCAGGCATTGGAGAATAAAACAAAAACAAAAACCCTCCAGGGCTCTCAACTGCCTGTTGCTACCATAGCTTGGATCACACTATGTCATTTGTCTTGTGGTGAATCCACTGTAATTGATCAACGCCGCGGACTTGCGAAATGCGCCCTACCGGCGAAATAGGATGAGAAGACAAAAGTCACTGATCCTCTGCGGGGGCTTTTCTGCGTTCGAGGCTCAATCGCATCATCTCCAGACCCGCCGATCGGCACGGCTGATTGGATGCGTATTTCGAACCGGAGTGCGCCGCTGTTATTTTCGCTTGCTGCAGACAGTGGGTAATAGTTGAGTAGGCATCTTGAGCTTGAGTATGGGAGAGAGAGTCTTGAGGCGCCGCCGCCCCCACTCGCATGCTTCCAAACCATGCAGTTCGTCCTGCGACAATAACCAGGACGAAATGAATTGGCCCGGATGCACCCCATCAGAGACTCCGTCGGGAAGCACGCATTTGCCTCTATTACCTATCCGAGGATGGTGGAGGGTTGTGTTATGCCGTTGGATGGAATCACGACCACACATGCAGCGATGCATCTCGGAGAGGAAACCAGTCTGCATGCAGAAGAAATCAAGCCGTGGTGGGTGGTGATGGGGTGGTGGTGGTGTTGTTATTGTCCCACTGCTGTGCGACTTCGGGGGCGCGGAATACGGGTAATATTTATGCTGTATACATAGAACCTGGGTGGGCAGCCCCTCAAGTTGCACACAACCATATTAAAACCGTAAATAAGAGGAGCCACGGCATAGCTTTTGAATCTCGGGAAATTTCACTTTAAAGCCAAGTCCATTACGTCGGGCTGGCTTTGCGGCAGCGCCAAAACAGAGCGGTCCTCTCAACTTAAAGTTCTCGAGAGACTATCGGCTCGGTCGCGTCATGGATACTAGGATGACATCGGAGGGAGGAGACTTTTTTTTCGGACGTGGGCAGCGCGCAGCGGGCATCAGCCAAGCCCGCAGTACTGTAGAACTCCCGGCCGATGATAAGCATTTCCACAGCTTCAATGCCCCCTGGTTTGACAACGGGATGACCAAATAAATGATTGTCACTGACGGGCGGCCCTGGCTGTGACTGGTTGTGACTGGCCGCTGACCTTGGAGCGTCAAAAGTGGCTCCAGGGCTTCCAAGGTTCCAAGCACCAAGGGCTTCCTTCAGTGGGGGGCCATGGTGGTCGTTTGTCGTGGTCGTGGGAGCCCCTGCTGGCCTGCGCACAGCGCGCAAGGTAAAAAAGGGTCCTGGTTCCATAATTCGGTTAAGTTGGTGCGAATGACTAAGGGCCTGGTTGCCTGTAAGCGCAAGGCCATGGTTAGCAGCGACCGCCGCCGCACCACCAGGCTGCCTGACTCTTGGGGCTTGCCTGGCGCGATTACCAGTACATCCCCATCGTCACCTCCACGCCCCTAGTGCTGAGTGGGACTCTGTGGCAGCCAGCAGCGGGGGGGGGGAGCAGCTGGGTAATTAATAGGCGCATGGCTGGCATGGCTGGTGCGTCTTTTTGGGCTTCCAGCTGTGTGCGGGCGAGTGTGAACGTGTGTGAGTGTGAGTGAGTTTGTGTGTGTGCCCTCGGTAGACTCAATCCAGACGTGGGCAGACCCTGGCTGGATTTCTCAGCACGGTCTGTGCAGGCGGTGCAGCCGCTGCCTATTGGTCGCTTCCAGGGCTCTCCATCGGAGACGCTCGGCGGCGGTCGGTCAAGGTTCGGCTATGTTGCACCGCAGCTCCTCCCAGTGCTGCTATTGCTACTGCTGTTACTGCTGCTGCTGCTGCTCCTGCGCGCGCTTCAGGGCCTTTTTCGTGACTGCGACAGGCGACTCAGGGAAGAGACAGAAAAAAATTACCTACTACTGAAAAACTGCGCGAACAGTGCCAGGGTAATATGTACCTACCACCCACGCCCACGCCCCACGACCCCCGCCCACGCCAAGGCAAGGTACCTCCTGCGGTGGAATTGCCTCGATCCGAAGATTCATCGTCCAAAA
Organism: Sphaerostilbella broomeana; assembly: GCA_930272545.1. Classification (NCBI taxonomy): domain Eukaryota; kingdom Fungi; phylum Ascomycota; class Sordariomycetes; order Hypocreales; family Hypocreaceae; genus Sphaerostilbella; species Sphaerostilbella broomeana. The sequence continues at coordinate 451,743 of CAKNET010000013.1, forward strand.
ACGCACTACCACGGTAGTCTCAGGTCGTTAGTCTCTAACTTTGCCACCATCACCACCACCACCACCACCGTCTTCGGCTTCACTCCAACACACTTCTCCTCTCTTTCTGTCTCGTCATCTATCCACAGAGAGCGACAATATCGAAAAAAAAAGAAACACACCATCGGCATTGCCTTGACGACAAGGCATTTTTCCGGCGAAGCAAATTCAAACGACTTGAATTTTTTTTCTTCATTTCCAGAAGCAAGCAGAGCGTATCCGCTGCATCGCCGACTCAACTCACGCGGGGCTGCTCGAGTTTGATCATCGTCGACGACCTTCACCCACGGCCGACATCGACGACGCATCACGCGAGAGCGCCAACTTCCTCTTCTTCCACCATTCTTGGTGATTGAATATACGCACTCGTCAAAACCATCATGTCGACATACAGCGGCCGACACGGTCCCAACGTGTCGCAATACCTTCGTGATCTCAACACCATTAGTCCTCAGGACACCACTGCCGTCGAGGAGCCTTTCAACCTCGAGGACGACTTGGCCCTCTTCACAAATACGCAGTTCTTTGACTTCGACTCTGGCCAGAACACCGACTTTCAGGCTCAACCTGGCAAGGCGGATGGCAAGACCCCTCACAGTAGCACCGCTTCGGAAGACGTGAGTGCTACGCCTTCAGTCATCGGCGAGATGCCCAACTTGGATTTTATGTCTGGTGAGTCTATTTTATTATGCTTCTCGTTTTTCCCTTTCTTTTCATATATACATTATGTTCATAGCATTATCATCTGTTTTCATTCGCATTTGACCCTTCTGTTGTGCTTGTTTATTTTCATTTTGTCTTACTGCTCCTTCTAAAAACCTTAATTTCGGAGGCCATTCTGTCAGAGCACCTTATCACCGCGCAGCACATCACAGACAGCGGGGGTTTCCCCTTCACAACTGCATATGCACGGCCCTTTCATCGTGTTACTATGCACTTATGGGACTTTTGTTTCTCTCTTGCGCTTCTCGCGTCATAGTCTTGTCTCCCGCTGCGGACAAAGATTCCCTGAACTGCACTGCGTTGAATGTCACGGTCTGCTGGAGTGCGCCTGTTATAGTGGGGCACCTCGCAGATTCATGCAGCTGACAAATCGTCTCACGGATGATGCAATATCCCGTGATTTCATATCAGCACCGAATCCCGCGATGGCGCAACCGCAACCGCGCGATGCTACTGGTCGTCGTCTCAAAGGGGTCTATATCCATCCCTATTACCGTATCTTTGGAGTTGTTGTCTCGCTTTCTATCCTTTTACTTTCTATCCTTTTACGGTTTCATTCGGAATGCGAGAAGCTTGGCATCGTATGCTAATCCTTTTTTGCCTCGACAGACTTTGCTTTCGCTGAGTTTAACAACACTTATGCGGCGCCGCACATGAACAACTTTTCGGAGCAAGGCTACCAGCCTCTTCAGCCGAACCACGGCCATGTCGCGGTTCCGGCTCACCAGGCTCGCTTCCGCCAGCCTGGTGGTCCTCAGGTCGGCGAAAAGCGCAAGGCTGAGCCTGTGAACACGGAGGAAACAGCCCGTGTGGCTGCTGAGGAAGATAAGCGCAGGAGGAACACTGCCGCCAGCGCTCGTTTCCGCATCAAGAAGAAGCAGCGTGAGCAAGCACTCGAGAAGTCCGCCAAGGAAATGACCGACAAAGTCACTTCTCTCGAGAGCAAAGTATCTCAGCTGGAAACTGAAAACAAGTGGTTAAAGAACCTCCTTGTTGAGAAGAATGAGGGCAGCGAGGACATTGTTGCGCTGTGGAAGGAGTTCACCAAGCAGGCCGGCGACAAGGCCAAGACGACATCCGCCGAGTCAATTAGTGCTGAGAAACTCAAAGATGAACGGTGAATCAACGTGGGTCTCGATTTGATGGTCTAATGAGGGTTCGACGAATATGCATACCTGACCGGTTAAAGGGGTCGAGTTGGGCGTTGAGTTTTTTTCTTTTTCTTGTTTTGACACTGGCGTTACAATGCGAGGGCTTGGGTATACCTCTGGGGAGTGGCACACTCGCAGTCACAGAACAGGTTGAATAAACAACTTGATGGGTGGACAATCTGATTTTTTTTAAAGATGAATATATACCGTGGACCAATGAAGTCGGGGGGGGGGAGGGATTTAGAGAGAGAGCCATATAAGAGAAGGGGGCTCCACGAGAATGATGTTTTATCGAAATGAAATGATGTTTTCTTCTCTCTTCAAACAAACATAACACATGCTTACTCATTCCGCTTGACGTGATTGTGGCCTCGTAGTGCTAGAGTTATCATTTGCCGCTATCGTCGATGCCGCGCGCCTGTTTCAGGGCAGCCAGGCGCTGTTGATTCCGCTTGCCGATGATGCGTAGAGTGTTTTGTTGCTCGATGTCAGTCATTTTCTCCCAGTTGGAGATGCGAGACATGGAGCCATCTTGGTTGACGACTAGGGGGCCGAGGCTATCGAGTTTGACGGTTGTGCCGGCACCACTGACGTCGAGGGTGATTGCGTCTGAGTTGTCTCCTGGAGCGGGGAGGGCGCCGCGAGATGAAGATGTTGTTTCTGGAGATGAGTCTGAGGTGGATGAAGGGTGATTCGATGATTGGGAGCTCATTCTTATAGTAGTTGATGAGAAGGGGGAGGTGAGGAGGCGATGAGAAAGGCTGAGGTGGCGAGAGGAGGAGGAGAAGATGTTGCGACGGAGCATTGGTTTTTAAGATGTGGATGTTTCTCGTTATTTTTTCTTTTCGAAGATTAGCTTTGATGGCGCAAGATTGCGTTTCTAGATAAGCATAAAAAGGGGAAATTGTGATATTTTTGTGGGTGCTGATGGGTAGTGATGAGGCTGAGGGATTGTGTGATTCTAGAAAAATGTGCCTTTGAAGTTTTCTGTGGCTGGGTTGGTTGGTTGGTTGGGGGGGCGGGTTGCTGGCTGTGGTAGTGGTGGTGGTGGTGGCTTTTTCGTAATTGGGTGAGGTGGGATATTGGAGACGGGAGGTTGCAGAAAGCTTGGCGACACACCATGACTGTGTTTGTGTAAAGTTGGATGTGATATCTGCTATGCATGGTGATGGGTATATTTACAGGATGGGTTGTATTAGATTATTGACGTGTTTGATTGAATTTAGATGACGGTTATGATGGTCGTTACGATGAGGTTACGGGTTAATAATGGGGAGTATTCTATCTGCTGTTGATCCAATCGTCCAAGACAGGTAAACTCAAGCAGAGAATTAAAACTACATGATGGAGTACTTGAATTTAGGAAGGATTCATTTATTCCCGATACGAAAGACCAATGTAGAAGTTGGTGACGATGTCTTGCATGAACGTTAGATGTCCGCTGTGTAAGCAGAACGGGAATTTTATAAATTGAGAAACAGTGAGACATCTGCAACACCAGCAGCAGCACCACTGAGGTAGATATGCATCTCATTGGTCAATACGTATAGCGAGAATCAATTCTGCCTTCATCATCCAACGGGAGAAACTCGAAACGTGACCGGGCAGACCGAAGCTCAACACGCGTATTTGGGCGGAAGCCATGAAAAGATTGTCACTGTATGTTGCTGCATTTGAGATCCATACACTGAATGACTGACTGAGGTGCAGGTCCTCGGCGCCACAGCTTACTGACTTGTGTAGGTAGTATTAGGCGGGCGGCGAGCAGCCAACACGCTGACGATTGGGTGGAATGGGGAAAAAAAGGGTTTGCCCCCTGGACACCGCTCCTTTTTTGTTTGTTTTTGGTTTGGGGTTGAGAAAGCTTGTGGGCTTGCATATCGCTGCAGGGTCAGATTTAAGTGTGGGTTTGATCCATCCATTTGTTGCAGTGTACAGTGAGTGAGGTTTGGTGGTTGATTGATTGATTGGGGAAGGACTTAATAAGAGAAGTGCCGGAGTTGAGTGCGGGGGACTAGCAGTAGCTCCCTAGCTTTGGGGGTTAGATAGCAATAATGCCATATAGACTCTCTCTCTCTCCCTCATCATTTTATCTCTTCCCTCTTGCTTGAGGCTGCACCTAAGGTGGTGTAGAGGGAATGACAGACCAGTAGCAAGCTAACATGGCACCCCATGGGATCTGGCCATGCACGCAGACATCATAGGGGCCTGTCATGTCACGTCTCCCTTCCCCTCATCATCGGCATGGCCATTGCAGCATCGATGCACCGCGTGCCAAGGCTCCTTTCTGTTTTCTCTCTCGTTATACGTATATTGCCTACCTTTATGATAACGTTGTTACCGTAGCGCTGGAGTCGGGACACAACAGCCTACCGCTTATATTGATTAGCTTTCAATCCTCAAAGTCCATCTTTTATGAATTATATATCAAAATCTACAAGTGCTTTTTTGAACGTCTGCCTGGATGTGGAGGGGAACACAAAGGCCCTGTTGGATGGGGATAGTGGCAGGTTGGTAGGCAGACAGGGTCATGCTGCATCTGCGTCCTATCGTGGGCATTTTTTTGATGGGGTCCCACCCCTCTCACTTGGCTATAATTTTTTATTGTATTTTATGTTATTTTTTCGTATTTTATTTTTCTCTCTCTTTTTTTTTTCGCCATGTAATATTAATACAATCCCACCCTAGAACCTTTTATATAAAGCTCGCGTCGCTGCTCCTCATTAGGGAAGAGGGGCTCAAAAAGAACGCATCCATCCATTGTAGCGACTGCGCTTCACTATACTGGAGCTGATTTTGCACTCCCACCGCCCGCTAATGAAGCTGAGCTACCTACATTACACTGTATTCTCTCTTGAGCTTGTTTCGCGATCCTGACTCGAGATACGTACAGCGCATCACCGTGTGCCGCTCTTCCGAAGCTGTCCTACCAATTTGCCCAGCTTTAGACTGTTGGCCCAGTTGAAGCTCCCTTTCTTTTTTTTGGTTTCTTTCTGGCTGATATTATTATTTACCCAGAAGATTCTACTTCTTCTACTTCTATTTCATCTGCCGCTGTCTCCCCCCACCCATATTTCTCTCTCTCTCCCTCTCCAACTCCTCGCACCCAACAAACGAAAACCTCTAGGCCAGATATAGGCATCACCCGCCAAACAAACCGCCAACATGTTCAGCGGCCGCAAGTTCTCCATCAACCGCCACACCGGCGTGCCCAAGCCTATGCTCCGCCGCTTTAGCAATGTCGAGCCCTCTATGAACGGTACGTATGTTCAGTTTTCTGAAAACCATCTTCAGGTAACTACGAGCACGGGGTGAAGGTTTTCTGCCTCACTTCACTTGGCCGCTCAGAGAGGCGGCCATTTGCCGTGTGTGGGTGTGTGGGTTGGCGGCCGCCGTGAAACTTGACCGTCTCTCAACCCCGCCATCCAAAAAAGAATGTACCCCTCCCCCGCAGTTGTGCCAGCAACAACAACAACTAGGACTACCTAAGCAAACCAAGAGCCAGCAGGTGGTATTTTGTTGTTGGAACGCTGCAAATCTTTCTACGCTGCCCAAACCGAAGATATCGTTTTTGCAAATTGCTATCCGCACAAGGCTGACCAGCTCTTTTCTAGAGATTCAATCAAAGGTCCACAGACAGTTCCGAAATGCCCACGAAGGCCACATGCCCCATGCCGGCCTCGATGCCAGCCGATCCTCTACTGGTGTGGTCTGGTGCACTGAGCGCGCCTCCGAGTACGGCTTCCTTGACGACCCCGATGCGTGGGCCAACCTGGGCCAGGGTGCCCCCGAAGTCGAGGATGACATTGCCGGTTGCTTCAAGCGGCCCGAGACCATCAACATCTCCGTGGCGGCGAGAGAGTACGGCCCGACTGCTGGTATCAAGCCCCTGAGAGAGGCCGTGGCCAAGCTGTACAATGAGATGCACCGTCAGGGCAAGGAGAGCCAGTACACCTGGGAGAACGTCGCCATTGTCCCTGGTGGCCGTGCTGGGCTGATTCGAATTGCTGCCGTCTTGGGCAGCGCGTACCTGTCCTTTTTCTTGCCCGACTATACGGCTTACAATGAAATGCTGAGCTTGTTCAAGAATGTGAGTCAGACAGGGCCATGTCTTTGGCGACTTACACGCAATTCAAATGCAAGTTTGGAGGCTAATCCGTTTACAAGTTTGCTGCTATTCCTGTCCCCTTGTCTGAGGAGGACGGCTACCATATCCACCCTGACAAGATTGCCGAGGAAATCGCCCGTGGTACTTCCGTCATCCTGACCTCGAATCCCCGTAACCCTACCGGACGAGTGGTTGCCAACCCCGAGCTCGCTGAGATCCAGGACATCTGCCGTGGTCGCGCCACCTTTATCAGCGATGAGTTTTATTCTGGATACAACTACACGAGCAACTGCGATGGAACAACCATCTCCGCCGCCGAGAATGTTGAGGATGTGGATGAGGATGATGTTTTGATCATTGATGGCCTTACAAAGCGTTTCCGACTCCCTGGATGGAGAATTGCGTGGATCATTGGACCCAAAGGTAAAGTCGACCGAGTTATAACTGCGATTGACTTGTGTGCTGACTTGTCCCCCTTTCTAGAGTATATTAGCGCGTATGTGTCACTTGCTGTATTCTAGCTACACACAGAAGAAAGAGAGAAAACCCCTGTCTATTAACACATATAATTTAGTATCGGATCCTGCGGTAGCTACCTCGATGGCGGGGCTGTCCACGCCTTACAGGAGGCTGCGGTCCCAATGCTGGACCCCAGCTTGGTACAGACCGAGATGATCCACCTGCAGCGACACTTCCGAGTTTGTTGCCCTACAGGATATAGAGGCGAGCAGTGTGACTTACACTTTGTAGGATAAGCGTGACTACACAGTCAGGCGACTTCGCGAGATGGGATTTTCCATCAAATATGTCCCCGACTCCACTTTCTACCTGTACGAGAACACCTGAGACCACTTGCAATGGCGGGAATCTTCTATGCTAACTCTTGCTCAAAGCTGGCTCAACCTCGAAGGCCTTCCTGAATCCATTGCCGACGGACTGAACTTCTTCCAGGCTTGTCTGGAGGAAAAAGTTATTGTTGTTCCGGGTATCTTCTTTGACTTGAACCCGTCGCGACGACGTGATCTGTTCGACAGCCCCTGCCACCACTTTGTCCGTTTGTCATACGGACCCAGAATGGAAGTCCTTAAGAACGGCTTGGACGGCATTGAGCGTGTAGTGAGCAAGTAGGTTTCCCCCCATCTTGGCTACGGGACAAAGTTTACTAACACATGTTGCGCCACTCAAGGTTCCGAAAGAGTACCTAATTCCCCAAATGACGACATGGCACTTTCCGAGAAGAATTTGAGAGTCAGTTTTCGTATATGTCTACCAATGGGGTTATCGGCGAGGACACTGCCTGTTCGGAGAAAGAGAGTTTGATTGATCTTCTACTATAATAAAACATCTGTAGAAGATGCTGTTATTCATGAAGCAAGGGGTCACAAATGAACCAAGTGGGGGGGGCATTGCCTGCCCCATGATTGAGGCTGTGAAGGAGTTCATAGTTCATGATGACACTCGGTTTGACAATGGGTTTTAGAGCTAGAGGAGGCAAGCATTGAAATTACGACGGTTCATGCCTTGTTCGGAAAATGACTGCATCGTGTTAAAGGCTGTGGTCATTTGTGCAGGAATGTGACTACCCACAGCCGCCTCTGTGTAGCCTAAAATCTAAGACCTCGACTCTCGAATATTAAGATTCTAGGCCGACCTTGTACTCAATCGTCCCTCCCAACATGCAATTGCTAGTAATACGGTCCAACAGTGTCAATCAACAAAGTATACTTGAGAGGCAGCCATACTGTAGTCCAACACCACACATCTGCAATGCCCACATCACCACTTTGCGAAATAAAAAAGGTGTTGGTTCGTCGCGGCGCTAATTGGGCCAAAAAAAGGGCCGCCCTTCAGCCTTGAATCGGCCTTGAGAGCCTTCTCGCCCTACGAAGTCGCGCCTCAAGCTAGACCCACTCCAAATATCTGCCGAAATTGGGGAACCCAGCAAATCAGAAGCCTCCAGCCTCCCAACAGCCTTGCCACACGCCTAGCCACGCACAGCCACAGCAACTCGCTTCTTGGCGCCAATGGCCTAAAACAGTGCCATAACCAGGTGCTTGGGTCGGGATGGTTTCAACCAAGTTCCAACTACCTTGTCTTTGTTTCGGTGTTGGACAAAAATGCAACAAGACCAAAAAATGGGGATAGCACATGGCTTTTGATCTATACGGTCATGAATGTGGAACCTGAACTAAGGAATGAAATGAGGAACTAGAATGGACGGGCTCATTTCGGCTTTTGCTAGTAAATGGGCTTAGGGCTCCTTGAAGGGCTCCTTGGAGATTTCCAAGGAGAGAACACGGGGAGTATAAGAATGGAAGAGTTCGTCTGAACTTGTTATGATGTGCGTTTTGTTTGTTTGTTGGGATTACTAAGATAAGACGAGCAGACAAAAGACAAACGAGCCTTTTGTTATTATTGCAAATACTTCTCTTTCTTGCATTGGGCTGCTTCTCCCAAGTTCTTTGTACTACTATCGGCATAAGGTAGATAACGGGAAGTTACCACCCGGGAGTGCAATAATCAACTCCTTCCCAAAGGCAGTGAATCACTCTACGCATCTCTTATTTCCTACCGCTGCATCAAGACTTTTTTTTTTTCAACTACCCATACACCAAATCAGCCGGAACTGGACATTAGCAAACACAAGCTGCACTTAGTACGCAGCTGCCTTTCTGTCAGTCTTATTGAGAACAGCAACAACAGCAGTATAAACAACAACAACAACTACAAGGTCTTTATATCTACAACATGAGCAAATCATTGTTTGGTAGCATCAAGGGCAAGCTTTCTCGCAAGGATGCCGATAAGCAGGCTTCTTCTGAGACGGCGGCTACGACGGGGACCTTTTCCTCGAATAACCCCTTTGCGAGCTCCTCCCTAGGCCCTTCGCAAGGAAGTGAATGTGAGTCTGCAAAGAATAATCCCGCTGGCGTGTCGTCAATCTTGGATATTAACACTGTTGTTCCAGTAGGCGGTCCTCCTCCTGCGTATACGCCTACCGCTCCATCCATCAGCATCAGTCCCAGTGCAACTGCCGTTCCCTCATACGGCATCACTGGCGATGATGACACGTATGCCTTTCTCTCCAGCTTCGACACAATTTTCATTGTCGACGACTCGGGCTCCATGGATGGTTCTTCCTGGAGAGAGGTCGCTGCTGCTCTTCGCTCCATAACTCCCATCTGCACAGCCCATGACAGTGACGGCATCGATCTCTACTTTCTTAACCACCGCTCTGGGCTCAACGGTCTTGGACATAAAGCAAATAGTGGCTACTATAACATTACTAGCCCAGAAGAGGTCGAAGCCATCTTCCAAAACGTGCGGCCTTACGGCACAACCCCCACGGGGGCCAGACTCCAGAGCATTCTGAAGCCCTATCTGGTGAGCTTGTCTACTGCAAAGGACATGGAGCAAGTGAAGCCAGTCAATATTATCGTCATTACGGACGGCAGGCCCACAGATGATCCGGAGAGCATCCTTGTGCAGAGTGCCAAGAAGCTAGATCAGCTGGAAGCGCCACCACATCAAGTTGGCGTGCAGTTCTTCCAGGTGGGCAACGAAAAGGGCGCAAAGGAGGCGTTGAGGGAGCTGGATGACGATTTGGCGGAGCAGGGGATACGGGATATGGTGGATGCGGTGACGTGGGACAGCACGACTTCGGCTAGTGACAAGGTGCTTTCTGCGGATGGAATCCTCAAGGTTGTGTTGGGGGCGGTTGTTCGTCGCCTCGATAGGAAGCCTACTTTGGGAGGGAGGAGAGGGTCAAGGCGTGCTTCTAAGAGAGCATCGCCTACAGGCCGATAAGGGAGCCAAACATATGGTTCCTGAGACGCCATGTCTTATCTCTTTCTCTCGTCTTGTACATGATTTACGACGTCTATGAATAGATTTGGTGGGGAATCATAAGGATATGGTTCTCTCTCAAGGGGAGACGGTGGGAAAAATTGGTTCTTAGGCGTCAAAGGATAGATTTCTTTCTCTCAGAGACAGGGGCGCATCAGGAGGCTCTATTGTTTTCAGAAGAGTTACCAGCCTCTTCTTTCTTTTCTTTCTTTCTTTCCGTTAAGTAATGCACAATCATAGCATTATGCTATGAATCTAAAGAGAGATTCTTGGTAGAATGAATGACGCAAGTCACAGTTTCTATTATAGAATTGAGAAGTTTTTATGTTTTACTATTGCAATCTATCTGTCGTGTGGGTGTATCTCTTGATGTTACCTTGCTTTGCTTTCTGCGCCTACCTGGGCTAAAGTAGAATGAAGAACTCCTATTTCTTTTTGGTGATGCGTGTGTGCCTTTTATGTCAAAACTGTAGTGAAGTCGACTCATCCTAGAAAAAAGAAAAAGCACAAACAGAACGGAACGGAATAGAATACGAAATGAAGAAAAAAAATAACACGGATTGATCTGCTGCTTGGGTGTGTAGATGGTTGATTCCTGTTATTGATTTACTTGGTCTTCTACTTCTTCTTCCTCATTTTCATGGTGTCTATCTATCTGTCGAGGAAGTGAGCCCTGCTGGAAAGGCCTGATACTGCATCCCAAGTATGGTAGGTTGGTCGACTACCTTTACCCTATCGAGTGTAAAGAGGACTTTGGCTCTTATATCATGTAATGGAGGTGCAGAATATGAAAGAAAGAACAAAAAGGAATGAAAAAGGAAATGTCAAGAAGCCAAAATCCAGAAAACGCCTATTTCCCAAGTATCTCCCCTTTATTGTTCATTTTTTATTGTCATTTTTGTGCTTAGATTCTTGAGCATGAGGGGTTACGTTCTTGGGTTCATTATGTGTGCAGCGTGCAAGAACATGACGAGTGTGAAATACTCAGGAGACGGTTCCATCCACGAGCTGGATTACTTCTTGTGAGGGGAGTATGAGATTGGTGACCCAGAAGGGTAATATGAAGTACATACTACCACCGTGAAGTGATACGTTCCCCCTAAATCCCCATTCAAGAGCTCCTCATAGAAAAAAAGGGGGGAGCACGACCCCCCTTTACTGCATGCAAAAGACATCTGCCAACGCAACAGAATGGGCAGAGATATTACTGCCCGTATCATTCCGGCACGTAACCACCGGGGTAGTCACCAAGGCCACGCGCCAGTGCTTGGCCTGAAGCTCAAGCGGGTCCATGGGCGGCCATATCGGCAGCATCGACTGCGACGAAAAGCGGCTGCCGATTTCGGGAAACCGGTAGTCAAAGGTCAGGCGGCTGGTGAGGAACTTGGACGAGAGCTCCCAGGCGTTGTCGGCGATGCGCTCCATGTCGTGGTAGGTGTCGGTGGGGTTGGAGAATTTGTTGACCAGCGGCTGGAGACTGCTGATGAGGGCGGTGGTGGTCTCGTCGATCTTGCCCTTGATGAAGGGGGAGCCTTGTTCGTTCTTCATGATGGTGTCGATGATGGCGGCTTGCCGGTCGAGGAGAGGTTGGCGGTAGGCGGATGGTTGTCCTATAGTTGTAGGTGGATGGTTAGTCTATGGTATGGTATTATATATATATCAAGTTTTCCTTACCTTGAGCGCGCTCCATCTCTCTCTCCAGCTCGACGAGCGCAAATGTCGAGTCAGCATCTGCACCAGCCCAAGCACCAGGAACCCAGACTCGGTTGACGATAAAGTCAATAATGACTCGAGTGACGAGGCAGGATTTGGAGTTCTCGTTACGAAGATGGTATTCGAGATAGGAGGTCGCTTCCTGATGAGAGAGCGGGTGGTACGTCGCCAGCAAGATCGGCCACAGAGGCGTAGAACTCAACTTCATGCTTCTTGCATTCTCTGGATTATTGGCGTGACGCTCGACAAAGGTTCGAATGATGGCGTAAAAGTCCATGACGTACTCATGCCAAGCTTGCACGGTCTGCTCAGTAATGTTAATAGGAGGCCCAGCAAAAGGGTTTCGTGGGACCATGGCATTGCTGGGACCGGAGTTGGAGCCCCCGGAAGATGGAGCACCGCCAAAGTCCGCGTGAGAAGGTGGTGCCTCGTTGAAGCGGTTATATCTGCTTCTGGAGGGTCCGGTCGGCGTGTTTGGATATATTTCACGGCCGTACCCGAATGAGCTGCTCGGCCGCTGAGGGGGATTCTCTGAAAGGGCGAAACTCGATTGAGGATAGTCATTGCGGTATCGAGGGGTATTCTGGAATCCCCGACGAGAGGGAGCTCGGCCAAAGGAGGACGTCGGGAATGGCGGGCCATTGTTGAAGGAGTTTGAACGATTGCCATGACTAGAACCGCCTGAGCCCCAGGGATTCGAGTTGCGACGATCATTCGGCAGCGTCGTGGGCAGCCGCGGTGGAACACCGTGCAGATGGCCAAACTTGGGTGGCGGACCAGCAGTAGGAGGTCGATGAATCGGCTGGAACGCTGAAGGTGCTCTGGGAGGATGCGGAGGAGGAGGTGGTGGTGGTGGCGGCGGAGGAGGAGGAAGATCACCAAACACGTCCGCGAGAGGTTCTCCTTTAATGGGAATTATACTTTGGTGATACGAACTCTTGTCTTGGGCGGGATCAGCAGCATTTTCGATGGCTCGAACAACAGCCTCAGGGTTGGAGCGTCGCATAACCCAGAGCGTTCGATGCTTGTTGACCTGTTCCTCCAGGTTCTGAATTGTGTTCTCGAGGCTCTGCCGAAACTTGGTTAATGCTCACGTAGTTGGTGGAATTTCAGAGATGCTCACTCACCTTGACAATGTCTTCCTCATCGGATAAAGGACTGCCACCCTGATGACCCTTCTTCTTCATATTCTCTGCATTTGCTTTTAGCATCTTGAACTCAGCCGTGAGGTCTTCCAAATCCTCCATCATCTTCTTGATACCTGCTTCAGCTTGCTCTTTGTGGTTCTTCTCTGCGTCCAGCTTCTCGCGAAGATTAGTGATTGTTTGCCCCTGCTCATCGGCCCTGGCTTTAGCCAAGTTGGCCTCGATGCTCATTCTGGCAATGGCCTTGTCAGTATCCTCCTGATCTAGGTTCAAATTCATTAGGGCGTCGACAAGCTGGCTTGTCTCTTGACTAATGATCTGTCCGACTTCTTGTAGCTGGATAATAATCTCATTGGACTCGGATGCTGAAACACCGGGCATACGCCTGAGAGAATGCTGTATCTTGACTAGGATCTCTTGCGTCATACGCGACTTTTCGAAAGCAGGCTGAAAAGTATAAGTCAGTTCTGATGCAATCGTGAAGTATAGCGTAGTTGTCTCAAGTAAATTACTATAGCTAAGGGCCATTATAGGAACAGAGATAGATAACCACTAGTCTATGGTAAGAAATGAACTCACATGATTATTTGACATCTGCTTGATCCGCTCAGAGCGGGCAGGCCCTGCAAGCGGCGTAGTAAAGTTGACGGATAACATGGCTGCGGTCGACTGTGCTGTACTTTCGGGTGACGACGAAGCCTCTGAGAAGAAGTAGTCCTCTGAACTCCCTGAACTCTTTCTTGAAACTGGTGTGATCAGCACTTCCCCAATCATCCTCATACAAGAGGATGTGATGGAAGAAACGGCGACCACGAGAAGCCCAGATTGTTGTCAAACCAGCGTATTAATGTTCCGGTAGGTCGAGGCAGAGGAATTCTTTGTCTCAAAAAGCGTTCAGAAGCTGACAACAATCGCCACTTGTTTATTGTTCTATTGTCTAGTTAGTCCTCTGCCTTATTGCTAGTGAAGGATGCCTCGTGGCCCATCTGTCTGAGCTGGCTTGTTCAACGAGGGCAAATCCCCCAGGAACAGTACTATTATAATCAAGAAGAAGGGGATAAAAAGGATAGATAGTCGACACCCCAGTTGATTTAAAGCAGCCTCATGAAGCCCAATACGTGACGCAGTAGGGACAGCTTGTTCGGCGAAAACGTACCTGACCGTATCGAGCCAGTGGCCCAAAGTCCAACCGGAGATTTCAGTCGAATATCTCCAAACCCAAGCAGAGTCGATTTTCACTCTCGAATATTAGACGAAAGGCAAATGTGAGTAAAATTAGTTGCGAAAATTAGGCGCCTATGCACGACGATCAACCCGTAGAATGGATAAGAAAAGAACTCCTGCCCAAGAGAAATGGTGACAAGGTGGAGTTGATCCAAGAGAGTACGCCAAAAAAAAAAAAAAAAAAAAAAAAGAGAAAGACGAAGAAAGGATGAAAAACTCGGTCATCAGCTGAAATTATCTGTACAGCATTGACAGGGTGACAAGCGAACGAGAGATAAATGTGAGGTGAGAGTGAAGTGAGAAGGTTGGCTGAACCGGTCAAGTACCTCGACCCCCCCTCGAGTTTTTCTGACGGTGTTGATTCTCCTCCTTAACTATAGTCACAGTAACTGCAGGGAGCCGAGAAGTGATAGACTCGAGAAAACCAACAGCGAGAAGTCACTAGTGTATATCACATGGACTGGATGACACCGCCCCCTTAACTGAATCATACAGTCCATTTCTTATATGCTTCTGGATCTGCGGACCTGCGCTGAGGTGAGTGCATGGTGAACAAGCCGAGATAGAGATGATGGGACAAAAGCATGAAGATTTGCCTTGCACCTTCACCTTTTTTCCCAGGCTGAATCACCTTATCATGGGAACATTTGTAGCGTGATACTTGACAAGTTTACCCCAAAGTACCAAAGCTTTAGCGACTCGTCTCTCCTGACATGGACTTGAAAGATCGATTACTTATCTCATGGTTCCTTTTAAGAGATGATGATCTAGTATTACGAGAGTTGGTTTTGATAAAATCCCTCACTAGGTTTACAGCATACGCAGATATGGTCTTGGCTTGGAACAACTTGGATAGTCTGAACCAAGGCACTTGCCACCATAGCCGATAACCGCTTCATCGTCCGCTCGTCAAGTATATGCCAACTTTTAGTGCATGGGAGTCACTGTATGAAAGAACATCAATCCGGGGAAGATGCACATTACGATCTACTCATGCTATCTGCCAACATTAGAAATACAACTGTAAAGATACCTGGAACTGATCCTTGATCGATAAGCATCGAATGAACGTCCTAAGCACAAACATCAGTCTGAAACAATGCGAGGCGAAGAGTGCTGAGCTGCAAACTAATGGTCAGAATGGCGACCAAGGCGCCATATCCGGACTTCAGAAAGGAACCTGTTGAAACCAAGGAGTGGCAGTTTAGTAATTGCCGCGATGGGCTACGCCACCTAATTTTGCATTTTCGATGATGATACCACGAGGTAGCAGGAATCGCACGGGTTTGGCAGAGGCACGAAGGAAACCTGCCACCAGTTAGAATCGAACAAGATTGACCCAAGTCTTAAACGCAATTACTAACCTCCCAAGATCCTAAAAAACCATGCTTCGGCAGGCCAAAATTAGCATCAAATTGCCCTGGTGCGAGAGAACAAACTGCTGTAGACTGCGTCTACAACGGGTGACGCGTCGATCATCCGGCCGCCGAAATATCTACCGTTAAGGCCTTTGATCGCATTTTCGCCGCCTTGAACCTTATCGAACTTGAGATAGATATCCCCCTTTGAATTAGGATCCACGGAAATGTGAACCACGTGCCCGTATCGTTCTTCAGCTTCTTGCCGCACTTCGTCTTCGAGTTCTTTGACCCAGCTGTCGCCTTCCTCTCTGTCATCTTTATTAGTAATTGCATTACAAGATACGAATCAGCAGTGTGGATGATCGTCATACTCTCCGGGATCGAACATGTTGTGCAAAACGACGCAACGGCTAGCCATGTTAACATTGACTGGAAGGGGTTTGGTCTCTGTCTTGGGCTTGAGGACTTGTTGGCGCTCATCGTTGCCATTCGTGGAGGATTCGTCGGTCCTGGCAAGTTTTCTCATCAACGCATCACGACTGTAGTTGTTAAAATTGACGCCAGCAACGTCTGTGTCATCCAATGCACTGGCGCCACCAGTCTTTTCGCTATCTCGTCCACCAGCTCGATCGAAAGTGGATGATTGTTGGCCACGGCCACCTGCTCCAGAGAAAGCTGAGCCTTGGAAGCCAGAGTGGTTACCGGGGAACTTTTGCATTAAGTTCGCAGTGCTCTCAGGGGTAAACTTATCGTTTCCAAGGCCAACACGAATGGGACGACCGGCTAGATCAAACCCGTTCATTTTTTCCAGCGCTTCACGAGCCTGCCCCGCATCACGGAACCTGATAAATCATGATTAGTTGACCTGTAACAGTAAACTCGGCACGACTGTCAACTTACTGAACGAAACCATAGCCACGACTACGACCGGTGTCATCCTTTTGGAGTTGGACAAATTCTAGCTCACCGAACGGCTCAAAAACAGCCTGCAAATCTTGCTCCGTCACATTGAAATGGATATTGCCCACGTACAAGCGATGGAAGGGAATCGAGTTAGGATGCGCCCCTGACGCTTCTGGGTTGCGAGCTTGTCGATTCTTTTCAGCCTCAGTAAGCTGTACAATAACGGGGATACCTAAGAGTTTTTGCCCAGTGAGTTGAAGGGCTTGCTGCACTGATTCTTCTGTTTTGAATTCGACGTATCCGACTCTATTTCCTTGTTAGCATCGCGTTTTGAGCCAAGAACCTTGAGCAACAGATTTGACTTACCCTTTTGATCTGCCACTGATACGATCCTTCACAATTTGAGCCTCGTTGACTGGCCCTACCTTCTCGAAAAACTCTTTTAGTTCACGAGTTCGGAGACGAGCAGCAAGTTGCTGCACGAATACAGTGCGACGGTCCCTTTCATCTTCAGTAAGCGGAGCGGCAGCTTCATTACGTGCCTCCGAACGTTCTTCATCCCGTCCACGGCCTTGGTCGGTAGAGTATCGATCAGAACGGTCACGGCGGTCTCGGCGATCGCGATCATCACGCGGGCGATAGTGGCGTGGAGGTGAGCGGGATCGGGAGCGTCCCCGTCCGCCACGGTAATAGTCGCCATCTCTGTGACGGCGTGAGTGTCGTCGGTCATCATCACGACTTCTACTTCTCCGCCTACTTTTGTGGCTGCCAGCATCACTGCGGGGAGTTCCAGCATCAGGCGTTTCCTTCCGACTCCTGGTCAAACTGTAGTCTCGGCGGTCTCGACGACGGCGATCGTGGTCTCGGTCTCGGTCTTTATCCCTAGTACGGCTCCCATCACGATCTCTCCCTCTCTCCCGTTCTGAGTCTCGATCTCTTCGTTCTGATCTGCCATCATCTTTAGATCGTGTGTCATCTGGCGTCCGAGGATTCTTGTCCGCAGAGCTTTTCGCCGTGGCGTCAAGCAACGCCTCGACATCTAAACTGGACATGACAGTCGTTTCTGGCAGTCAATAATCTGAATGGATGTCTGCACAAGTAGACAAGGGCGATACAGTTGGTGCATGCAGAGACGGTAAAGTGTTTCGGACTCGAGTTAGACACAGCTGAGATAACCAGAAAATCTTAAGTTGGGATACATTTCTGGTCTGGCGACAGCCGCTCTCCTACTAGGGATTCGCCACACCACCCCTGGGCACATCACGTGACCGGTCAAAATAACTTTTCGCCGAACACAGCCACCGTGGAAATGATTGTCTTGGTAGGTATCGTATCTATGGGAGTTTCATGTGAACAAGGGGTCCAGCATTTGGTATATGATAATTAGATGACAAGCTTAGTATTGTATAGAATGAGAAATCCGGACATATTAATTAATAAGGAGCTAATTGTATAAATTACAGTCGTTCTTCTTGTTTGTTTGACAAAACAGCCACCCGTAAGGTTGTCGTCGTAAACATGAAGAAATTACCACTTCGCGTCATTCGTATACAGGACCATTGATGCAGCGGCTTCATGGTCTTCATCCACCCATGTTCAAGAAATGTTGCTTTTCCGACCGCAACGCTAACAAAAACTGCTTTGTTAGACATGAAGTTCATATTACAAAGATTTAGAGAAGAACAATTCCATAACGCAGTCGTTGCAATAGCAGTCTCATGACTCATTGAGTCTTGACCATATTAGATTTCAGCTCAGTGCCGAAAACGATATCCCAGAACTTGCTGGTAACACCAAATCCAAGTTCGTAGTCCAGGAAATGGTGCTCAAGGTGGTATTTCTTTAACTGCTTGTACCAGAGAGGCAAGTTCTGATGGTGAAGGAAGTAGTGCGTCAAGTCATAGCAGATGTAGCCGAAGATTCCGCCACAGTAGACAGCAGTGCCTGCATACCAGTTGAAGGCGAAGACAAAATGAGCAAGCTTCCAGAAGGGGGTTGCAAGAACTACAAAGAGGGTTGGTGGCATAACCAATCTGTACTTGTCCATGGGAAGGTAATGGTGAATACCATGGAGGAGGAAGTGCAACGTGAGGAAGTAACTGTTATCTGGAAGGTATCTACAATACTGGTCAGCAAAGGAAGTCCAACAGAGACAGGGAATCAACATACTCATCCAGATGGAACAAAAATCTATGCATGCAGTACTCAATAAAAGACCAGAGGAATAATCCAAAGATCCAATAAGCCACGAGGGTTTTAGGGTCGTCAAAGCCTTGGGAAGCTAGGTACGTTCCATAACCGACACAGGGCAGCCAAATGGTGGGGATGATCCACCACGGTGTCTTTGTGAGAGGCTCCAAGAAGTTGCCGAATAGAGGCGCAGAGGCGCCGCCCCTGTAATGGCGAGGCCGGTGAACCTGGTCCAAGTAGAACTCTTTGCTAAAGGTACTAAACAGCATCTGAGGGAATAAAGGTCGGTTGAGATCCAGGAATTTGTGTTTCGTGTAATCCTGACGGTAGTCTGTTTCCTTGCTCAGATCTTCCTCACAAGACATGCCGGTTCGCGGGTGAACGGATGTATCCGAATCGGGGGTTGTTCCATTTGGCGCTGTCGCCGAGACCTTTTGCGGCAGCACAAATCCAACGAGAGACTCGTCCAAGATCTCATATGCTGCCTCTGAATGTTCGTGGGAGACGCCATCTTTCAAGATATCCTCCACGTCCTTGCCAGCGTAATCGAGTATGAGCTCGCCGCCACCGGGGTGGTCATAGACAAAGTCGGTCACATCATAAACTTTGGTTCCGATGGTAACATAGCAAGACTTGGCGGTGTTGTGTGACTCGACCTCGGTGCGAGTAAATGTTGGAAGCGTTCTGGAAGGCATGGCGGTTGGGTGTCGTGGTGGTCGGAAACGGCGGGTGATAGCAAGGGTTAGGGTCTCGAAGACGACGCTCTCCTAAGTCCCTTCGCAGAGGCGGATGCACATCTGCAGGATAGAGAGGAAAGTTTGAAAACGACGGAGCAGAAGTGAGGGAATGCGCCAGCTACAAGGTCTTGAGGCAGAAAGGTGGAGGGAAGGGGAACAAAAGTTTGTACGTAAGTAAGGGGAGGGTGAGATGGTGGGCCGTCAGCAGACTGGGGTTTATTATTTTTAATGAACAAGCCCCTAGAGTCCGGAAGCCGGACCTTTGGGTGGCGTTACTCTGTGTTCCTCATGAGAGAAACACGCCAAAATCATCCCACTGGGGCACCGTCGCGTGCGTGGCGTTGCACTGTGGCTAGTAAGCTCTCGACTTGGTCCAGCTTAACCGGCTCAAGGTTATTTCCGAAGACGTCGGATGTTCGGTGCCTAGGTACCGCGTGTCAAATTACACACGGCCAATTTTTCCAGTTTTCAGTTTGCAGACTCGGGGAAATTATTTTGTTCTTGATCATATTCGCAGGTTAATGGTCATTCGTTCTGAATGACTCCCATTCCCTCGATGCATGTTTGCTGGTGAATAACTATTTCAATACGGAGTAGTTGACCTGGCAAATACCTTAGGTAGGTGCCTACGAAAATTGGATACCTACCTAATCTGGCCCCAGATCTGGATGGAGCTCATGCCCTGAGCTGTAATCGTGCCACGCCCCACTTTATTGATGACTCGGATTCCTCGCACCACCAAAGGTGGTGCTCACCACCACCGCGGGCCACCCACCAAGGCGGGCCACTTTTAAAGCTATCACAACTATCCCCTTTGTATAATCCGAACGCCGCCCTTAGGGTCATAAATAAATAAAAGCCTTAGTACTCTATCTAATTACTATTTCTGTATTTTTTTTATAATTTTAAAAAAGCTTTATTAAAGTAATTTATAATATTTTTTTTCGGTTACTTTTATTAATTTTTATATTTTTATAATATTATTAATAATATATTAGGTTACTATTTAATACTTTTAAATAATAGTAAATATATTATTAATTTAAAAAACCCTTTTTTTATTAATTTATTATTATATAATAGTTAATTTAATAATTTTTATATAAAAAAGGTTTTTTTTAATTTATATTAATTTTATTACTAATATTAAAAAATTATATATAAAATAGTTA